>CM064540.1:13067515-13382515 GCA_032716605.1 Paralithodes platypus
AGATCCTGCAGCAGCTGCTCGTTGTGGTCTAGGTCTCCCTATTACTATGGGTTGCTGTTCTTCCTCCAGTGGGATGGTGAGTTCCATAGGTATGAGCTGATCTACAGTTCGGAGAGTTGTTTGTCCTCAAGATAAAACTTTAACTGTTCTGATAACTCCTTCGGGATCCGGATAGACTTCTAGGATCTTTGCCAAGGGCCATTTGGAGTGAGGTTGGCCCATTTTCAACAAGACTATGTCTCCCATCTCAGGTTTGCGACGGTTACTAGCAGAATTTGCACCATAATACCTTTCCCGTAGACTTAAGATATATTCTGATGCCCACTGCTTGTTCCAGGCATCCAGTACCTTGCAAAGTTTATGGTAGCTTCATCGCAAGTGAGCGTCTGCTTCATTAACGGTGGGATCCACTAATTCCTCTGTCACGTCCAAACGGGGTACTGGGTCTAGTCGTCTTCCATATAACAAATAAACCGTGGTTAAGGCTTCAATTACCAAACTGGAGCCATCTTGATATGTTAGTGGTCTATTGTTAACTCTTGTTTCAATCTCTGTGACAACAGTTCTTAACTCATCCAAGGTGACTCTCGACTTGTGAAGAACCTTTTTAAGGCACGATTTCACGATTCCTATCATTCTCTCGGTAAATACATTTTGCCAAGGGGCTCGGGGAGTTGTGAATGACCAATAACAATTTCTAGAATCTAGCATTTACTGTATCGCGTTGCTCTTTAATAATTCTGAAACTAGCGGGGATGCGCCCACAAAGTTTGTCCCATTGTCATCTATCAACCGTCTGGGACAACTTCGCCGAGCGGCAAATCTTCTGAACAAATTTGTAAAAGTTTCCGAGCTCATGTCCTCCGCTATCTCCTAATGTATAGCCCGAGTGCTGGTACAGGTGAATAGACATATATATACCTTCTTGGGCGGTCCATCATCTCCTGCGAGAGTGATGGCGCCAGTATAAAACCGTACTTCAAACGGTTTCCTTTGGTGAATGCGGTCTGGCGGGAGAGCTGGTGGACCAGGGTATGGAATAGCTATAGCTGTATACCTCTTGCAAATAATGCAATTCTTGATACAGCGTTTAACAGCTTGTCGTCCATGGGGTATCCAATAGTTTTGCCTTATATAGGCTAAAGTGTCTGCTATCTCACCGTGTTTAGTGGTTTCATGCGCTTTCAAAACCATCAATTTGGTGAGGTCGCAATCCTTGGACAATAGGATCAGATGCCGAGTTTTGAGGGGTAGATCAGCTTTACCAATACGACCTCGACAACATATTAATTCTTGATTGTCTAGGTACAGCCCAAGGTCCTTCATTCTTTTCGTTGGCTTGGGATTGGGTTTACATAACAGTGTCAATTCCTCCTCATACTTTTCAACTTGTGTCTTTTTGATCCAGTAGGTAAGTGGGTCTCATTCCTCCATCTTTATCTTCTTGCTCAGGAACTTAAGCACAAATTTAGTTACAGTTAATACTTTGTCCAAATTGGAGAACTTGGTGATGTCAATCACTGAAGGCTCTAGGATAATTATTGGGTCCATATGAACCTGATCATCTTTAACCTTCTGGTAGGATTTTTTTCTGGCCAATCACTCTGACATAGCCAAACCGGACCCTGAAACCACAGAGTTTCATTAATCAGTTTCTTGACACTTACACCTCGGCTCACCAAGTCAGCCGGATTATCCTTGGACTTAACATGCATGAATTTATAGTTCATTTGTAGTTCCTTTATTTTGTGTACTCTGTTACACACATAAACTATGTGACTATCATCCTTAGCTATCCAATGCAAACATATCTCACTATCTGTCCATATATATGTTTCACCTACAAAGGGAAACATACCATTCAAATAAGTAGCTAACCTAGTTCCCAATTCAACAGCGGTCAACTCCAACTGTGGAAGGGTACGTTGTTTTAATGGCACTACTCGGGACTTGGACATAGTCAAAGTAGATCGGACTTCAGTGACACAATAAGCTACTGCACCATACGCCTTAGATGAGGCATCACAAAATACATGCAATTGAGCACACTCGTTATCAGAGGTAGGATCACATCTTCTAGGAAACTTGACTGATGACACCCTTTCATATTCCACCTGCAATTTGTTCCACTCTTCTGTATACTTTTCAGGTAATGGAGTGTCCCAACTCAGTGCTTCTCTCCAGTCTTCCTGAACTAGAATCTCCCCTTTAATATTGATATGGGACTAAATATGCCCAATGGGTCGAACATCATAGAGACCTGAATTAAGAGCGTGCGTTTTGTGAGTTTTACATCGGGAAACTTGAGGGGCTTTAGATACATCTCATCAGTAGTCGTTTTCCACTGTAATCCTAATACTGGTTGACATTTTGGTATTTGGTAGTCAGGATAGTGTCCTCCTATCTTGTCCAAAAGAATATGAGAGTTTGAATTCCAACTTTGTAGTGGCATATTGGCTTTATTACATTCTTGCCTTGCCAAATTGTAGATTTCAATCACCTCTTCTCCACTTTCGGCAACGCCCTGAATCTTATCCATGTAAAACAGTTGACCCATTTCCGGTGTCTCTGTCTTCTGGAAATGATATCTCAAAGTGCTGCACAACAAGAAAGGACTAGAGCAGGAACCAAATAACACTGACCGAAAGTGGTATTTTTTTATCCGACCACCATGCTGAAAAGGATCTTCAGGCCAAAGGAATTTTGTGAATTTGCGGTCCTGCTCTTTTAACTCTATTCTCAAAAAGGCTTTGGAGATATCCGCCACAAACCCAAATATCTTTGTCGTGAATTTTAATAGTACATCACCCAGTGTTTCAGTCAGATTTGGTTCTTCATAGAGACAATCATTTAGACTTGCTTCATTCTTCGCTGCTCGAGAACTGCAGTTAAATACCACTCTGATGGGGGTAGTACTGGAGTCCTTACCTACAGCATGAGGAGGAAGGTAATGACCCTCTTTGTGGTTTATTTCACCTGGGACCTCCTCAATAAAGTAATTTTACAACTGCTCTTGAATGATTTTATAAGTTTCCAGTCGTTCAGGATGTTGACGCAACCTCTCCATCATGTTATTCGGTTGACATCTTGAACTCTGGTAGTTAGTTGGTAATTCAGGAGCATTTATCTTCCATGGAAGTCCTACCCAGCACTGGCCATCCTTATACTCAACTGTGTCTAGGTAGTGGTTATTTGTTAAGATGTCTTCAGGGGTGGGAAGTTCTGCTTCTATACCCACAGTGTCCAGTTCCCAAAGTTTGTGAACAGGTTCTTGTTGTTCCTCCAGCATGTCTCCCAGTTGTGATGGAATTAATACTGTACCAATTCTAGCCACCACCAGAGATTGTGCAGGAGTCACAAGGACTGGATCCATCCGGTTGTCTGATTTACTTGGGCCGCATGTGGGTAGAGATCCCATTATTATGTATCCACCTGAGGAAGAAATTATCTGTATACCGTGTTTCCGAGTCATCTTTCGCAAGAAGCGTCCACAATAGTCGGAGCCGATGATCAGTTGAATTGGACCTACTACGTCAGACTCTACATTACGGTCTGCTAGTTGGACACCACTCTTTGTTAAGTAGTCAGATGCTTCCTTCAAACCCTTATTTACCACAGAAGTGTTCATGTCTTCCTTAACTACTGCAGTCACCTTACATTTCTATTTGCCTAATCTAATGTTTGCGTTTCTATATTTGACAAGAAGCCAGTTATTGCCATGTTCACTCTCCCCACTGTTGGCAAATTCATGGCTCTGACAAAATCTCCACCAATGAAGGTCTTTTGTGCTCCAGTATCGAAGAGTGCTTTGACTGGCATAGCTTTTTTCCCCTCTGATCAGTTGAACCTCGGCTGTAGGAGTAGCTGCCGGCGTATGCATTGGGTTTCCCGTGGTCAGGGTCATATCCACACTTGTAGTTTTGGGTTGTATTTCACTGATCTTGGGACACAACGTTGTATGATGTACACCAGTCTTGCACCGAAAACATATATTTAATTTAGTAGCACATTCCTCAGTAGAATGTCTTGAGCTCAGGCAAACAAGAAACTTACCTAGTTCGATGAGTCGTGGAAGTCTAGCCTTAAGATCTGGGTAAGTCCTACAATATACTGTGGAATGTTGTTCTGAACATAACATACACACCTTCTGGGTTTCTTGTTTTACCACTGGCGTGGGCTTAATCTCTCTGGTTACTTCTTGGGTCACCGAAGAATTGAGACGTGAATTTTTACTCTCTCAAACACCATGTGTTTTGATACTGTACTAGTTGGATTATTCTGTTGGACGGAGGTCACATAGGTACCAACCTCTTTCCTTCTTGAGCTGTTTTGCTTTTTCCTTAGTCCCTGTTGTAGATGATTTTGTATACCTAACCTTGTTGTCTGCTTCCTTGATACCGGTATCCTTCTTAGAAACCTGCATGTGTTTGCACAGCTCTCTTAACCTCTCGGCTGCGCATGGGGGGTATGAGACACCACACGCCTGTGTGCACGTGTTTGAGCTGTTCCCAACACTAACATCGTTATTTTACCATAAATATCGTTAATACTTATTCATATGCGCCTATTTTAGCATTAATATGAAGGTATTAACCAGTTACAACAATAAAACAAGTGAAAACAGTGTTTGGCTGGTCAAAATCGCGAAATGAAAGCAAGAGTGTGTGTGAGTGAGTGTGAGCCAACCTTCCACTCACGAAGCTTTGAGAGACACTGGAGGTACCTCTCAATTCTCTTCCTGACTTCTTCCCTAATTCCCACGCTTGGTAACACTGATGACAACGCCCTGATAGCAACTCGCTAATGTTAGCAGGAAAATAGACCACAGAATAAGGGAATAACAGGGAAAATAGATGATAATTGAAGGAGGGGCAGGGGGGGGGGGGAAGGAGGGGATGGTGAAGGAGTGATATTTGGCATGGCCCAGGGGCAAAAAAAAAAACATAAAAAAAAAAAAAAAAAAAAAAGGGGGGTATAATTTTTTTGGAGTGTTTTAAATGGATTTTTTTAGGCCCAGGATCTTAAGAGTCTTCCCGCACTTGCCGGGTTAAGCCCTCTTCTATCTCTTGATACATAATGTAGTTCTTCTTATACCTGTGATATAATTCATCACAGGTTTTCTGAGAGAGCTTTTGTTGTACAATATGGTTCAGGAGCCAAGAAGCTGAGTCAAGATCTTTCTGGGTACTAAGTGATTTTAAAACACAATTCAAGCTGTTCCGGAATGATTGAAGATCCTGGTACGTGTGCTTAGGTCCTGATAAATCCAGCCATTTGTTAACTAGGCGCTGTAGAGTCAATTCGGTATCTTCTAAATTCTCCTTGAGTACTTGTAGAGCTGCTGTATAATTGGCATCTGTTGTGGGAAGTTCCTTAATAAGATCCAATGCAAAACCCTTAAGTTGACCCAACAAGTATGAAAGTTTATTTGCAGCAGAAATATCTGATCTGTCATGAACTAAACCCTTATATATATCCCAAAAGGTATTCCAATCAGATTGCCCATCAAATTCAGGTAAGGTTATAGGTGGCAACTTAAAGCTTTGTTGTCCTGGAGCCGTAATACTATTACTGGTACCATTACTCCCTGTCCCGGTAACTGTCTCTGTCGCCAATGATTCGAACACGGCTAGTTGATCCAAATAATTTTCACCGGCATCTGCATAGGCCCGTTGTATGTCCTCAAACTTTTCAGATTGCTTGTGTTTGATGTAAAAATCCTCCAATTTATTGAAAGATTCTTCATAATTAGACCACCGGGTTTTAAGATCTTGGATTTGATACTTTAACAGCTTCCTTGGACAGGATTCACGTCTTTTTACCTCCTGGCATTTATTTAATGCTCTAGTTACCCAGCCTAATTTCCCCACCATACATTTTCTCAAGAGTATATCAGTCATTTTGGAAAATGGGTTATTATTTTCAAAACAATTATTAATGTTTATACTGAAGACTAATTTTCAAAAATCAAATTTACATTTAGATATAACCTAACGCATACTTAATTTAGCTGTTAATCTTTAGCATTATACGCGTACAAATACCTGCTACAAATTCAGATGAAAATTTAGTTGAAAATCATTATTATCTCCAATATGATTTACCTTATACATGGGAACCCACGCTAGTAGGGGGAGGGAATATATTTATTATTTATTGGGTATTTTGGCTGGCAAATGAGCATCTAAATTTTACTAAATTTTGTATATGCTCCGTCCCGAGCATTTACCTGGTCTACCTGGTCTTTCAGACCCGGGTGACATTAAGGACAGAAACATATAAATTGCCTAAATTAGCAAAAAATAGGGAAAATTTAGGTACCAAAACAAAACTCAAGCTGTATATTTTTAGTTATTCATTAATTTATTATCCCAGATGTTCGTGGGAGCCTGTGGCAGTCGCACTTTTCTAAGGAGGAGGGAACATATTATTTATTAATTAAATTTTGTATATGCTTCATCCCGAGCATTTAGCTGGTCTACCTGGTCTTTCAAACGCAGGTGACGTTAAGGACAGAAACATAAAATGGCCTAAATTAGCAAAATATGGGGAAAATTTAGGGACTGAAACGAAGCTCAAGTACCGAATTTCACAAACGCCAGAGAACGCAACGTTACAGACCTTCCTACCAGTCCTCTACCACAGGATTGAAACACCATGCTATTTTATCTTATCCCTTTAATAATTGTAATGCCACTCACTCGCGGCCATCGCCTGATAAATTAAGCAATCTTCCCGTGAATCGACGATGTACTCGTGATAGCGAGCTACCTGCGCGGCTTGACCTCTCCGGTTCCAGTGGACACCGTCACGTCGTAAATTTGGGCGATAGGGTCTGGCTCCAAACTGGAATGTTTTATATCCGCGCAGTAGTCTCTGTAGTCGCCGATTAACGGCTTGGTAAATTGTGCGGTAATGACCGCGGGTTACTCCTGGCTCGCCCTCAGGGATGGAAGGCAGCTCTCGTGGCTCCAACAGAACAACTGCTACTTTAGAGCCACAGCACTGCTCAATTAGTTAGATGGTAGAGACGATGTCATCCGTAACCTCAAACACTTGGACCGTCTCGTGTACGTCGTTGCCTCCTAAATATAGAATGGTCAGATGGTGAGGCCCATCTAGTACACGATTCAGTCGCCTGTCTGTCTGAAAGTTACGGGCTCTACCACCTGGGGCTCGATAATATCTCACCTAGCAATTAGGGACCTCAAAATGGCGCGGGATCAGACTATGTCCGAACAAATGCGACCTTGTACATCACCGCTACAGCAAGGATCCTAAAACTAAACATTGTTTAAATGGCCATATATATCAATGACTTAGTTATAACTAGGGTCCTGGCGTTGTTTCTATGGATTCCGGCTTCGGTAGATAGGGTTAAAGTCCTGGACTCCGGGCCGGGCGCGGCGAGTGTGGTGGGAGGTCACGAGACACTTTTTGCTAGTTCAAAAGTTTAATGGCGTCTGATCGGAACTTCAATTTCCGACTCTTAAATAAATTATATACTAATTTGTTACCAAGGGTTTTCATTCTCTCTTCACTTAATCATATAAATGAAAATTAAGCGTTTAATTATATAAATATCAATGTAAATATAGTTTCACAATGATTTAGTAAACATATTATCCAAGAGTCGAGGTTACCACAACAAATTGTGGATAACGTCTGCGATTGCGGGAGTTTCAAAACTTATCCCTAATACAGTACCTCTAAGTTTTAATCCTACGAGGTTTTATAACTAAATTAACTTGGCCAAGGTAATCTTATAGTTCTAAATTACTTAATATTAATTATTCTTTACAATATTTACAATCACCAGGCTCTGGTAGGAAATGGTTCAATCTAATGAGGTTACCCTAAGAAATGGCTATTACCAACCCTTCCCAGATACCGGTGTAGTCAATTTATTTCTCACATGTACAGCTCAACATTTGGCTTCATCACTGTCTGGCCAAGAGACCGCGATATATAAATTGAACAGAAAACGATACTATCATTAAGAAATAGGCCTTAGAAGCGACCTCCCTCGACTCTAGACCAGGATAAAGCATGGTTCACATATACAAGAGTCGGTGCCTGAGTCCAGCAAGAGTGTGGAAATTGTCAGATTCGGCCATGACTCGGGCATACTCTTCGTGACTCGTGTTACACTCGTGTGAGTCGTGTTGGTATCGGTGTGTTTCCTGGGGACTCGTGACGTGTCCTAGAAATTTCATGCCTGAATGAAATTTCTTGTCCCCGTCAAGAGTCCAAAGGACACACGTGTAGACATGTGTTGACTCTTGTTGACTCTTTGTGACTCTTGTTGAACTCTGCATAACTCTTTGTGACTCGTGTTGACTCTAGTTACACTCTTGGGTGAATCGGGCACCTGCACAATTGGGGCCACTCTTGGGAGCACTCTTCGTGACTTGTTACACTCTTGTTGACTCTTGTTACACTCTTGTTGACTCTTGTTGACTCTTGTTACACTCTTGTTGACTCGTGTTGACTCGTACAGACTCTTTGTTTATTGGCCCGGAAAATTTACCGTTATTTTTCAAATTTCCTTTGTGACTCTTGTTGACTCTCTGTGACTCGTACTGACTCTTAGATGAACATGTACTGATTCTTGTTGACTCTTGGTGATTCGGGAACAGTGACCTTACTCGGGCTGGTTCTTGCAAGAGTCACGAATATCCACGAAGAGTGTCACTCTTCGCTCACTCGTACTTGACTCTGGCGCCTACTCTTGAATGTGTGAACCACGCTTAAAACACTCGAAAACACTGCCTGTATGTTTATTGTTGGCGAGATTGGATTATTTCTTGATGTGCACCACATCTTCAGGACCTTGTTCGATGTTTTGCAGAGCTTGAGTATTGAATTGAAAGGTACTAATTAAGAAAAACAGACCTGTCCACGAGCGTGTGTGGTAGAGGCAAGTATCCCATGTTGTTTACATATTGTCGTCACGCGAATCAGCTGTTACTCTCCCAACAGACGGCCGAGGATGCCAACGACATTATAAGCTAGTATTATTTTCTGGAGTTTAATGGAATTATATCGATATTGCCCATATACATATTACAGTATATTCATGTCAAGTTATTACCCTGTAGTAAACTTCGTTTTTTCTGACATACCTCTAGTTCACCTTTAATGTTACCAATTAGAATTTGTACGGTTGGGAGTATATAACAATTAGTAGCTCACATGTATTTGTGATATATATATATATATACTGTATATATTGTTACTACCCTGGCGGCCACGAAGCACTTGGCTCGCTTGACCAGAGTGGTAACAGTGAGTTTTTAGGATTCTAGGGTATGTGGTAGAATTTTGGCTGTCTGTTGTTGCTTGCTTTCCATTTGCTTCAAATAAATCAGACAGCTCAAAAATTATTTACTAGTCATAAAGGAAGCTTAGCTAGATAAATTATAAGTTCCAGAATCACTTTAGAATCATATTTAATTTACTAATGATTATTTAGATTAATTATGATTAGGCTAGTAGGATTATTTATAATTAATTATGATTAATTATTATATTGGATATTATTATTATTAATTATGATTATTTATCCAGAACGGTTCCCTCCGCCAACGGGTTAAGATTAAAATAAGATGGAGATTATTTATTATAAAGTATTATTTCTTAAGTAGCCTATTTAGATATTTCTTAGTTGTTGTTGTTGTTGTTCCCTAAGCTGCCTGGCCGAACAGCCCCGAGTCCCTGAGGAAGGCCATGGCCACGATCGGGCTTTCCCACAAAGCTCTCATTGAGTGTAGATTGTGTTGTTGGGGTATGTGGTTGTGTGAAATGCAGTCTTTTTATGATGTGTTTAATGGTATGGGGTGCTGTGTTACATCCCGGGCAGGTGTCTATGACGGAGTCATCCAGTCTCTTCTGATAGCTCAGGAGAGCTGGACGGTGTCCGCATCTCAGCCTGGCCAGGTGGACTCTGTCCTCGCGAGGAAGGGAGGATTCGGAAGGATGGATTTCGGGAGGTCGTGCATGCAGCTGCGTGTTGTCTGTGAGTGAGTGGATGGATCGGCGAGGGATAGGAGTATGGATGTGCTTCTGGAAGTTGGTTCGGGGTGGGCAGGGAGGGAGAGAGGACAGTAATTGTGTGTGATACCGTGTGCTGGGTGATGTTTTGATATTTCTTGGTGTCTGTGGGTGTGTTGCCATGTAGTTTAGTGGGTGGTCCTGGTTCGTGGAGGCTGCTGCCAGGAATTCAGTGCCTCTCATGTCCAGATGGTCTTTGACTTTGAGGATTTTGGTTTCTTGATGTAGGTGATCTGTGGGTGCAGTAGCTGTGCAGCCTGTAATGATCTTTAGGGCTTTGTTTTGAATAGTCTGTAAGGTCTTATGATGTGTTTCAGCTAGGTTCGATGCCCAGGCTGGGCTTGCGTATTCCATCACTGATCTTATGTATTGTTTATATACTGTGGTGGTGGTTTCTTTATTGTGTCCAAATTGTGTGAGGAAGTGACCTGAGGGCGTTAAGTCTGGGTGTCAGTTTCTTTTTAATGTTTGTGGTGTGCTGTTTGAATGTCATATGGGTATCATATGTTACTCCTAGGATTTTTGGTGTGTGTGTATGTGTTAGGGGTGTGTTGTTTATGGTGAGTTGAGGGATGTATTCGTGTTCTGTCCAGCTTGTGAGCATGGTTGCGGTGGATTTGGCTGGGGCTAGATTAAGTCTGTTTGTAGTGCACCAGCCATGTAGTGTGTTGAGATAGGGTTGAAGGAGATCTGTTGCTATTTTTGGGTCATGTTAGTTACTTGGATAATGTATTATTTATTATGAATAGTTATGGTAATTATATTATTATTTTATTATCCTTCATTATCATTGTCTTATTATATCCTTTACAGGTACCGTTGAAGGGAAGATATTAAAATCGCCAATTCAACAGGAATAAATGTATTTATAAAACCAATAAACAAATAGATAACGTATGTACAAAACAAAAGAAAATAAATAGAAAATAAATAAGATCCAGGACATGCTGATATTATATGATTGTCCAATCGTTCACTGCTCGCTTGTTTGCCCAATATTAAATAGTTTCAAGGTTTAATCAAGTATCACTCTTGTTAATGGAAATTACAACAAGGACGCATTGCAAGTTATTTAAGTATCAAAATATACTGTGCTTGACAAATTGATTACACAATTAGTTTCACTATTCTTTAATAAAGTCACCAATAAATCTCTCCATTGTCACACCGCATTATTAATCTTTCTAGATTCACAGAACAATATACAAACTAACACAAAGCGGCACGAAAGCTCACCTCAACACACCTGGTAGTTATAACCTGTCATAATTTAATTGCAAGGCCACATCACGCATGTTAAGTACGGTATCTTAGAGTTACATTTCAAAGTTAAGTCAAGTTAAATAATTGCAGGTAAACTGAACACCATTACCACTTTAGTAATATAAAAATAAAAATCTTATCTGTTACTGCCATGTCTGAACTATCTCCTCCATCGCCTCTCCTCACCCTCACGATCTCAGCCGAGTCAGGAATACAACTGAATTCCAAACCCCATTCTACCCCTGAATACACATTCTATTTGGTCTCTAGCGAATCACCAAGCCCCATTATCGTGACGTGATGGAAAGTTTCAGTCTCGTGGTGCCGCCTCCAATCATATCACTCGTGGCATGCCGGCGCCAATCAGACAGCTCTCACCCCCACTTGTTTGAAGGGGCCCTGGTGGTCATGGTGGGCTGAGTGTAGAGGGCTTAATTCCGCCAACTGGGTAGCTTACTGATTGTTCCGTCTGTCACAATATATATATCTATATATATATATATATATATATACAGCATCTCTCTCGCTATTCTATCGCTACTATAATAATCAGTGTTCCTCAGAGCTTTCCCGGTGTATACCACCTCCTTTACGTAGGGCACGTGGTACCCATCTTGCAATACAATTCCACCCCTACTCTGTGCAACTCCAACCCAAAAGTGAAACGTTACTCTCAAACTTTCTTCTATTCAACAACTGAGCTCTGGAACTCTCTCCCAGAATCAGTCTTTCCCTCTTCCTGTTACTTAAATTTCTTCAAACTCTGTGTGTCCAGGCATTTTGGCTCGAACGTCCCTTGATTTTGGTCCTGTCACTCTTTCAACTATGGGAGAGGCACTGCTTCGGGCAATTCTGCCTTTTGCCTCCCTCACTCACAAAGAAAAAAAAAATATATATATATATCACTTAATCATGGATGAATACTATCAAAGCAACTATTGGACCACACAGATTCATTTCTCATAGGTATAAACAGTAAAGCATTTTTTAATCAGAAACCCCTTCGATGTAACACGAACAATAACGCCATATGTTAAGCTAACACACTATACTCCTTTTTGGATGCAGGTATGACTTGTTTTTTTCTAGAACATATAAATCAGCCTAAGAAAGACCTGTTGGGATGAGACGGGTAAAAGTTGCCTCACAATCAATGCTCTGACGCTCACAGGTTCTTCTTAAATGGGATTGGTCGTTTATTTATAACCGCAATAATGGCTTCAAAGCAGTCGAATTAAAGCACACACAAATGGTATATGCTTTTCATATTGCACAGTATATGCAGTGCGATTGTAACACACACTAAAATCACACACACACACAACTCAAAGACATCTCTGTAAGCTAACTCTGAACACACTATTCTCCTTCAAAGAGTGTTATTATGTGTAAGTTAACTCAGATTAACGCTTTTAGGATGTACACGTGTACACTTATTTTAAAACTACTACTACTGTTCACCTACGTAAGCAAGATACACGGCATGTGAACCAAACCACACAGGTTTTATATTTCAATCATAAGCCCATTATATATTAGTTTACCAATTAATATCTCACACATCCGAGTGCATTCGCAATCATCCCAACTCACACTCCAAAGCAAACGGGCAATTAACCCATCATAGACTCACAAGCATCTGTTCCGCAAATATCAAATTTGAATATCGCAACGACAATGAAACTATCCGAAATTCCCACTTGATTACTTTGCATATCCACAATTACCTCAGTTAACATATTCCACAAACACTACAGTCTACATTCCTGGCACAAGGTCAATGACTTCAAATTATATTTGTAAGTGAGCTCATCATTTAACCGATATATTCTTAAAAGCCTCAACCGACACAATAATTATATCATCTACAAGTCCCCAACACACGATCACTAATATCATTCTAGCAGTCCTAAGTATAACTAAAGGCTTCCCAATTTACAATTGAAAGCATGCCAACCATTTTCCCAAGTATTCACCTCTCCATACAATTATCACCCTATCTCCAGCTCCCCAACACATGATCCAATAATATCACTCTCACAGTTCCAAGCACAGTAACGAGATCCACAGTTCACACCGTGGAGCCCACCCACAATTACCTCATTTCATACTGTCAAGCAGCCTAGCAGTTTCATACCAGCACGGCAGCAAACCAGACCTCTCATACGTGTCCTCAACATACCACTAGCGTCCTCACACGTAACGTCACCCACAAGAGAGAGGAGGACCCCTTTCCCGACCACCTCCAAAATTGTCAACATACCCGAGTAATGGTGGTATAATTAGTCATTAGAGTGGACGTGGGTAGTGTAAAGAGGGAGGCAGGGGAGCTGGGTTGTATTATCACCGCTGGACACTCGCCTCTCCACCACCAAGATATCTACATACACCAATTAAACCCTTCGCGGCTGCTCTAATATTCATAGAAAGTACAAAGCGCGCGGCCGGTGGTCAGAGAAATTGTTAGTGCAATTGTATTATGAAAATCCGGAGAGAATGAGAATGAGGCAGACAATGGAAGGGGAAATGAGGGAGAGGAAGATACATAGAAGCAGAGTGAGAATGAGTAAGAGCAAAGTAGCCTAATGAACAAAAGTTAACAGGCTAAGTGAAATGAAACCAAATAGAACATTGAAATGGCGGACCACAGAAAGGAAATAGCGGGGTGGGGTGGGGGGGGGGGGGGGGGTGTAGTATAGCGAGGTAAAGACGAAGCAAGGACACGAGTAAGAAAATGAGTGGCACAAGAGTGAGTCAAAGAAAAAACATGGATCGGGATAATGAAAGTGAGACACACAATGAGATATAATGATATAATGAAACACAGGGTGCGAGGGGAAAATGAGGGACAAACTGAGGCAGAGATATATCCGAGGACCACAAGCAGAAGACAGAGAGAGACAGAGAGAGAGGGGGGGGGGGGGCAAGAACGGGACGACAGAGAAAGAACTAATGAGGTTTCCTGTTGGTTGGGAGTGTACATTTACTGAACTTAACTGAAGGATAACTTTTGATGTTCGCTGTTGGGTTGGTCTCCCTTTGTCAACCATTCATATCCGTTTTTAAGCTAATCTCACATAATTTCCCTTTACTTTTGGCCATCACGTTTTAGATTCGGATTCAGGATAAAAACATAATTGCTACAAAGTACATCAAAATTACATTTCACATAATTATATAGCCAATATTTATTCAACAACAATACTCACATACAACAGGGAACTGATGCCACCCGGCATATATATCCCCTATCAAATGATTACTCTAATATATAATAATATAATCAATAAAACAGACGAGTGCTCAAGAAAGATAACATTAATACTATTACAAACTGTGTTACCAGGTTGATCCGTTCATATCAAATACTATCTATTTTCCTATTCACCAAATATTCCCTTATTCTCTTTTTAAACATATCAGACCTACAATCTGAACTTATTTCTCCCATTATATTGTTCCATATATAAACTCTGTTGTGTCTAAATGTTAGTGTCATTGCATTTGTTCTGGCTATGAGAATATGTAGCTTGTCGTACTGCCTGGTTATACTGTATGTTATTGTATGTTTGTATTTAATGTGAACATATCCTTAAAGAAGCTGGGAGTAAGATCTTTCATAATCTAACGCATAAGTTTAGTTACTGAAAGAACATTTAGATACCGACCAGACGCTAATTGTCCTTTGGCTGTGTAAACTCATCCGTATAAACGTGCAGTTTTTAATATGCTGGGAAACTAAGATTAGAACAGATACATGGGCTCGGTGTAAAAAGGTTGATTTAACATAGGTGTAGACATGATGGTTACAGTATAAATATATAAATAATACTAAGAATGTATAAGTAGTGAAAGCAAGGTTACATAGGTTTATGAATGGAAGCACTCAAGAAAGCATACATCAAGACATAATTGAGTATTTGGCACGAGTTTTAGACACGATATTCGAGTTACAGTGTTATGAGTAGAACCACCAACAAGTAGGTGTGTTATTTAAGTGTATATCAGGGCCGAGTATGAATATATATATATACCGGTATATATATATATATATATATATATGTTTAATAGGCAGATGTTGTAATGCAATATAATAATGAATTTATGATACTTCAGAGATTATCAACAGAGACGTTTAATAACTTATAATACTGGTGTATCTTTGTATGACTTTAGTATAGTGTGTATTGTTATTAGAAGGTTATTTTATTATACAAGTAAGGACTCTGACAGGCAGAGACAAATGAACTCAAAGTACTAAGGCCGAATTATCAATTAATGTTCACAGGTGTGTTAGGGAGTTCAAGGTCTCATTTCGTGTTTTTATCGTTGTCGGACATCTTGGCTGAAGACCTCTGCTCAATGTATTTCTTTTTCCTGGGCTTCTTGTGTTAGGTTTCTTGGGTTTTGTGTCTTTAGATACAGTTGCCCATATACGTTTCGTCCGTCGTTGTGTTCTTATGTATGAATGTAAAATTAGTATGAATGAACAAAACGTATGTGGGTAACTGTACCTCTACATCTCTCATGCTATTCTACCGCTATTACAATAATCAGTGTTCTTCAGAGCTCTCTCAGAGTATACCACCTCCTCTACGTAGAGTATGTAACACATGTCTTGCAACACAATTATACCCCTACTCTGTGCAACTCTCTAACCCGAGAATGAAACGATATTCCCATCTTTTCTTCTATTCAACAGCTGAGCTCTGGAACTCTCTTTCCTGAATCCATCTTCCCCTCATCCTATGACTTCAAACTCTGTGTGTCCAGACATTTTGGCTCAAATATCCCTTGATTGTGGCTGTCACTCTTTCAACTCTGGTGGAGGCACTTGTCACAGGAAGTTTTGCTTTTTGTCTCCCTCATCCACATAAACAAAAATGAAAAAGAAAAACCCACAGGGGTTGCCGAATGAGGGTGTGGCCACACAGGGGTTGCTGAGAGTGGTCATGTGGTTGGTGCCAGCACAGGGGTTTCCAAATGCTGATGGAGAGCAAGGGTGGCTGAACTCTGTGTGTGACCTTAGAGGGGTTTCCGAATGAGGTTGTGGCTTTCCAATGGTTGCTAATATTAGTTGCTTTTGTTACCTCCTAAGGGTTCCTGAGGGTGGTAACTTCTAAATAAGGGTTGACACATTTAAGAGGGGTGAACCTGCCAAATAATGTTTCCTCTTGCTCCTTGCTCATTTTCCTGTTCCTCCTGGTGATGGTGTCCTTGAGTGGAGAAGAGGCCTTTGTGGTTGTGTTTGAGCAGCCCTTGTGCCCTTTTTCCTAAGGGCCAGCACTCTACTGTAATTACCTTCCTAGGTAGCCCACCTGGGCTCCGCCCGGGTGGGCGGAGCTCTGATGTCACCGGCTCTGTGATTGGCTGTACCAGTTTTTGAGACAGAGAATAGGATGGCAGGGGATAAAGATACCTGAACTGGAGGGGGTACTGTTTTAGCCATCTGAATTACATCTATGTAGCTGGTAGAAGTTAGTGTTGTCCCAAGGAATGCTGCTGGGGACCTCTCAGCTCTCTTCGTTTTTTACTCTCCGTATAACACCACCATCGCTTCGTAAAAAGTCCCATCCCCGAGACTGGGGGTGTTACGTCTTGTGCTCTTTGGCAACAGAAGTTGGAAGTATGTATTGAGGGCCCATCACACTTAGCCGATCTCTAAGCCGAATCCAAACCGAACCCGGTTTGGCGGCAAAGGTGCCCGAACCATGACAAAACCGAAGGCAAAATGAACTCGGCATGAACTCCCCCAAGTGCTGCCCAAATGCTTGCCGACTTCTAAGAACGCTGCACGAACTGTGCCTGATATGTAACATTTCAAAATGTTAAAGTTTTTGTTTATGCTCGATTGCTGGAAGACTGTTG
The DNA here is from genome assembly GCA_032716605.1 of Paralithodes platypus. Lineage (NCBI taxonomy): Eukaryota > Metazoa > Arthropoda > Malacostraca > Decapoda > Lithodidae > Paralithodes > Paralithodes platypus. The sequence continues at coordinate 13,084,700 of CM064540.1, forward strand.
CACGAATACAATAAATGCTGCCGTAATGCTGGACGAGTCCCGGTCGAACGCAATAGATTGCAGCCAAGCCCCACTACAATAGGAGGGGCAAGGCCAAACCTACAGACACACACATGTGCAAAATAGTTAAAACGCACATTATATATATAATTATAAAATCTGAACCGACACAGACACAGTCATAAATACACACACACGAGCAGAACAGCAACAACGAACACAAAAGACAAATCTACCCTGCCACAAATAAACAATACAAACAAAAACAAACACACACACTAGCACAACGCAATTTGGTGGCAACCCCAAATTCCTCCGACTTCTAACGGTCCCTCAGTGTGAGAAAGAGTGTTGTGGGTGAAATACCGGCCGGGCGCTCGGGCAACCCCTACCTTTCGTAAGTTAATATGTCGGGAGAGTTAAGATCATCTGGTTGATATGGTCTACTAGTCTATGAATCTCCTAGTCTATTGGTCTGCTGGTCTATGAGTTTTCCGGCCACTATTTTAACTTGGCATTAACTCCCGTCCACTCACCAACTCTCTGCAATCTCTCTCTCTCCACCGCAATGTTGCATCTCTCTCGCTATTCTATCGATACTATAATAATCAGTGTTCCTCAGAGCTTTCCCAGTGTATACCACCTCCTTTACGTAGGGCACGTGGTACCCGTCTTGCAACACAATCCCACCCCTACTCTGTGCAACTCTCTAACCCAAGAGTGAAACGTTACTCTCAAACTTTCTTCTATTCAACAGCTGAGCTCTGGAACTCTCTCTCCCACAATCAGTCTTTCCCTCTTCCTATGACTTAGATTGCTTCAAACTCAGTGTGTCCAGGCATTTTGGTCGAACGTCCCTTGATTTTGGCCCTGTTACTTTTTCAACTATTGGGGAGGCACTCGCTATAGGCCGTTCTGCCTTTTGCCTCCCTCACTCACATAGAAAACAAAATTGTTGAATGTTTATATTAATTATTACTGTACTTTTGTATTGCACTGATTACAAAGAGTCTGCTATTACATTGTTCGTCTTGATAACGCAACTGAACGGGTTAAGGGAGTAGTGCTTGTTTTTTTAGTCTATATATTTATCTATTATTTTATTTTTGAGTCTCCTTGCTAGACCTTCATCAACCTTAACCCCTTGAGTACCAGCGACGGTTTCATGTTTAATTTTAGTTGTATTTAGACGATATTATGCAGCTTAGGGAGGATCTGTGGTAGCTAAAAGGGTTGGTTGAGATAGTTTGAAGCCTTATTATTACTAGAGGTCCTTCTTAAGCTGAATAAAATCCTCTAGTAGTTGCCAAAATATGATGAAAAGGACGTCCCTGGTACTGAAAGGGTTAAAAAAACATCCTCTAGACCTCCTTCTAGATAAATGTGTTCATGTTATCCCTACCAAACTGTGCCCGGCTGTGTTCGAGTGTTGCCCAAACAGTGCCCGACGAGTCCGAATAAAACCCAAGCACACACCGACCACTGAAATATCTTGCACCAATTGGTCAAATTGTAAGTTTGCAGTAAGATTTTGCGTCCTCCCCAGAACCGCCCGTGACCCAAATGAGGGATAGTGTTACCCGACCACGACCGATTCACTACGGGATTGCTGGCCGAACGCTGTTCGATTTGGACTCTGCTTAAAGATCGGCTAAGTGTGATGGGCCCTTTAGTGGACAGAGTAACACATGAGAGTGAACTCGCACTAGCTTGAGGGTGCTATAGTGGAGGCAATAGCACAGTGGATAGCTTCATGGACTGCAGACCAAAAACAAACTCGGATCGAGTCTACGCCGATGTCAGGTTTTTTTCCAAGGTGATCTGATTGTTCATTCCTGCTGTTCTACAAATATCCTGGCTACACCGATACATCAAGAAAACACCATCTATATCGTCACAAATTCATAGCATAGAAGATGCCTGACCATTTTCGAAGATGGTTTGAACGACCGTATAGCTCTATCAATCTATCTACCTATTGCCGGACGCCTTACTCCCCTTAATGAGGGTGGCCATACACAGAAGGCCCCCAAGCGGACCTATTCCCTGTAAGAGGGACTACCCGAGCCAGTTTGCTGCAGGACTTACAGGATTGACCACTCAATTTAGGATCCGTCTGACTCCAAGGCCCTCTATGTATCTTGTTAGCACTATTTTTCTATAGTGGTGTTTGGTTAGTCTATCCACTAACCTGCCTTACACATAGATAAGCAATACAGATTTGTATCAGGTTTACTCCCCTAGACAAGCTGCCGACCAAGGCTGACGAGTCCCCTCCACCTGGATTTTTAAAAGGTTGTCTCCCCTAGATGAGTAGCCGACCAAGGCTAACGAGTCCCATCCATCCATATCAAGTAACGTGTATAAATAAGGTGTCGTCATCTAGTATAGCAGAAAGGAAGCAACCAACACCTTGAAGCTCCATTGAAACCATCTAGTGCGACACATATAAATCACCCAACATCTCGAAGCTTCAGTCGATAATCTCGGGGCCTCGTAAGAGTTACAGGCTACTGAACAGCCTACAGTCCCGAGGTTGAGACATAGAAAACAAAAACAAAATCTTGAGCTGAGCAGAGTGGCGTATTCTCTTGGGTCATTGTCCTTTGGGGGCCTCAAAAATATAACGTAGAAGCATGGTGGTGGGTCTGGTGCGAGAGGTGGTCATGAACGGTGTTTCTGCTGGGATGGAGAGTGAACGAGTGATGACCTTTGACCTGACTGGGTGACGTTTCTCACTTAGTGCAGACGCAAAAGTGCAGTTTGCTAATCCTAATCTCCTGATCGTGTTTAAGTTTTCCTTGTTTTGGAAGGGGTTTTGTAGTTATTTGGGGGTGGAGGGGTGTAGGTGGAGGTGTTGAAGCTGGTGGAGGGAAGCTAGTGAGATATAGGGGGGAGGGGGGTGCATTTTCACAGTTTCGGGTGGTCTGTAAAGGTTTGCTTTTTGTGTATTTGTTGATTTTGCCTATTTATACGTCTGACATATTTCCTTAAGAATACTCGGTGCTCTCCATGATATTTGTCTATTTCCTGATACGCATTTGGAATTTTTATGTTCTCAAATGGGCCTACACATTTTGGTTGGCGTTTTTCTTCTAGACGTAGATTCACTACTACATCGTTTTTTCTTAGTTTAAATGGGTTACAGTTCCGAGCAGATGAAGCCGGTACAAATCCTACGAATTGTTGGCAAATTATTGAACACCACCAACGATTTTATATAGTAAAAAAGTGAATGAATGATAGCACTCACTACTAACGGCATTACTGCAAATAGGCAAACTCTACCATTCACCTTCAAACTATAAATTAATCTGTGCGAGTATTTAATCTAACCACAGCACCTCCATCTGTTTCATCTGCTCGCAACTGTACATCGAGCGTGACATCCTGGCAGGTTTATAATTGCCAGAGCCTGGTATTTATATGCATTAAGGCAGTGTTTGACTTAGGGGCTGACGAGGGTATGGGGATGAGGTAGTGGAACAGCAACATCATTAGGGGGGGGAGGGGGGTGTCGAAAACCTTCTTGTTGTGTGTTATACCATCGTCGTACGGTGTGATTAAATTATTCTTTGTTGGTGGTGACGTTTGATTGCATATTGGTGTGTAGTTGGTTTACAGTGCTGCTGTGACTCCTTTCACAGATTGAGCTCTCCTTTAGCCAGTAGACTGAAGAGTGAGGGATCTTGTAGCCAAGTAATCTGGACAGCTCTTGCCATATTTGGCTTGAAAACTCAGGCATTATCAGAGTGAAGTGCCTGGGGTAAACCAAAATAGTGGAAAACATTGGACAATTAACTGCGGAGTGTTCTTTTACTGGGGTACCTATTACAAATTTCGAGTGTGTCTACAAAGGTGATTATGAATCTGAACGATTGGCCTTTTTGAGGGGGCCCACGACATCAATGGTCAGTAGGTTGAACGTTTTGGTAGCAGTGAGAGTGCCTGAAGGGCCAAGGACACGGGTGATGTCTTTGCCCATGGCACAGAGTGGACAAGCTTCAATGGCTCTCTTTGTAGGTCCGGATGGGTGAGCCTTCCAGTACCTGGTGTTAAAGACTTACAAAAATGTCTTAATCTCTAGGTGGTTTCGGTTTCATGCATGTAGGTGATTCATTAGGTCATCAACTGCTGCTGGGGCTATTACGATGTGGCCGGGTGAGGTAAACAAATGGTCTCCTATTCTCATCAAAGCCTTGAAAGTTTCTGCGGGTAGCCAAGAGGGGCATGGCTCGCTTTCCCAGATTTGTATTAAGAGTTTTGTGGTACTTGTTTGTCTACCGGGGCTAGCTGTTGATTTGGCGGTTGCATGTTGGTGAAGAGGTGGGCGTGGTCAGGGTTGGCAAGGGAAGGCGAGAGAGGCTTTCCGCGTTTGTGTGAGAATCCCTGGTCGATTTTTAATATTGAAGTTAAATTCTTGCAGTATTTCTCTCCATCTTACAAATATAGCATTGGTGGTTTCTGACTTGCATTACCATTGTAGTGAGTGGTGATCAGTGATGATAAGGATGAGCTTGGTACCTAAAAAATATGATTTGAAATGCTGCAAAGCCCGGATTAAACTGAGGTATTCCCTCTTGGTAGCTGATAATTTACTTCTGATGAGGTTAATGTGTGACTAGCAGAGGAAATATGTTCTTTGTCACCTTGCAATTGAGCCAGAGCTGCACTTATTCTGAGAAAATACACGTCAGTATAAAGGCGAAAGGGCTGGGTATTATCAGAAAAGGCGACAATGGGCGCAGATGTTAGGCCGTCTTTTAAATTATGGAGAGCTTGTAGGCATTCTTCTGTTAATTTCTTCAGTCCATTGGAAAGGTTCTTCTCTCTTGGTCAGGTCGTATAAGGGCTTGGCAATCGAGGAATGGAAGGGTTTTTCTATCTTGGTCAGGACGTGTAGGGGTTTGGCAAACGAGGAAAATCCCTTCATGTTAATACTAGAAGGCGAGGCCAAAAAAGTGATTTAATTTAATTGCTGGCATCTAATTTTGGGGGGTCTGGTGCAATGCTGTCCTGGGAGATTACGTGTCCTAAGTACTGAGCTAAGCACTTGGTCAGGGTGCATTTGGTTGGCATTAATTTTAATCCATTACACAATCCAAAAAGGTAGGACATTGAATTTGTTGTTGTTGTCGTTCCCTAAGCCCCGATTTCCTAAGAAAGGCCATGGCCACGATCGGGCTTTCCCACAGGGCTCTCAAGGACTCTACATTATGTTGTTGGTGTAAGTGAGTGTGTAGAATGCAGTCTTCTATGATGTGTTTAATAGTATGGGGTGCTGTGTTGCATCCTCGGCAGGTGTCGACAACGGAGATATCAAATCTCTTCTGATAGCTCAGAAGAGCTGGATGGTGCCCACATCTCAGCTTGGCCAGGTGGACTCTGTCCTCGCGAGGAAGGGAGGATTCAGAAGGATGGATTTCGGGAGGTCGTGCCTGCAGTTGTGTGTTGGCTAGGAGTGATTGGATGGAATGGCGAGAGATATGATTATGGATATGCTTCTGGAAGCTGGTTTGGGGTGTGCAGGGAGGGAGAGATGACAGTATTTGTGTGTGACACTGTGTGCTGGGTGTTGTTTTGATATTATTCGGTGTCTGTGAGTGTGCTGCCATGTAGTGTAGTGGGTGGTATTGGTTTGTGGAGGCTGCAGCCAGGAAATGAGTGCCTCTCATGTCCAGGTGGTCTTTGACTTTGAGGACTTTGGTTTCTTGATGTAGTTGATCTGTAGGTGTAGTAGCTGTGCAGCCGGTGACCATTTATAGGGCTTTGTTTTGAATAGTCTGCAAGGTCTTGTGATGTGTTGCAGCTAGGTCAGGTCAGGGTCAGGTGAAGGTATTGAGGGATAAGCCTTTACAATGGCACCTCGTAGCTACTTTCTACTTTTCCAGTTTTCTGATGAATGTAGAGTACAAAGGAGTACAAAGGAAATCAAGCAACAACAGATCTAGTGACCCTTCTAGGTTGCTTGTCCTCCAAAACACTGAGGATCAAGTGTCCAAACAGTGGTTTAGAGTGGGTAAGGGAACATTGGAAAGGGAATTACTGCCCTGGAACTAATGTCCGTGGCAGGATTAGGAAGTTAGTAGGGGACAGATGGGTTAGTAACTGAGGGGGGGATAAAATCAAGTTATTCATTTACAAACGCAGTCAGTCGCGGGTTTGATGCGAGATATTTGTCTAGGCGGAGTTTAAATGAATCAACGGTGATGCAGTCTATAACGTTTCGGGGAAGCCCATTCCACAAGTTGACAACTCGATTGAAGAAGAAATTCTTAGATTCGTGTGAGTTAAAAGATTTACCAATAATTTTGCAACCGTTTCCCCGCATGTAATTAGATTGGTAGATAGTGAAGTACTTACTACAGTTCATATTGTCGATGCCTTTGATGATTTTGAACACTTGAATTAAGTCACCTCTTAATCTGCGCTGGGTTAAAGGAAATAGATTTAATTCTCTAAGACGCTCTTCATATGGTTTGTTCTTTAGGCTAGGTATCATTTTGGTAACTCTACGTTGAACTCGTTCTAGCTTATTTATATCTTTTTGGTAATAAGGGCACCAGGATTGAACGCAGTATTCCAGAAGAGAGCGGACTAAGGAATTGTAAAGGGTTAGGATAACTTCTTTGGATTTATGCTCAAATGACCTGCCTATAAAGCCAATTATTTTGTTTGCCTTCTTAACAACTTCTGAACATTGTTGACTCGGTTTTAGGTTACTCAATATTGTTACTCCCAGATCGGTTTCTCTGTTTACATTCTTAAGCTGAGTGCCATTCATCGAATAGTTTGCTTTCTCATTTAGGTATCCGATATGTAGTACTTTACATTTATCCGCATTGAAACTCATTTGCCAAATTTGGGCCCAACATGACAATTTATCTAGATTGTGTTGCATATCGTCAACTTTTTCTTTTGAGAGTACGCTATTTGCAATTTTTGTATCGTCAGCAAATTTTGAGATTGTGCAAGTGAGACCCTCATCCATGTCGTTGATGTAAATTAGAAAGATAATTGGTCCTAGTACCGATCCCTGGGGTACCCCGCTACTTACATTGGTCCATTTAGATGCCTTACCGTTTATGACTACTCTTTGCTTTCTGTCGCTGAGCCAATTTCTATCCATTTCAACACACCGTCTTGTATTCCATGCACTTTTAGTTTTAGCAGTAAACGTTTGTGGGGAACTTTGTCAAAGGCCTTTTGAAAATCAAGGGAAATAATATTTACAGCTTTACTCTCATCGTAGAGGTTGAGGATATCGTGGAAGAAGTCTAAGAGGTTTGTTAAACAGGAACGTTTTTTACGAAAGCCGTGTTGAGTATCTTTAAGTATGTTATTTTCCTCTAAGTGATTTACGAGTCTGTCTCGTATGACCGTTTCTAGCATTTTACATACAACTGAGGTTAAGCTAATTGAACGATAGTTACTGGGTTGGGATTTGCTGCCTTTTTTTAATATTGGTGTTACGTTGGCTAGCTTCCACTGATCAGGCATAGTTCCAGACTGCAAGGATTTATTGAATAGTAATGTCAGTGGTTTGGAGAGATCATCCTTAGCTTCCTTTAGAACTCTAGGCGAGATTGTATCAGGTCCAGGCGTTTTATTTACCTTGAGTTTATGTAAACAATTCAATACTTCTCTCTCTGTAACGGTGATATTGCTTAGAACATCTGAATTATCAATCTGAATCGGCGATGGTGTAGGGATATCACTGAGGTCTTCTGTTGTAAAAACTGATGCAAAGAAGGTATTGAGGGCATTACTCATTTGTACTTCGTCTTTGGTGTATTCTCCATTTTCATTGACTAACGGTCCAACAGTTGAAGTAACTACTTTTTTCTTTCTGATATAACTATAGAATTCTTTCGGGTTTGTTTTACTTTGATTCGCAATATGTAACTCTAAGGTCTTTTTACTTTGCTTAATTAACTTTTTGGCTTTGCGTCGTAGCTCTACAAATTTCACCCGTTCTTCGTCATTTTGTGAGGATTTTAATCTATCATTAGTAAAATTTTTAGCAAGCAGGCAGTTTGAAATATCTTTATTCCACCATTTGGGCTTGTTATTATGGCCTGGACGCCGTATTTTCGATGGTATGCAGTCTTGCACTGCTTTTAGGTAAGTGGTTTCGAATAACTTCCAAGATGTATTTATGTCGTTATTGTTAATTAAAAAGCTCCAGTCAGTTTCTTTAAACATAGCTCTAAGTTTATGGAAGATTGCTTTCTTGAAATTAGGGACTTTTTCGATGCCACTATTGGTTCGTTACTAGTAAACTTTAAAGTGAAAGTTATCGTACGATGGTCGCTGTTACTAAATTCATCACCAACATTCAAATTCTCTTTTAATTCTTCTTTTGTTGCAAGGACAATGTCAAGAACGTTATTACCACGGGTCGGCGTTCGAACAAATTGATAAAGCGAACTCTCTTGCAAGTTCGTATACAAGTCATGTCCGGAGTGTGAAGTAAGAGTATCGCCCCTCTTGGTCACAGGTAAATTAAAGTCGCCAAAAATTACGGTATCTTGCGATTTTTTTTTTTTTTTTTTTTTTTTTCTATGTGATTGAGGGAGGCAAAAGGCATAACTGCCTATAGCGAGTGCCTCCCCCATAGTTGAAAGAGTGACAGGGCCAATATCAAGGGACGTTCGAGCCAAAATGCCTCGACACACGGAGTTTGAAGCAATTTAAGTCATAGGAAGAGGGAAAGACTGATTCTGGGAGAGAGTTCCAGAGCTCAGCTGTTGAGTAGAAGAAAGTTTGAGAGTAACGTTTCACTCTTGGGTTGGAGAGTTGCACAGAGTAGGGGTGGGATTGAGTTGCAAGACGGGTACCACGTGCCCTACGTAAAGGAGGTGGTATGCACTGGGATAGCTCTGAGGAACACTGATTATTATAGTAGCGATAGAATAGCGAGAGAGATGCAACATTGCGGCGGAGAGAGAGAGATTGCAGAGAGTTGGTGAGTGGACGGGAGTTAATGATACGAAAGGCCTTCCTTTCAACTTTGTCTAGGAGAGCGGTGTGAGAGGAACCTCCCCACACATGTGAACAATACTCAATACAAGGGTGCACTATGCCCCTGTACAGAGCAAGAAGCTGTGCAGGGGAAAGAACCCCCTAAGGCGGTTGAGCACACCCAGCATCTGGGAGGCTGCCTTAGCAAGACTGGTAATATGGTCCTTCCAAATGAGAGCAGAAGAAAACGAGACACCAAGAATATTGAGAGAAGATGAAGGGTTGATTTTTGTATTGCTGAAGAATAAGGGATAGTCCGCTGGGAGATCCTGACGGGTAGATAGATGGAGAAATTGGGTTTTGGAAGCATTAAAGTTAACAAGGTTTTCTCTGCCCCAATTGGAAATAGTATTTAGATCAGAATTTAAGAGTTCTATGGCTTCATTACGTTTGTCGTTGAGGGATTGCTGGCTGGGGCGTTCTGAAAAACTAATGGAGTAGTGTAAGGTTGAGTCGTCTGCGTAAGAATGGATGGGAATTAAGGTACAGTTAAGGAGATCATTTATAAAAAAATTTACTTACATCTGCAATTTGTTCGTAAATTTCTCGGTCAGTTTGCACTGATTGAGCTGGAGGCCTGTATATTAATGCAAGTATTATTTTTGTACCTTTATTATTCTTTATTAGCACAAAAGATGCGTCGACGTTCACAATTTGAGGTTTTGACAAGAGGGTAGGGTTAAGACTTTCTTTGATATAAAGTAAAACGCCACCTCCATTTCGATTTATTCGGCTTTTCTCAAACATTACATAACCGGGAAGTGAATACTCTGCTAAAAAGTCTCTATCTTCTGTATTGAGCCAAGATTCTGTTATGCCAATCACATCATAATTTTCTGTAAACACTAGCTCCTCTAAATCTGAAAATGTATTGCGTATGCTACAAGAGTTTGCATAGAAAACCTTTAAATTTGTTATTTTAGAACTCACGGAACGCTCTTTAATAATATTTTTGGTTCTTGTCGGATCTACATTTATGTTCATGGCTGTCCTCGGTCCTCGCTGTCTTCGGTCCTTATCGCTGGTGGTCCTTGGTTGCCTCTGTTTTTTCTTGGCGTTGGATGATTGATGTCACTGCTGCTTCTTCTCGGATGGCGTTTTTTGATCCATGGCTGCGGACTGCTTCGTGTAGGAGACGACCCATGCGTGCTGAACCCACAGGGTTTAGATGAGTGCCATCCTTGCGGAACAGAGTAGGCTGGTTGTAGAAGTTGTCCCAGAGGTTGATGAATTCAACTTCTTCCCTCAGACACAAATATTTTAGTCGGCTATTTGTGCTGAAGGCCTTGTCGTAGAATTTGCCAGGTGCGTCGATCTTGGGGAGAATGCCTGAGATGATGATATTCCTTGCCTTGTTTTTGTAGTGCTGGATCATCTTGCGATATTTCTCCCTCAACTCTTCGGATCTGGTGCGCATGACGTCATTTGAACCAGCATGGATGACAAAAAGGGTATTTTCATTTGCATCCTTTGTGGTATCTTTGAAGGCTTCCACAATATCGTCCAGTCCAGCTCCTGGGATGCAAAATCTTTTTCGTTGATTTGGGACTCTGTCGCAGAACTCTTCGACCTGTCCTCGTAGGATGGAATCCCCAACGAGCCTGGTCTCTTCTGGTTCGTCTTCCATCTCTACCAATATCTCAAATCTGTTTGACATTGTGAGAGGGAGAGAAGGGGTGTTGGAGAGAGAGGAAGCTGTCGGAGTGGCTTTGTTATGTGTGATATTAGTCTGTATACACCGTCGAGGTGTCCCCCAACTGGGTGCGAGCATGTGAAACATGCTAGGAAGGGCTTGCATATTCCATCACTGATATTATGTATTGTTTGTATACTGTGGTAGTAGTTTCTTTGTTGTGTCCGATTTTGTGTGGCCAAGTGACCTGAGTTTGCTAAGTCTGGGTGTCATTTTATTTTTTATGTTTGTGATATGTTGTTTGAATGTCATTAGAGTATTATGTTACTCCTAGGATTTTGGGTGAGTGTGATTGTGTTAGGGGGGTGTTGTTTATGGTGAGGTGCGGTGTGTATTAGTATTCGGTTGTCCAGCTTGTGAGGAGGGTTGCAGTGGATTGGGATGGGGCCAACTTGAGTCTGTTTGTAGTGCACCAGTCTTGTAGTGTGTTGAGATAGGGTTGAAGGAGAAGTGTTGCTCTGTTTGGGTCTTGGTGTGTGCATGTGAGTGTTATGTCATGTGCGTAGGAAGCTATATTTATTTGGGGTGCATGGGGTGTAGGTATATCATGAATGTACAGATTGAAAAGTGCACATGACAGGACGGATCCTTGTGGGCCTCTGTTTGAGAAGTTTCTGATGCTAGATGACTGACCGTCAAATGATACGTGTGCACATCTGTTTGTTAGGTAGTTGGCCAGCTACCTTTTTGTATTGTTGTGCATGCTTGTGTTGTAAATTGTGTTTGTTAGGTTGTGGCGGGGATGGCATCGAAGGCATTACTAATGTCGAGTGTATCAAGTAGTGATCTGTGTGGTGGTCTGGATGAGTTGATACCATCAAAAGATCTTTGGGTACGTTCTGTAAGAAGAGTGTTTGTGGAGTGTAGTGGCCTGAAGTCATGTTGTGTTGGAGCTAGGGGTAGAGTGTGTGTGGTCAGTTATAGTAAGAGGCGTTCTTTGACTTTGGAGGGGGTGCAAATAAGTGTGATGGGGCGGTGGGTGTGAGGAGGTTAGCGTGGGTTCTTTGTTTGGTTTGAGGAATGTAATGATAACACAATGCTTCCAGATGTCTGGTATTGTGTTGTGTGAATAACTGTAGTTTGTTGGTGATTGCTTGTATGCCTTGTGGCCCAAGGTGTCTGAGGTGTATTTTGCTAATGTTGTCCGAACCACAGGTGGGTGAGTGCCTGAGATTGTTAATGATGTGCTTTGTCTGGTTGTTGGTGAAGTATGCATATTCAGGGTCTGTGGGGAATTGTCGCTTATGTCGGATGACACGTTGGTGGTCTTGATGGGGATTTAGGTGGCTGACATGAGAGAGGTGATTAATGAGAGTGTTTGCTTTTAGTTTGTATGAAGGAATAGAGTCTGTTGTTGTGATTGCGACATGTGACTATGTTGTGTTGCTGTTGGAAAGTGTGATGCTGTTCAGTGTTTTGTAGAGTTTTTGGGGTCTGTTTTGTGGTCAAGTGTTTGGAGGTACTTATTCCAATTTAGTGTTTGTTGTTCTTGTATTTTGTTGTTAATCTGTGTGTTGAGTGCTTGGATTTGTTGTACGATGTCCTGTGAGTGGGGTGCTGGGGAGTGTTTCAGTGTGTCGCGTTGTCTGATGAAGTTTTGAATTTCAGGTGTGAAGTTGGGGTTGTATCTTTTTCTGTTAGCTCTTGAAATGTGTTTCTTGTCAGCGTTATAGATAGTTGTGTTGAATGTGTTAACAGCATTGTTGATGTTGGTGATGGGTGTGCTGCTTAGAGTTTCAAAGTATTGTTCTGTCTCATTTGTGAAAGCTTCCCAGTTGGCTCTTTTATAGTTAGTGTATGTGTATCTGTGGTTAGGTGGGATGAGCCTAGTTATGGTGGTGATACTGATCGGGAGGTGGTCGAAACCCATGGCTCCTACCACCTTCCAGGATGTTGTGAATTTGTAATGTTGTTCACTGCTGTTGGAGAAAGCCATTTTCTGTTGATGTGCTACATGGACCGGCACCTGCCAATACTCCGATTGCAAATCGAGCGTAGAGAAGATTTTACCTCCATGCAACGAGTCAAGTAAGTCTTTGATTCAGGGCAGGGGGGTGGCTTCTTTGATAGATGCTTCACTTAGTTATCGATAATCGACACAAAATCGAAGTGTGACATCTTTCTTTTTCACTAATACAACGGGCGAGGACCATGTTTTTTTTGAAGGGACGACAAAACCAGCATTGAACATTTCTTTTACATTTTTATCCTTCTCCTGCCGTTGTATTGGGTTCTTATTCCTTGAAGGTTGATGAATGGGTGCCCCCTGAGTATGAATGTGATGCTCTAAATATCTGTCCGTTTGATGCCGTTGGGAGATCGTGAAATATAGTATATTGACAACTGAGGAGTAATGATTGCAAATCTTGTTGTGATGATGAGAGATGATTCGGGATATCTGGCAACTGTGGAGGGGCATCGGGGAGTCTGGGCTGTGTTTGTGTGTGTGAGCAAGGCTTACCCCCACGATTAAGCCTTTCGGCAAAATGATGGGGTGAGGGTGGATGTTGGCAACTGGAATATAATTTATTTTGGGGAAAGAAGGGAGGAGCTGAGGACGCAAGTAAGGTTGGCAGAATGGGGAAAGAAGAGGAGAGGGTGGTTTGAAGGGAGGTGTAGGGGCAGCCAGGGAGATTGGGAGGGTTTGATCAGTGCCGGACTTCAAATTCCTTTTCTGGCAGTCTATGGTGGTTCTTAGTATTTGCAAAAATCTAAACCTAAAAAGTTATCATACATCTAGCAGGGGAAATCAATGACAATGAAGGAATGCAGTTGGGTGGTCTCGGAAGGGACAGAGACGTTTATTGGTGGTGTCACCTCTGACAGTGAGAGGTGTGTTGCCAGCACCGATTACGGTGGTACTAGATAGCTGCAAGGCACCAAACTTGTGTTTTTTTCACAAACAAATGAGTTCTTAATCAGGAATGGGTGGCACCCATATCTACTAACAAACGGACAGAAAGACTGTATCCAAATATTTTATGGTTAATACATGTATTGTGAATTGTGGTATTTACCCCCGCAACATGAATAGGTGGCGGGGGTGATTCTAAAAATCCATGTTCACTGTATTATCATCGCATTCGGGTACGATTCTAGGGGTAGGGAGAGGTTCGAATTTGGCTTGATTAACGGTAGGAGAAAGGTCATAAACTTCGGGTGGTGAGCAGGCGAGGTGATGTTTAATGTGACTAGCTTGTGGAGAAAGAAGTGCTTGCCAGGGGGGATTTCTGGACTAGAAGTGGGGTGGGTTTGATTACCGTTAGTTAGTTAAAATAGGACTTCAGAGGCTATCGATCCTATTGGATTATTAAGTCAGCACACTGTAAGTCAAGAATAACGTCAGGACTGGAGCCTCTCTGCGAGAGCTCCAGTCCCTTGATCGCTGTCGGTCCCTCCATACATGTACCGCACATCCGGTATGGCAAGCAGGTAACTCATATAGATCGATATTTATAGCATGGTTGGTATGGGGTGGGTAGTGAATTTGCTGTGAGAGATAGGGGTACTGCGGTTGAGATGCTTGGGGGTAGGAAGGATAGGGTTGTGGGGATGGCTGGGAAACATAGGGTGGTGGTAATGGCAGAGGGTACACAGGGGTTAAAGCCCCTTTCCCACCTACAACAATCATGCGCCGACTTGCCATGAAATGCGGTTCCTGGCCTATTCGGCATCCAAATTTTGATATATTTGGGAAACTTCTTGAATTCCCTCAGAGTATCTTATTACTTTGTGGCGATTTATCAAACGTCAACGAATTTTCGGACATGTTCTAAGATTCCATGGTGTAGGCCGAATTTGTAGCACTCTGTAGCAGCTCTGTGAAACACGTTCTGGCATTCCGTGGGTAAATCTAAGCTCAGCCAACCTAATTTTGTTTGCTCCTGCACACATCTTTTTGTTCTGTAGCATTGGAAAAGTGTTGCGACACACAGTGGTATTGCAAGGAACCACACGGAATACCAAGGAGTCCCAAGAAGGCTATCTTTCTCTCTCTCCATTAACAATTATATACCTTCCACTTCATCATAACCCTAATGTCAGCTGTTGTAAACATATTCCTCTCTCATTCTCAATTTTCTAACATTCTAACATTTTGAAATAATTTTCGCAATAAGTAGTCCATGTTTTACAATTATAATTGCAGCTATTGTTGTTAACCCTTATTTAGCGGCGAGCAACATAAGTCGAGTTAAATAAAGCTGGACTATGTGGCGGCGCTCGACATAACTCGAGTGGCAATTTCAGCACGTAATGTGGCTGAGAGAGAGAGACAAGTGGTGGCAGGAGACTAGCGAGCGTATGACTGCTCCAGACCACCGCGGCGAACCTACTGACACAAATCTCAGCTCCCTCCTCCCTCTCTCACTCGCTACATACTCAATTATGTACTGAAAGTACCGAATTACCTGCTTTTTGCACTCGCGTTGCACGGTTATTGCAAGAAAACTATCCATCATACAAGGATCGTTATGGTGTCATTCGAAAGCTCTGTTTATGCCCTTTCAGGGATAGGTACTTGTTTTACGTTCTGGGTCTTATTTAGGCATGAAAATGATCACGTAAACAGCCCTATTTTGGCTAAAAACACCCCGCTGTGCGGTACACATAAATAAACCGCATAGGCCGCTCGTAAGGTGTTAATTATATCACTTTGTAATTATATGTTCTTTTATCACTATTTTCTTTCTTATTAACCCGGGAACGGCGGGAAAGCTCTAAAGAGGTTTTACTGGGTGACGGCGGCAAAGCTCTTAAGAGGGAAGGCCTAAAAAAAAACATATTAAAAGGCCCCAGTAGCACTTAAATTTTTGTTTTCCTACATACCTCATATCACTCCTCCACATCCCCCCCCCTTCAATTATCACCTATTTTCCTTGTTATTCCCTAATTCATTGGTATATTTCCGTGCTAACATTAGCAACCTGGTTGCAGGGTGTGGTTATGTGCTAGCAAGTGTGTTGGCAGAGGTAGACAGTGGGGTCACTGGGGTGGGACTCTCAGTCATGCTCCAGAGCTCGCGAGGGGAGGGATTGCCTCACTGTGCTCCACATTTCATGAATGGGCCACTCCATTTTTATTCGCGATTTTGACCAGAAAAATTATATTCCCACTTGATTGATTGTTGTTACAGGTTACTATCTTCATAGTAAAGGTAAAATAGGCGCATATGAATAAGTAATAATTATATTTATCGTAAAATTACGATTTTAGGTGGGAAGGAGGCCTAATATCGTCGCCCAGTTACATGGTGTCCACTATATACAGCTCGCGCTTTAGAGGTTAATGATTGTGCCCGTTTGTTTGCTTTGCCCGTGAATGTCATGTGTGTATGTGTATGCTTGTGTGTGTGTGTGTGTGTGAGAGAGAGAAGGAGAGAGAGTAGCCTAACTAATTCTACATTTATTTGTGACAGCTATATCTATCTATTGCCTGATGCCGTGATCCCCGAAGGGGTGACCACGAACGAACCGCCCCCATGCACCTCTGTTCTCAGTCAGTCGACGCCCCTCCTCCCAACCAGCACCGCCTTCATCCATATACTTCCTCACTGCATCCTTCCACCTCTCCCGCTCTGTCCTTCCACCTCACTCTCGTACACCTTCTTAGTCATTCTCTCGCTTCCCATAGGTTCCATATGGTCGAACCATCTCAAGGTGTTCCTTTTCACACTTTCCAGCACATCAACCTCCACACCACACCTTCTTCTTACTTCCTCATTCGTCTGCCTATCCCTCCATGTAACTCCGCACACACTTCTCAAGTAACTCATTTCCACCCCTCTCACTCTTGGTCTGAGTCTCTTCTCAAACGTCCATGCTTCATTTCCGTAAGTCAGTGTCGGGATTACCACACTGTCATGCAAGGACTTCTTAACTTCCATACTGACCACCCTATTTCTTGTTACTACTTTCAGCGTTCCTACAACCCTCTTCCCGTGTTGCACCCTCTACCGCACTTGTTCATCCATAGTCCCATCTTTACTCAACACACTGCCTAGATACTTAATTGAGCTGACAATCTCCATAGCCTGACCATTCAACTTCACCTTACACTCTGTGGCTTCTGCCCTTTCGAAAACCATAACCTTGCTCTTCCCCGCATTTACCTTCAAATTCCGTTTCTCGCACACTGTTCCAAACACATTTACCAGAACCCGCAACTCCCATTCGTTATCACTCATCAGAACTGTAACATCAGCAAACAGCAGTACAGGCAGCTTCCACTCATTTCCCTCCCTTATCAGCGATACATCAACATCCACTGCTCTTCCTTGTATTTCTTTCATGACTCCCTCCATATATACAGTAAACAACCACAGGGACATCACACACCCCTGTTTCAACCCAACATTCAGGTCAAAGAACTTGCACTGCTCATTCTCCACACGTACTGCCGCCTTTGCACCCTCATACATGCTCTTCACTGCTTTCAGCAACTTGCCATCTACTCTGTATATTCTAAGTACTTTCCACATACCTTCTCTATCCACTCTGTCATAGGCCTTCTTCAAGTCCATAAAGGCAACATACACTTTTTGTTGCTTCTCCAGATATTTCTCCACAACACAATTCACAGTAAAAATCTGATCTACCCATCCTCTTCCCTTCCTAAAACCTCCCTGCTCGTCACCTATCCATTTCTCCGTTTTCACTCTCACTCTCTCAATCACTACCCTACTGTACACCTTCCCTTTTTTTTTTTTTTTTTTTTTTTCTTATGTGATTGAGGGAGGCAAAAGGCATAACTACCTATAGCGAGTGCCTCCCCCATAGTTGAAAGAGTGACAGGGCCAAAATCAAGGGACGTTCGAACCAAAATGCCTGGACACACTGAGTTTGAAGCAATTTAAGTCATAGGAAGAGGGAAAGACTGATTCTGGGAGAGAGTTCCAGAGCTCAGCTGTTGAGTAGAAGAAAGTTTGAGAGTAACGTTTCACTCTTGGGTTGGAGAGTTGCACAGAGTAGGGTGGGATTGAGTTGCAAGACGGGTACCACATGCCCTACGTAAAGGAGGTGGTATACACTGGGAAAGCTCTGAGGAACACTGATTATTATAGTAGCGATAGAATAGCGAGAGAGATGCAACATTGCGGCGGAGAGAGAGAGATTGCAGAGAGTTGGTGAGTGGACGGGAGTTAATGATACGAAAGGCTTTCCTTTCAACTTTGTCTAGGAGAGCAGTGTGAGAGGAACCTCCCCACACATGTGAACAATACTCAATACAAGGACGCACTATGCCCCTGTACAGAGCAAGAAGCTGTGCACGGGAAAAGAACCCCCTAAGGCGGTTGAGCACACCTAGCTTCTGGGAGGCTGCCTTAGCAAGACTGGTAATATGGTCCTTCCAACTGAGAGCAGAAGAAAAGGAGACACCAAGAATATTGAGAGAAGATGAAGGATTGATTTTTGTATTGTTGAAGAATAATGGATAGTCCGCTGGGAGTTCCTTACGGGTAGATAGATGGAGAAATTGGGTTTTGGAAGCATTAAAGGTAACAAGGTTTTCTCTGCCCCAATTGGAGATAGTATTTAGATCATAATTTAAGAGTTCTATGGCTTCATTACGTTTGTCGTTGAGGGATTGCTGGCTGGGGCTTTCTGAAAAACTAAAGGAGTAGTGTAAGGTTGAGTCGTCTGCGTATGAATGAATGGGAATTGAGGTACAGTTGAGGAGATCATTTATAAAAATTAGAAAAAGAATAGGAGATAGGACAGAGCCCTGAGGAACACCGGAGTTTATAGGGTGAGGAAGTGAACAATGGCCGTCCACAACTACATCCCTACTACGCTTAACCCGGCAAGTGCGGAAAGACTAATAAGAGTTTTACCGGTGCGCTGCAGGAAGCCTTATATAATCCAAGGCCTAAAACAAAAACATTTAAACCAGCCCAGTATCAATTGATTTTGTTTTTATTTTTTTTTTATTTTTTTTTTATATATATATATATTTGCCCCTTGGCTATGCCAAATATCACTCCTCCACATTCCCTCCTTCCCCCCTTTCCCTCCCCCCCTTCAATTATCACCCATTTTCCCTGTTATTCCTTTATTCGTCGGTATATTTTCGTGCTAGCAATGGCGAGTAATAAGCAGGCTGTGCTTATATGTGTTACCAAGCGAGTGAATGAGAAAGAGAGACGGCACTACACGTCAGTGTCTCTCCAGGCGTCGTGAGAGGTGGATGTTGGTCAATCTGGCTCACCCTTTAGTTATGTAACTCTCGCATTCATTTCCCAATTTTGACCAGCCAAACACTGTTTCCACTTGTTTTATTGTTGTAACAGGTTAATATCTTCATAATCAACGTAAAATAGGCGCATATGGATAAGTATTAATGATATTTATGGTAAGATAATGATTTGAGGGACAGGAATCCGTGAAATACCTACGCACAGGGAGAGGTGGTCACTACCCCCCCTGCGCAGCGGAGAGGTTAAAAGACGTATTCCTCAGTGGTTAGCACACACTCCTCTTTCCCCTTTACCCTTATATAGGGGGATTATTATGCCTGTCTTCCAGTCATCAGGTGCACTCCCCTTCTTCCATGCTAGTTTGCACATTGTCCATACCCATTCGATCACTATCTCACCACCATACCTCACATTTCCCCACACACTCCCTCTGTTCCTGGTGCTTTCCCCAACTTCACTCTTTTCATGGCTTCCCACACTTCTGACCTCCTGATCCCCATATATATACCAGGCAAAATGTTAGGTTCATTCCATGTGCAGGATGCCACTCATACTGTCTAACCAACACATCAGTTGCTAAATTATCTAGTTATTTCATCGAGCCATCGCGAACGTAAGGATAAAAAAGATGGAGATAGGGACAACAATAATAAGCTTGATGAGTGGCTGCTCGCTCAGGAGAGAAGGAGGAAACTCTCGGTCGATATTCCCAAGGTCATTGATGGAGTATTTGACTATCGCTTCATTGGAACTTATTTGATTTCGGTCAGGGTTATGGATTTGGCGCTAGAATGATGTATATTGAGCGAAAATATAGGAAAAAGCCTCGCATGAGCGTATTCTTTAACTCGCCACAATAAAAAATTAGGCCCTGCACAAGTTTGTAACCCTTCTTAACAGTTTAAGTGATGCAAGTGATGATTCATGAAAAGCAGTTAATAAATGAGCACAGGTAGATGTGGTTGCGCCACTGGCACAGGTAGAACTGTGCTGATCATATTTCTATAGTGTTTGCAAGCAAAAGCCGTGGTTCGTCTTGGCATTCCGTGGGTTTTTGTAGATGTTTTTTATTAGTTCCAAACGCATCTTCATTACTCCATGGGTTGTCGCAAGTCTCCGTGAACTGTCAACCGTCAAAATCCGGGACAGATCGCAATGGTCCACAACTGCTCCGTAGGTATATTTATGGTGTTGCTTGGTACTCTATAACTATAGCTATCGTTGGCAGTCAGTCAGAGAGGAGGGTCACATCCGTCGCGGTCCGGGATTTTTCGACTATCCCGCGGGATACTGGTGATTAAACTTCCAAAAAATCACACACAAAAACAAACGTAGTGTCGCGGTTCTGTGAAGTGCAAAATCGAACCGATTGATAAAATATCTGGAGAGATATACGCGTTTTGGAGAAAAAATCCGTTAACTCCTACAGCAGTGCCACGGCGCTGGTCTAGGACAGGCCTAGGGCAGGCCCATAAGGCGGGTTGAAAGAAGAAGTGAAAGAAAAAAACGTTACGTCCCAAAAGCAAAGTGTTAGCTATATAGTCCTATGAAATCAAACAGGGCTATGGGAAAATAGGAAGCCTAAGTTAAAAGTGATAGTGAACATCGTATATCACGTAAATAAACTAGGAAAGTATAATACAGAGAATTAAAGTCAGGGGAACTTTTAACTTTTAGCTTGGGAACAGGACGTATGCTGTAAACAAAATACCCCCAGTGACCGCAAAGACCATAAACACATATATCCCCTCGCTCTCCTGGACATGTCCCCTCCCCTCCCCCTATACGATTTTACCAAAAGCGAAACTTAACCTCGACAGGAAAGGGTACCGACAAAACAGATATCGTAAATAATAGCAAACAGAGAAAAACAATATTTAAACAAATTAATCAGTGCAGATTATTTCTCGACCATAGCCCAGGTATAGGTAGCCTGGAAAGTTCGTTATTTTCCTAGAGTGCCGTATATTCCGTTAAACAGTCGACCAAAAACGGGAAAAGTGGTTAGGGCAGTGAGAATTCTGTTTCTTAAGATAATTATTGAAAGTGTTACTTAAAGTTACTTAAAGTTTAAACATAACGAGTGTAAACGAGTGGCACTCCACCCCCCCCCCCCCCCACTCCCCACAAACCGCGTAACAAACACCTCCTTGTCCTCCAAGCCCCCCCCCCCCCTCTCTCTCTCTCTCTTCTCTCAAATGTGGTGAAAATTCGAACCTGAGCAGTGTTGAATCAAGTTGATAGGTAAAATATGAAAATTCTAATAGATACTATATATACTGTAGGTAGCCTGGAAAGTTCGTTATTTTCCTAGAGTGCCGTATTTTCCGCCAAACAGTCGACCAAAAACGGGAAAAGTGGTTAGGGCAGTGAGAATTCTGTTTCATAAGATAATTATTGGAAGTGTTACTTAAAGTTACTTAAAGTTTAAACATAACGAGGGTAAACGAGTGGCACTCCCCCCCCCCCCCCCACTCCCACAAACCGCGTAACAAACACCTCCTTGTCCTCCAAGCCCCCCCCCCCCCCTCTCTGTCTCTCTCCCCCATGTAAGGGCGGGTGGAAAACAAATGTTTACCAGAGACAACTGTACAAGTTGTAAGATGAATATATACATGTATAATGGCACCGCATGTCGGATATGCAAGCAACCATATCACTGGATTTGCATAGGATTGACACCAATAAATAAGGCGTACAATACAAGAGGGAAGAACCTCCATTTCTGCGATAGTTGTTTCGATATAACATGGCAAGTCATACAGACTGTAGAAAATACAGAAGTACAAGATAGACGGAAATATAGCCAAGACATAGCTACCTTTCACAGAAAATGGGGAACTATTGGGGCCTCAGGGCCCATACAAATATCACAACCCACACACACACACCTTCCCATGATAATGCCCACATTGCCTCCTGCACATCAACACACATCGCCTGCCGAACAACAACCTTTCGCACCCTACATATACACAAACCCTGCCGCACATCTTCCCACACCTCCCCAGACCCAGAAAACACCCACATTAATCCCATCTATGGCCATTGACCACCCTACTGCTGTTGATCAAATACAATTGCAGGATGAACGTAGGATGCAACAAGCCCCCATATCAGGCTCCCCTTTCACATCGTCTCCCCCCTCACCACTGCCACCTGCCCACCTACAACCAACCCGTAACTCCACCCCCCTGCAGGCCTCACCCACCCATACACCAAGCCCACTATCACCCACAACCACACTTAGCTCACCACATAACCCCTTGCAGCCCCAGCCACACCTACTGGGGTTGTCTACACCAGTGTGCAGATATTATCTGGAAAGAAGGTGCTACTTTGGTCAAAAGGGCGAATATAATGGGAATTCATGTAGATTTGCTCATCCCAAAATTTGCAACAACATAACCAGTCATGGAAAATGTAGATTTGGTAAAACCTGCAAATACCACCACCCATCCCTTTGCAAGACATCACTTGAGAACAAGACCTGCTACAATATGAAATGCCCAGCTTTTCATATTAAAGGGACTTGGAGATATGCTAGACCTAACACGAATGGTAGCCCAAAAAACTCTCTAGCTATGCGAGGACGAGACAGAGGAAAAAGGCAAGGAGGGAAAGGGCAGATGAAGATGAAGAGACTGAGGGAGATGGAAGAGCACATAGAACACCTCGAGCTCCTCCTGGCCTCCCTAGAGTGGCCAATACATCCCGAAGACTATTAGGTACACATAGTACTCCAAACAATCCCTCCCCAATCTTGTTTGCAAATATCCAAGGCCTAAAAAATAGAACCACGAACAAAGTACCATTTATTAGGGGCCTGCTAGAAGAAGGAAACGCTATATTTGCGGCTCTCACAGAAACTCACATTAAAGATCAGGAAGATAGTGAGGTATGGATTCCTGGTTACAACCTACATAGGGCAGACAGAATGCATAGATCACATGGAGGTGTAGCCTTGTACATACATGACTCACTGATATGTACTGAATTCCTAAATAACAGTAATGAAGTGGTGGAAATACTTGGAATTAAAATAGAATCTCTAAATTTAGCAGTTATTGTTACATACAGGCCTCCAGACTCATCCCGAGAAGAATTGAAAACCCAGCTCAACAAAATAAAATCAGAAGTGGAAACCCTGGGGAACCCAACACCAAATATTATATGGCTAGGAGACTTTAACCTACCAAACATTAAATGGAGACAACTAGAAAACCAGTTAGTGACAGATAACACCGGAGAAGCAAATACTAATACGAGAGAGCTTTTTGAACTTTGTGATTTTTTAGTCTTACCCAACATATTGCTGAACCCACACAGGAAAACAATATCTTAGACCTGGTCTTCACTAACAACAACTCTCTAGTACACAGCATTAACATATCGGACACAACATACTCAGATCATAAATTAATTGAGATCAAAACAACCTTAGAAAGTGTACAGACAACCTCAGAATCGAGAACAAAAACCGGCCCCTTCAGTAAATTTAACTTCAATAACAAAAACATTAGGTGGGAAGAGGTAAATCAAGAAATGGAGGAAATAGACTGGGAAGATTTAATGGATAACCTGACACCAGCAGAATGTCTAGTCTTAATAACAGAAACCATGACCCAAATCTGTAGCCACCATATACCTGCAAGACAAACAAAACGAAGAAGCAAACAAGATCGGGAAAGGAGGAGGCTGTACAGAAGAAGAAAATTACTCACACAAAGATGCACACATCAAAATCTACAGGATAGGCAAAAGGTCGAAATAGATAGAGAAATTGTGGAAATTGAACAAAGGCTAAGAATATCATATGAACTACAACATATGGAAGAGGAGAGGAAAGCTATTGCAGGTATAAAAGAAAATTCCAAATACTTCTTTTCATACGCCAAACAAAAGGCTAAAACAACATCAAACATCGGCCCACTGAGCAAAGGGGACGGCTCTTTCACAGGGGACAAAA
Source organism: Paralithodes platypus (assembly GCA_032716605.1). Classification (NCBI taxonomy): domain Eukaryota; kingdom Metazoa; phylum Arthropoda; class Malacostraca; order Decapoda; family Lithodidae; genus Paralithodes; species Paralithodes platypus. Next base: position 13,108,580 of record CM064540.1, read on the forward strand.
AGGAAATGAGCGAACTCTTAAGCAGGCAGTATGAAATGGCATTCAGTGAGCCTGATGAAACAAAAGTCATCAGAGACCAAAATATATTTTTCATGGAAACCTCCCCCACGGAAACCCCTCAGATGCTGGATATTGATTTCGGTCCAAAAGACATAGAAGAGGCCATTTCCAACATGCCATCCCACTCGGCACCAGGCCCGGACTCAAGGAATTCGATCCTAATGAAAAAATGTAAGGAAAACCTCTCAAAACCCCTGGCTATAATGTGGAGAAGGAGTCTAGACACTGGTGACATACCAGATAGCTTGAAAAACGCAATAATTGCCCCACTGCATAAAGGAGGGAGTAAAGCACTACCAAAAAACTACCGCCCGGTAGCTCTAACCTCTCACATCATTAAAGTTTTCGAGCGAGTCCTGCGAAGCAAAAAATTTCAACATTCATGGAGACAAATGAACTACACAACACCGGTCAACATGGGTTCAGAGCGGGAAGATCATGTCTCTCACAACTTTTGGAACACTATGACAAAAATTTTAAAGCGCTAGAAGAAAAGAAAAACGTGGATGTCATTTACACCGATTTTGCTAAGGCATTTGATAAATGTGACCATGGTATAATAGCCCACAAACTGAAAGCAAAAGGTATAACTGGGAAAATCGGACGGTGGATATACAATTTCCTCGTAAACCGAAAACAATCGGTAGCAGTAAACCAAGTCACTTCTGAGCCTTCGGATGTCAAAAGCTCAGTGCCCCAAGGAACAGTGCTAGCGCCCCTTCTGTTCCTCATACTAATTTGCGACATAGATACCAACACCAGACACAGTACGGTGTCGTCTTTTGCTGATGACACAAAATTAAGCAAGATAGTAAACACACAAGAGGACACGGGCCGACTGCAGGAAGACATGAATGTAGTGTTCCAGTGGACCAGGGAAAACAACATGTAATTCAATGAGGAAAAATTCCAATTAATACGGTACGGAGATAATAATGGTGTTAAAGAAATTACAAATTACTTAACAGAATCTAACCACATAATAGAACGGAAAGACAGTGTGAAAGACCTTGGGGTATTAATGTCTGAAAATATGGGTTTCAAAGTACATAACCAGGTCAAAGTGGCGGCTGCGAAACGTCTAACGGGTTGGATTCTGCGTACTTTTAAAACACGCGGTGAATTGCCTATGATAACGCTCTTCAAATCTCTAGTGCTACCGCGGCTTGAATACTGTAGCGTATTAACATCCCCATACAAAGCAGGTGAAATAAATGACGTAGAGAGTGTACAAAGAAATTTCACTTCGCATATAAGTTCGATAAAACATCTACACTATTGGGAGCGTTTAAGAGCACTGAATCTGTACTCACTGGAACGTAGAAGAGAACGTTACCTAATAATATACACATGGAAAATCGCAGAGGGTTTAGTACCAAACCTACATACTCCGATAGTCATGAAATTCAGTGATAGGAGAGGCTGGGAATGCGAAATCCCCCGGATGAATAACAGGGCTGCTATGGGCTCTCTGCGAGAGGGCTGGTCATCACACAGAGGCCCACGTCTCTTCAACAAACTCCCACGGCGAGTAAGAGACATGAGGGACATCTCGTTAGACAACTTCAAGAGAGCCCTAGATGTCGAACTGCAAAAAGTGCCAGACGAGCCCATCCTCGCAAGGGAGCGAGCTGTCGCTTCAAACAGTCTACTGCACCAAATCACCACCCATAACGAGGGGCGTCGCGCTCCTTGGTGCCGCTAGAGGAGCGGCGAACACATCCAAAGGTATCCAAAGGTAAGGTACTCTATAGTGCCTCCTTCGGACATAGAAATCAGGTTCAATATCTCAGGATACATCAAGATTTTCATATCTTCGCAAGTCTGCGCATGATTCTTGTAAGTGGGAAAGGGGCTTGTGAATTGTTTTGTTTATATATTCAATATGTTTATATATGTTCATTCCAAGGCAATCTTTCATCTATAATTACTCCTAGGAAATTTGAGTTTTCTACTCACTTTAACCCGTTGAGCCCCGGCTAGTTATAATATTTTGTTCACCCCAGTCCCAAGCCATTTTCACTTCTTTTTTTTTTTTTTTGCTAAAATGGAAGACAAGGATGAGAAATGAAAAAAAAAAAAAAAAAAATCACCTCGGACATTTTGTTTTGGGGGGGGGGGGGAGCCTCAAAAAAAATTGTTGAGCCTAAATGGAAGAGAATGGTGAGAAATGAAGACAAAAATAAACAAAAATCATTTCGGTCATTTGGGGGGCGGGGGGGGGGGGTTTCAATAGTTCGTCTCCCCCGCATGACCACCCGCCCGGGAGCACTAGGGTAAAAACTGAGTATGGCATTATACGGCATACATCCTAAGGAGTGTCTCACATAAATCTCAAGTCTCTAGCTCCCATACGACCGGAGTAATGAAGGTTCAGAGTGGCGGTGAACTAAGGGTGTAAACTATCCCCACTAAGCCCACCACCACCAGCCGCGCGGCTGTCTCGGCCCGCTCACACCTACTGGCCCGGCTCCCACACACACTACGGTACCTCCCCCTCCTATTCTCCCGCCATTTCCTACCTTACGAGCCACGTAAGTGTTTTTTATATGTCGGACGCACGTGATGCGTCGCTGGGAGTTGGTGATCAAACACTGCCGACGCAACACGTGCGACGCTGGGTCTCACTGGGTTAACACGACAACAGCGAGGAGACTCTTAAGAGGTTTTACTGGGCAAAGGCGACGGGATTCTTAAGATTCAAGGCCAAAAAAAGCCTTTTAAACGACCCCAAAATCACTCAAAGCAAAGGAATATCTGATTAAGTGAGAATTCCCCTCCATACCTCCTATCAATCCTCCACATGTGTCAACCCCTCCCCCTTTCCCTTCCCGCCTCCCTTCAGTTATCACCTATTTGTCCTGTTATTCCCTTGTTTATTGGTATATTTACCACACCAATATCATCCACCCAGTTTCAAGGTCATCAGGGACGCATAGAGAGAGCGTGGGAGGAGAAAGACAGCAAGAGAGAGAGATCAGTCTGCCTTCAGGCCTCGAAGAGGGAGGGTGTATGTCTCGTGCTCCTCTCACCTCATGACTGGAGGGTCGGCAATAATTTGTCTTTTTCATCCCCAAATACTATTCCCACTTGTTTTATTGCCGTTACATGTTAATATCTTCATATTAAACGTAAAATTGGCGCAGATGAATAAGTAATAACAATATTCATCGGATAATGATGAGTTTAGGCGGGAATGAAGTAAAATATGCTCGCTTGGTGCTCACTTTTAAAAACCAATGGCGCGCCGTTCTCGGGTTAATGGCCTATTGTTTAAAAAATGGCTTTATTGTTTATCTTCCACTGCGCTCTATATTTCCCTTGTAAGAATTCACACCATTATAATTTACACATTGAATTATATTATCCAAATAACTGTTTTAACCGATTCCCTATAACCATTGATAATTCTCAGCTACTACTGATATTCATTATCAATTACTATGCAGAATGTTATAAATATTAAATTATTAACATAGCTACTCTTTAATTTCACTTCAGCGTTGAGAGAACTATGCATCCTTTGAATAATTATCATTTGTATATGTTTTGCTGTACAATGGTTATTATGTATGCACAAACTTTAATTGTTTTTTTATCATATTCCATGTGTAAGGATCATCGTTACAAACATCTTGATCTGTATAGTGTTATTTTTTTTATGAGAACATTCAGAAATTTTCAACTTAACCCGTTCTGTACTAGCGACGGCATACAGCCGTCAGTGTTTCACCAAGACCAGCGACGGCTCTCAGCCGTTCTGCTAGTTCTTCTAATAACTAGCTGGAGCTGCTAACATGACTTGGAGGCAATGCTGTGAGTAGTTGGTAACACTTCTCATGGTCCCTCTGAGCTACTGAAGGCTGGCTGGCTCAATTACTCACCACCTCTTGAGCTAAGATGATGTTCTTTCGTTGATTATGGCAACAAGTTTGGTACTAGAGGGTACACTTTCATCTACTATGGCATGGTACACTAGGGGTAAATGAACCAGATTTATTTGTCATTTAGTATAATGCTGTTTCACTAACACAGTATGTGTGTGTATCATACTCAAATCCTGTGGACATTTAAACATATGTATCTGGCAAAGGATCTTCATATCAAATTAAATAATTAGTTTCGTTTTAATTGCCATATCCACCATGGCATGATTAACAATATTCAACCATTTCATATATATATATATATATATATATATTTAGGAGAAATATATGACGAAGTGGATTAAAGCATTGACTCTTGTCCTGACTGTCCGTAGTTCGATCCTGGGAGAGAGTAAAAACATTTATTCATGTGACTCACGTGTATATATGAAATATACTTCATATCAATATAACTATCATGCATGCCTGGTGGATAATGTTTATTAAATCAATTCAACCCAAGTTGTGTGCGAATAGTTGTAAAAATCCCTTGTATGGAAAAATGGGTCCTATGATTTGGTATGGAGCAGAGTTCTTCCCTGAAAGTAGGTTTATCCATTTCTTAATTATATATAGGAAATAGTTAACTATTCTTTATCACGCCGTGGTGGAATGGGTGAAAGCATGGAGTTTCGTCCCGGGTGAGGGTAAAATAATGTATTAATGCAAGTCACGTGAACTTGTGGGATATAATTCAAATATAATATATATATATATATATATACAATATATATATATATACATACCGGTATATATATTAAGTATATCTCATAAGTTTACGTGAGCTACTAAATGGGGTTTTTCGTGCAGGCAAGCACAGGAGTGGTTAATATTATATATATATCTCACAAATTCGTGTGACCTACTAACTGTTTTTATGCTCAGCCGGGATTCAAAACATGGACAGTCAGGACAAGAGTCCATGCTTTATTCAACTACATCACGGCTTGATAAAGAATAGTTACCCTTTTCCTATATATATATACTTAACTCTCTCAGGTTCAGTTAAGTTTCCTGGAAACTTATTACCTCTACCGTTCACTCTCATGCAATAATTGCACTACCACGAGAGAGACGATACACATAATTATGTTATCGCTCTGTTTTAACCCCCAATAATCTCTCTACATGCAAATTATTATACATTAAAACAATAGAACATTATTATATTACAAACTAACCGGTACTTTTATTCACCTAGAGAATTACATTATCAATTATGTACATCACTGCATAAACACTAAAAACACTTGCACAAATATTTCCCTGACAATATATGAACTATGATGAATATAAAGAATCATTTGACCTCATTGTGTTTCGTCTTTTTGCAATTGCTTTATGGTATACTAAGTTATGTTGAATGTTCAGCTATACTGTATATTAATTATTTCTTGTCAAACTCCAACCTCCCTGTATATAATATGCTGTGTAATATCCTCGGTATTATGATACTGGGCCTTAAAATCGTAATTCCCACGGGTACATAATTAACGCTTACATACTCGCTGCAGTCCAGATGAGGAATAATGTAAAGCTTATTAATAAACTTACGTGGCACGGATATTTAAGCCCATCTCCCAGCTCACACGTTTATAATGCCTTCCTCCGCTTAATCCTCAGTAGTAATTTCCTCTTAGGATAAATATATTACTAACGTGAATATTATGTATGTATACGTGTATGAATGAGTGATGTGTACATTACGTACGTGTCTGTATATATTTGTGTGTGTGTGTGTGGAAGAGAGTTTGCATGTTCGGGCTTGTGTCTGCAAATATTGTATGTGACTTGTAACAATAATATTAAATGTGTTGGCGCATGATATGAAATACACATAGAATAATTACCACCAATCTGCAAATAACTATCTTGCACAATGTAATGGCACCGATATTATAATTTACAATGATATAAAGGATTTTGTGGATTAGGTGGCACATTGCCTAGATCGGCGAGTAAACGACGTGTGACATCACAGGGTCAAGGTCATCAGGAAGAACCTTACACTACTCCATTAGTTTTTCAGAACGCCCCAGCCAGCAATCCCTCAACAATAAACGTAATGAAGCCATAGAACTCTTAAATTCTGATCTAAATACTATTTCCAATTGGGGCAGAGAAAACCTTGTTAACTTTAATGCTTCCAAAACCCAATGTCTCCATCTATCTACCCGTCAGGATCTCCCAGCGGACTATCCCTTATTCTTCAACAATACAAAAATTTCATCTTCTCTCAATATTCTTGGTGTCTCTTTTTCTTCTGCTCTCATTTGGAAGGACCATATTACCAGTCTTGCTAAGGCAGCCTCCCAGAAGCTGGGTGTGCTCAACCGCCTTAGGGGGTCTTTTCCCCTGCACAGCTTCTTGCTCTGTACAGGGGCATAGTGTACCCTTGTATTGAGTATTGTTCACATGTGTGGGGAGGTTCCTCTCACACCGCTCTCCTAGACAAAGTTGAAAGGAAGGCCTTTCGTATCATTAACTCCCGTCCACTCACCAACTCTCTGCAATCTCTCTCTCTTCGCCGCAATGTTGCATCTCTCTCACTATTCTATCGCTACTACAATAATCAGTGTTCCTCGGAGCTATCCCAGTGTATACCACCTCCTCTACGTATGGTACGTAGTACCCGCCTTGCAACAAAATCCCAGCCCTACTCTGTGCAACTCTCCAACCCAAGAGTGAAACTTTATTCTCAAACTTTCTTCTACTCAACAGCTGAGCTCTGGAACTCTCTCCCAGAATCAGTCTTTCCCTCTTCCTATGACTTAAATTGCTTCAAACTCTGTGTGTCCAGGCATTTTGGCTCTAACGTCCCTTGATTTTGGCCCTGTCACTCTTTCAACTATGGGGGAGGCACTCGCTATAGGTAGTTATGCCTTTTGCCTCCCTCAATCACATAGAAAACAAAAAATAGGATATATCAATAATGAATCGTTTTTAATTTTCACAAATTAGTAATCAAGAAATGTTTACTATTCTGTATAGGAACCAAATACCCAAGGTAAGCTTCAGTGGTCAACATTCAAATCATTTAAATACGTCGGGTTTGAAATTGTAATTAATATTATCTAACTTCATACTTCCCTCAGGTCATCTAATAAAAGTTATTATCACATTAAAGAGCCAGATCCTGGAAATATTTCAGGCTGCTTAATGTACTCGGAACGCAATGCTGTCATTTCATGAAGTGCGATAAATCCCATACACCGACTAGAAGAACTAAGACTAGAGCAAAGGACACGACTACAGTGTTTAAGGTTAAATTAAAGGCAAATTATTCATTGAGTAGTTTGATTTTTAATTTGTGTATTTAAGATAAGGAGATGGTGGCTGCAAATTATCTACTAGGTTCCACAATCAACTACAACCAAGGTATACTATCAACTATAACCATAAGTCTACAATCAACTACCAATAATCCAAGATATAACCCACAATCTCCTCTCCAATACAGTTATTAAAAGGGTTATTAAGAAGGGTTATTAACATCAATTGAGATAGTCCTTATCAATATAATTCCCACAGATCCTTTCTAATCTGTATACAATCGTCTAATTAATTAAAGCCAGAAAAAACTATCAAAATGCGTCATGATATCCTCAACATAATTATACAGTATGTTTAGAGGAAACTTGTAGATACTATATATCTTGATTGTCAAAGGCCTTTGACAAAGTTCCTCACAAATGTTTATTGATAAAATAAAATATGCATGGAATATGAGGTGGTGTGTCGAGATAGATAGCAAATTAGCTCTTGAAAGAAAGCAATGAGTAGGCATAAATGGTAAAGCATCCAAAATGGTCCAATGTAACCAGCGGGGTACCCCAGGGATCCGTATTAGGGCCAGTTCTCTTCCTAATTTACATTAACAATATAGATGGGAGTCTCACCTGTACAATGTCAAATATTTGAAGATGATACAAACATTTCAAAAAACGTACTCTTAAACGAACACATAGAAGATATGTAAAATATTATAGATAAGTTTCATGTTGGGCTCAATGTTGGCAAATTAGTTATCTATCTATCTATCTATTGCCTGATGCCGTGATCCCTGAAGGGGTGGCCACAAACGAACCACCCCATGCACCTCTGTCCCCAGTCAGTCGACGCCCCTCCTCCCAACCAGCACTGCCTTCATCCATATACTTCCTCAATCCATCCTTCCACCTCTCCTTCGGTGCACCTCTCCCTCTCTGTCCTTCCACCTCGCTCTCGTACACCCTCTTAGTCATTCTCTTGCTTTCCATACGTTCCATATGGCCATTCGTCTGTCTATCCCTCCATGTAACTCTGCACGCACTTCTCAAGTAACTCATTTCAACCGCTCTCGCTCTTGTTCTGAGTCTCTTCCCAAACGTCCATGCTTCGCTTCCGTAAGTTAGTGTCGGGATTACCACACTGTCATGCAAGGACTTCTTCACTTCCATACTGACCACCCTATTTCTTGTTACTGCTTTCAACGTTCCTACAACCCTCTTCCCCTGTTGCACCCTCTCCCTTACTTCTTCATCCGTAGTCCCATCTTTACTCAACACACTGCCCGGATACTTAAAAGAGCTGACGATCTCCATAGCCTGACCGTTCAACTTCACCTCACACTCTGTGACTTCACCCCTTTCGAAGACCATAACCTTGCTCTTCCCCGCATTTACCTTCAAATTTCGTTTTTCGCACACTGTTCCAAACTAATTTACCAGACCCTGTAACTCACATTCATTATCGCTCATCAGAACTGTATTATCCACAAACAGCAATATAGGCAGCTTCCACTCATTTTCCTCCCTTTTCAGCGATACACCAACAACCACTGCTCTTCCTAGTATTTCTTTCATGACTCCATGCATATATACAGTAAACAACCACGGGGACATCACACACCCCTGTTTCAACCCAATATTCAGGTCAAAGAACTCGCTCTGCTCATTCTCCACACGTACTGATGCCTTTGCACCCTCATACATGCTCTTCACTGCTTTCAGCAACTTGCCATCTACTCCGTATATTCTAAGTTATAAAGTGGATAAATGTAAAGTACTCCTTATCGAAAACTGAAATGAGAGGGCAACCTATTAATTGAATGGCACTCCGCTCATGATTGTAGACAGAGAATCAGATTTGAAAGCAACAACATAGAGTACTCTTAAACCCAGTCAACAATGCACACAAGTTGTTAACAAGGCAAAGAAAATAATTGGCTTTATAGGCAATTGAAACGAATTCAACGTAGAGTTACCAAAATTATACCTAGTCTAAAGAACAAATCATACGAGTTAGCCCTAGAGAAGTAAAAAACAAATCCGTTAACTAAATCAGGAGGAAACCTAATTCAAGTTTTCAAAATCATTAGGGCATCGAGAATATGAATTGTTATAAGTACTTTACGGTTGACTAATCATATTGCACTCGACCAATAAAATTACACGTGGGGAATTATTCGAAAACTCATTGGTAAATTTCTAACCCGCATGAGTCTAAACAATGTTCTTCATTCGATTTCTCAAATTATGGAATGGGCTTCAAGACGCTATAGACTGCAGCCCTGTTGATTCCTTTAAACATTGCCTAGACAAACACCTTGCCTTAAATCCGCGACTGACTGCATTTCTAAAAGAATAATGTTTGATTCCTTTTCCCTCAAATACATCGAGGATCAATAACTAAGATGTTAAACTCTTTTTCCCCAGATACACTAAGGATCACATATTGTTGTGTTATGTTACTAACCCAAATTATCCCCTACTGACATCTAACCATGCCTTGGACATTAGTCCCAGGACAGTACTTCCCTTTCCAATTAACCCTTACCCACTCTAAACCACTGTTGAACACTCAGAGCATCACTGGTTTAGAGGGCAAGCAACCTAGAGGGGTCGCTATACCTATTATTATAGGTGAACCATATTTCCAACAAGTCAAACTGGCCGACCCTTGCTGACCCTACATGACCGAGTAATTAATAATTACGCTGTAATCAACTCCGCTAATAACTCTGACGCCGAGATCATGAGGCTTCACCTTCTCATTACTGACAGAGAATATGGCCAGATTGCTTTGAAGCGAACGTTAATTAGCCTTGCGTTAAATTAAGGATGCAATTAAGATAATGACGGAACGCTACCTGAGAAAATCTTTGGCCGTAATTTTAAATTCTGAGGGATCATACATCAGTGTGAAATTGTATGAGCTTTTAAAAAAGGCTAAGTAAAATTAGAAGTAAGTGTTATGAATTATAGACTTTACTCGAATTACTTTATTTAGGCATTATACATGTGGACCTCTATGTTCGCGATGTTTCCAACCATAATGGAGCAGTGCGTGTAAAGGATAACCCCCATATAGCCAATCTTGCCTATTCTAACGTAATCTCAGGGGCGGATCCAGGAGGGGGGGGGGGTCCGGGTGCGCGGCCGCCCCCCCCCCCCCCCCCCCCCCGTTCAGGAAAAAAACAAAACAATATATATACTGTATATATATATAATATATATATATATATATATATATAGTTATAAAAAGACATGTAAACATGTTAAAGGAAAATATAGGTTACCCCTTAAATTATCGGGAATACTTGGTTTTCTTTGAAACATCAAATTTTATATTTTATAAATGGCACCAGCAGTCATAACTACATGTGACATAATTGTTAATCCCCACCTGTACCAAGATGACATTGAGATCCATTCTCTGATTGAGGAAAAGTGGCATTGGGATGCAGAAACTAAAACCAAGGCCCAGGGAATATTTGGCAACTTCGGTCAGTTTGAGACCATTGTATCACTAATTGTCTTGAAAAACGTTCTGGCACCTCTTAGAGAAATCACCCTTAAGTTGCAGCAGCGTGATCTAAACATCAAGTCAGCATATTCTCTGTTGTCCTCATACAAGGAAGACAGATAGATTTAGGGCAGAAGTAGATGAATATTTTGATGGATGGTATACAGAAATTCAAAAGTTTGCTGAACAGCTTGGAACAGAGGAAATAATGCGCCGAACTAAAGCCAGCATTTACAGAGCAACCCACCCAGCCAATGACCCAAAGGAGTACTTCAAACAGGCGATTGTGATACCTTCCATAGATGATGTGAAGAGCCAACTGGCTTGTGCGATTCTCAGACTCATCTTTCTCAGACTTACCAATCACAGTAGTGTCAGCATTCATGTCATAAATACCCTCAGTTATAGGAAGAATGTACTTGAAAGATATACCAACAATTGTGAACCAACTTTCAGGATATGAACCAGACATTCCCCGTTTGGGTAGTCTTCAAACTGAGCTAGACATCTGGCAAGGGAAGTGGAAGAATTGTGAGAATTGTCCAGATAGCCTACTCTGCTTACTGCCCTCAAATCTTGTTCCAAAGATATGTTTCCTAACCTTCATGTGTGCTTCAACTTGGATGTCTCATCCCCATCACTAGCTGTGAAGCAGAACACTCATGCTCTGCTGTTCGGCGGACAAAGACTACACCGAGATCAACCATGGGAGCGGACCGTCTGAGTGCCCTAGTACATCTGTTTGTAAATTTCATTAATCGATTTTAGGAGTATAGTTGGTTGTTGGAAGGAACATAATAATTGCTAAATTCCAACCACAGTCTGCAGATCAATGTAGAAGATGTCAGTCAACGCTTCATCCTCAAAAAGCCATGACGACTTTTTTTCTGCCTTGTACAGGCTCACTATTTAATGGTATAAACCTTATAATTTATCTACATGTCCAATGTTCTAATTTATTTACTTTTGTTTATCTACATGGTTAATATTTCAGTTCCTAGAAGTAAAATATGTTATATTATCAAATACATTAAAACATATATTAATTAGTTTCATTGATTTCATTAATTAGGTTTATTTGTAAGTTAATTGGTGGGTTGATGAATAAATGTAATATTTTAAAATGCAATAAACCCAATCTGAGACTGATTTTTCACATTTTATGTTATGATGATTAATTTTTCAACCGAGTGCAAAATACATTTAAGATTTACAGATGCTTATATTTTATATTTAATGTATGTGATACTCAGCTTCATCATGGTTTACTGTAGGCTAATTATTCCTTTAAATTTCTGTTTTATATATATATTTTGTTTACAATCAAATTATCAGTAATTTCTAAGAGTAAGCATTATCATATACTCAGCTAGGATTAGTGTACTTTCAATTAAAAAGAAAGTTCATCTGAAACTCAGATTTGTGTTTTCCAATTATTCCGTAATCATCTGTTAAACCTAGCCTACATTAATACAAACCCTACAGACCGAGAGTTCCACACATAGTTCGGTTCCAGTCATGGACTTTATGCCAATGCTTCAGGTAACCCTTTTCAGAGAATCTCTTCATTCCTCAGGTGACTCACAAAAGACCGTATTTAACCCAGGAATATTGTTTTACTCTATGTCTCGTCAATTTGACTATATTGAGTATCAAGTAAAAAATTAAAATATTAACCCTCTATAAGCCTCAAAATGCCCTAAATGAGCCACATTTTCAAAATAAATCTTTGGGCGGCTTACAGATTTGTTAGCGGCCACAGATATAGTGATGCAATAAGGATAAGAACTGTATGTGTGTTTAATGTGCAGCCGGACAATAGAGAATAGTATAGTCATAATAAATGGCTGAACACGTCCTCCATGTCACCGGCATGTGTTTATGCTATCCAAATGTTGGCTAAAATATAATCCGAAATGGATTTTTGGTGAGTGACACTGTCTGAATAAATGTGACAAAGATGATAGATAAATGGATATTGTTGATATACGTATACATATAGTAGCTGCAAGGATATACACATTCGCATGCAAATTCATGTACATTTATGCAAACATTGTCAATGTTTGCTTACAGATGGGGTCGTTAAATATTTTGAAAAACACTGAGTAAATTATGGGATGAGAGACGAGAGCAACATGAATAACCAGGACTCATTATGGTGGGCTTCATACACTAATTGAAGGCCACATCGGACAGTTTTACGCGGGCCCTTGTCTTCACCGCTAACTCGGAAATGAGACTGGATTTGCCTCGCTCGTATTTGCCCTGTATTATTACGGCTCCAATTAAGCGTAGCCGGAGAGGGACTTCAAAGAACGATCAGAGTCAAACAAACGACAACGGTGGTGTGGGATTGAGCCTCGCCACATAATACAAGTGAGCCCTCTTTCTCTCTCTTATAGTTTTGTTGTATATGTCACACCGTATTAGCACTACGAGGTACTGATGAACCCCGCCTTAGTAGTAGCAGCTCGACTCTCTTACTCTCTCTTTTATCAGTGGACATTCGGCAGCTTAAGCACAGAGGCTGAGCAGTTAGTTGCAGAGTTCGTGTTTTTGTCTGACTTTCCGTGCTTGGAGGAGTTTAAATAATTGACTACTTACTTGTTGAAAATTTCATTCGAAGGTCTCTTATGTATGTTCTCGATTTAGTGAAAGTAGCGGCAAGAGTGAATACTTAGAAGTGAAAGTTGTGTGTATATCACCCATCTGTGATCCATCTATACTATTTTTCTGACTGTTGAGGGCGCTGGTGCATGGTGTGTGGAAGTGTATGGGAGTGTGAAGCTTTAGACGTATTTTTTTTCTTTTTTTGTAGTAGTTAAGGGATGAGGTCACGCGGAACCTTTTTACCCTGTCACAAACCTATTTTACTGTTAGGCGATCAGAACAGAGGCAAGGGGTGTGAAGAGATTGCCCAACCATCTCCACCAGCCGATAATCGAACTTGGTCCTCCCGGTTAGAAACCGAGCGCTCTACCAATGTCGCTACTTTTAGATGTATTACTTAATTAAACGTGTTTGTTCTATGTTTATAGCCATTTGTGTGCATACGAGCCGAGTACTAGAACGGTAAAAACTTGTGTGGAAGTGTGCGTATCTGTGTGAGAGTGAAGATATGTGTACTCGTGTAGATCTGTGTGCATGTGATGACGCCCAGGTTACTCTCAAATGAATGAAACTTTGCTGTCAGTATATCACCATATAAATAACATAGCTTGATTTTTAGTACATGTGTGTGTGTGTGTGTGTATATACCACTCGCGCTGTTTTTCCTTCTCTAATAGAAATTCGCTCTCTCATTAATTACATGTGTTATTCTAAATTTGATTACCTTGTAACAAATAGCATTACGATATCGCTAACTTTACTGTCCTTTTCCATTGTTCTGGCAAATGGGGGCTTTCGCTTCGGTCACACCTCATTCCTCATACAACATGGTCACTACATGTCTAAATGTTAATTTATATGTATATACAGTATATTTATCTAATTATGTATCTATATATCTATCTATCTATATATCTGTCTGTCTATTTATATATATATATATATATACTGTATATATATATATATATGTATATATATATATACAGTATATATATATATATATATATATATATACTGTATAAGATATATATTATATATATATATACTGTATATATATATATATAATATATATATACTGTATATATATATATATCATATATACTATATACTGTATAATTATACTGTATACTATATACTGTATATATATATATATATATATATATACTGTAGATATATATATATATATATATATACTGTATATATATATATATATATATATATAATACTGTATATATATATATATATTATACTGTATATAATATATATACTGTATATATATATATAATATATATATTATAGATATATTATATATATGCTGTATATATATATATATATATATATACTGTATATATATATATATATATATATACTGTATATATATATATATATATACTGTATATATATATATATATATATATATCTGTATATCTATATATATTATACTGTATATATATATATATATATATACTGTATATATATATATATATATTTATATATATATATAGATATATACTGTGTATATATATATATATATATAGATATATACTGTATATATATATATATATATATATATATATATATATATATATATATATATATATATATATATATACAGGGTGCCCCACAAGTGTTGTCAAATATGTCCAGTAATGAAACATTACGCAATTCTAATTAGAAAATGTTCTATAACCATATGTTTTATTCCGCTTCAGTGTTTGGTAATCAATCATATAAATCTGACGTTAGTGAGTGACGTGGAGAGGGGAGGAGGGAGGAAGACCAGTGTGCTGGTGCCACTTGGAGGATTTTTATATATTATTATCTTGTTATGCCATAATACCTTTGAAAAC
Organism: Paralithodes platypus; assembly: GCA_032716605.1. Lineage (NCBI taxonomy): Eukaryota > Metazoa > Arthropoda > Malacostraca > Decapoda > Lithodidae > Paralithodes > Paralithodes platypus. Next base: position 13,123,815 of record CM064540.1, read on the forward strand.
TGGAAGCATTCTAAACTGTTACTGTACGGATATGTGGAGAGCACGCTCATTTGTGAATCTGCTTGACCTGAGTTTGATCCCAGCCAAGCCAGACATGTTTAGTGGGTGTGGTAGTACGTTCTAGCATGCTTCACATGCTCACACCCTGTCGGGGGACACCTCGACGACGTATACAGACTAATAACACACACAACAAAGCCAATTCAATAACTTCCTCCCTCTTCAACACCTTCCCTCTCAACACTTTTCCAAAAGTAGATAAGAGGTACTGTATATATATTATTAACTCTGCGTAAGAAGAGTTTGGTATCGCCCCCCCCCCCCCCCCCGTATAGTGGGTACCATCCGAAAAAAATGTCTGTCGTTGCCGTCGATGTGTCTGTCGCTGAACTCCTCCTAGACCGTTGGACGGATTTTCACCAAATTTCACACAAACATTTGTTGGGTGAATGCGAACGTCAGTCAAAAAAGATGTTTTAAATTTATGCAATAGTTATTATTTTAGGTCCAAAATATAGTTTTACCCCCCCCCCCTCCCCCCAAAAAAAACAAACAAACAAACAATGATGGCGTTCTTAGTGTGTGTGCCCCGAAGGGGCTCACACACAGAACGCCATCGTTCTGGGGCCAAAAACATCTCACCCCGTATCTGTTAGGTTAAGGTAGTTTAATTGACATTAGAAGTGATGATAGTAATAGTAGGGATGATGGTAATTGTAGTGATAATGGTGATAATAGTAGTGATGATGGTTCTAGTTTTAGTGATGATGACAGCAGTGATGATGATGGTAGTGATGATGATGACAGTAGTAGATTGATGGTGATACTACTAGTAGTAGTGATGATGGTCATAATAGTAGTGATGATAGGTGTAGTGATAATGATGACAATGGTGACAGTATTAGTGATTATGGTGAGTAGTAGTGATTATGGTGAAAGTTGTAGTGATGATGACAGTTGTAGTGATGATGAGAGTAGTAGTGATGATGGTAAGAGTAATAGTGATTCCTATAATAGTAGTAGTGCTGATAATACTAATGGTGATAGTGGCCAGTAGGGATGATGGTGACCTATCGCAGAGTTGGGTATGCCGTTTTGATATTGGGCAAAACCACACGTCTACTTTATTACTATTACTATATAAGCTGTCGAAGCCTCCCAACTGGTTGCAGATAAAAAAAAATGTTTTTAATGTGTGTATGAAGGAAACAAAAGGCTGATTGTCTGTAGCAAGAATCTCCCCCAAAGCCAAAAGAGTGACAGAGCCAAATTCAAGGGACGTTGGAGTCAATATGCCTGGACACACGAAGTTTGAAGCAGTCTAAGGAATGATTGATTGAGGGAGAGAGTTCTAAAGTTCACTAGTTGAGCAGAAAAAAAAGACAGAACATTTGTCAATTCTTGGTTTGGAGAGCTGGACAGAATAAGAGAGGGACTGTGTTGAAAGGTGGGTGCCTCGTACTCGCCGCATGGGAGGGGGTAGAAGAGAGAGCTCTGAAGTACAATGATTGTTGTACTAGTGATAGAAGAGTGAAAGAGATGCGACATTGTGGCGTGTAGAAAGAGATTGTAGGGAACTAGTAAGACGAAGTGAATTGATGAGGCGAATTGCTTTTAAGAACATAAGAACATAAGAAAATGGGAGTCTGCAGAAAGCCGATTGGCCTAAGCAAGGCAGATCCCTGTCCCACACAACCCCAATTCAATTACAAAGCCCAATTATAGGCTTCACACTCTAATACCCTGAGGATCATCTTACCAAAACGATTAGAGATTAACACAGGATTATGGGGGTCTGCAGAGCGCTGATTGGCCCAACCCGGCTGATCCCCCTTCACACCCAACCCTTCTCGTCCATATGCTTATCCAATTTTATCTTAAAGCTCCCTACAGTTTTAGATCCCACTATAGCACTTGGTAGTCCATTCCACCCATCTACAACTCTGTTACCAAACCAATATTTGCCTATATCTTTTCTGAAACGAAATTTATCTAATTTGAAACCATTGGTACGAGTTCTTTCGCTATCACTGAGCTTTAGTACATTTGTCATGTCCCCTTTGTTAATCCCACTAACCCACTTGAACACCTCTATCATATCCCCTCTAACTCTGCGTCTCTCTAACGAATGTAAACCTAATTTCTTCAACCTTTCTTCATACGAAAGATTTCTAATATTATGGATCATTTTTGTCATTCTACGCTGTACTCTCTCCAATGAATCTATGTCCATTCTGTAATAAGGACACCAAAATTGGACAGCATAATCCATATGGGGTCTCACTAATGACAAGTAAAGTTTTAAGATAACATCAGCAGTTCTGTTACTCACACTCCTAGAGATCAACCCGAGAATCCTGTTTGCCTTATTACGAACGCTTATACACTGTTTTCTAGGCTTCAAATCATTGCTAACAAACACACCTAGATCTTTCTCGCAGTCTGAATTTTCTAATTCTAAATTAGCTAGTTTATATTTAACATTTGTATGCATCTTCCCTATCTTTAATACCTTGCATTTGTCAATGTTAAACTTCATCTGCCAATTTACTGACCATTCATGTAAGGTATCTAGATCCCTTTGGAGGCACTCTATATCGCTATCTGAATCAATTGATCTCCCTATTTTAGTATCGTCTGCGAATTTACTTATCCTACTAGTTATACCTAAATCTAGGTCATTTATGTATATAAAAAACAACAGGGGACCTAATACCGATCCCTGGGGGACACCACTTTTGACTGCTCCCCATTCTGACTTGGTACCATTTATGCGGACTCTCTGCTTCCTACCAATTAGCCATGACCTAATCCATCCTAACAACGCCCCATCTATTCCATGTACCTCAACCTTTCTCATCAATCTCTCATGAGGGACTCTGTCGAAAGCTTTACTGAAATATAAATATATAATATCATATGACTTGTCATTATCTACTGCTTCATATACCTCTGAGAAAAAACTAAGCAAATTAGTAAGGCAAGACCGTCCCTGAGTGAATCCATGCTGAGAAGAATTGATTAAGTTAATGTTTCTAAGTGGTTTCTCATTTTCCTAGCAATAATTGACTCTAGTAGCTTTCCTATGATTGAAGTGAGACTAATGGGACGGTAATTGGATGCTATTGATTTATCACCTTTTTTGAAGATCGGAACTACATTTGCAAGCTTCCAAGCTTCTGGAACTACACCTGTTTCTAATGACTTGTTAAATAGAAATGTTAATGGGTAACTTAACTCATCTCTGCATTCTTTTAATACTCTAGCATATACCTCATCAGGACCAGGCGATTTATGAGGTTTCAGTCTGTCAATTTCCTTAAGCACATCATTTCTACTTATAGTAACCGTACTTAACCTATTATCTATACTATCGCTGTATACCTTACGGACTTCTGGAAACTGTGCCAAATTTTCATTAGTGAAAACGGAAAGAAATTGACTATTTAATGTACTGCATATTCTAAATCATTTTCTGTCATTTCTCCTATCGAAGTTTTAAGGGGACCAATTACATCTCTAACCTTGGATTTATATAGTTGGTAAAAAGCTTTAGGATTATTTTTTGAGTCATTGGCAACCTTAATTTCATAATTTCTTTTTTCTTTACTAATATCCTTTTTTACCTGTCGTGATAGATTCTGATAGTAAGCAAGTAGGTGAATTTCGCCTTTTTTAATTTTTCTATATATTCCTCTCTTTTTTCCTAGAAGATCTAATAGTCTATTATTCATCCATTTGGGTTGGTTCTGTGTTGATCTAAATTTTCTTTTGGGGATATATTTATTTTGCGCATTGAATACTGACTTGATAAAATTATCGTATGTATCTACCAAGTTTGACGTCTCTTCCTGACTTAAGATGACAGGTGCCTGAGAAAAGATACACTCATGTGGACACCTGGATCGACTTAATGTTTTGACCATAGGGTCCGCTAACAGGGCTTCTCTTAACCCACCATAATTGGCTTTTCTGAAGTCAGGTATTAATGTTGTATTCTCTCTGATATTACCTTTCCATTGTATATTAAAATACACAGAATTGTGATCACTATTTCCTAGGTGGTCCCCGATTTCTACACTATTTATCATATGTTCATTGTTACTGAAAACTAAATCGAGAATATTATCACCTCTAGTGATAATTCTCATTCGAGAATTCTCATTCGAGAATTCTCAATTCTCAATTCTCATTCGAGAATTGCAGTTTGGGAGGAGCCTCCCCACACATTCGAACCTTCGTTATAATAATACAGGGGCGCATAGTGCCCCGATAAAGAGCAAGAAGATGTGCGGGGGTGCAGAACCCACAGAGACGGTTGAGCACACCTATCTTTTGGGAAGCTGTTTTCACAAGAGTGGTAATATGATCTTTCCCAGAAAGATCGTATGAAGATACACCTAGAATATTGAGAGAAGATGAAGGGTTGAGTTGTGTTTTGTTGAAGAATAATTGACAGTCTTGTGGAAGATTGTGATGGAGAGATAGAGGCAGAAACTGGGTCTTGGAGGCATTGAAAGTAACACAATTGTCTCTGCCCCAATAATAAATAATTGATAGATCAGAAGATAGGCGCTCTATAGCCTCGTCATGTTTGTTTTGGAGCGCTTGCATGCTGGGTTGATGTGAAAAACTAGTTGAATAGTGTAAAGTCATCAGCATATGAGTGGATAGGACTAAAGGTACAGTTAATTAAGTAGATCATTAATGAATATTAGAAAGATAATTGGGAGACAAGACAGAACCCCGGAGTTGATAGGTTGAGGAAGTGAGTGATGGCCGTCCACAACTGCAGCTATGGAGTAGTCTGAAAGGAAATTAGAGAAAAAGGTACAGATAGAGGGATAGAAACAAGGAGGGTAGGTTGGAAATTAGAGATTTGTGCCAGACTCTACCGAAGGCTTTCAATATGTCTAGCGCAGTGGCTCTTAACCTGGGGGGCGCGCCCCCCTAGGGGGCCGTTTGACAATGCTAGGGGGGCGTGGGGTAATCAAAGTTCAAAATAGGGATAGGCTATTGAAATGCATACAGGGAAATCGCAAAGATATATATAACTAAGAAACTTTGATAGGAAAAATTCACAACCTTCATTCTGAGCAGCCACATGTAGTGTTGACATGAAACCATTAATCAGTTTTAATCCTTGCATGCAGATTGGTTATTTGTTCGCCCGTTTTACAGAATCTTGCGTCTTAAGCATCCATATGGAGTGGATAAAAAAAAAAAAAATCTAGGCACCAGAGGCAGAGGGGGGGCATCATGAATACAGTCCTGACCAAAGGGGGGCGCGGTGCTAAAAAGGTTAAGAACCACTGGTCTAGCGCGATAGAAAAAGTCTCACATAAGTCCCGAAAGGAGGATGACCAAGGGTTAGTAAGATAAGCAAGATCACCAGTAGAGCGGCCGTTAAGGAAACCATACTGGCAATTTGAAAGTAGATTATGGGAAGATATATGCTTAAGATTTTTTTTAGTTAAGAATAGTTTCAAAAACGTTACAAATGCAAGAAATGAGAGCAATTGGACGATAGTTCGAGGGCTGGGAGTGGTCACCCTTATTTAGGACAGGTTGAATAAGAGCAAAAGACAAAGACGAAAGATTCTTCCTAGGAATGGAGTCAGCACAGAACAGTTTTTTTAGTACAACAGGAGGAACACCATCCGGCCCGTACTCCTCCTTAGTATTAAGTCCCAGTAATCTCCATCTTAGGAGATTTCAACGTTCACCACGGCCAGTGGCTCTCTTCTCATTCCACTGACCAACCTGGTGAACAAGCCTACATCTTTTCTATCCTAAATGACCTAGAGCATTTGGTTCAGCAACCCACCCGTATCCTGGATCGCTTTGGAGATCGGCCCAACATTCTAGACTTTGTTCTAACTTCTAACCTTTCCGCTTATGCTGTCTATTTGTTCTCTCTTTTGGGCTTCTACGACCATAAACCTATCTCTGTCACCTGTCCTATCTGTCCAGTACGGCCATCCGATCCTCCCAGCCGGCGGCGGTTGTGGCACTTTGGCGCTGCCGACTGGGAGGCTCTTCGGCAGTACTTCTTTTACCTCCTATGGTATTATATTTTATTCTGTGGCCGGGGACCCTAGGAGAGTGCTGAACGCATTACCGAGGCAATCCTATCGGGCATGGAGGCATACATTCCATTTTCTTTCTCTCAGACTAATGCAAAAATTCTTGGTTTACTCACGCTTGTTCTACTGCTGTCTGCCATAATGAGAAAATATTCAAACAGTACCGACACCTTCAAACTAAAGAATCTCATTCTTCCTATGTTCCTGCCCGGAATCAAGCCAAATCTGTTCTTTGATTGACAGATACTCTTTCATCAATAATAAATGCACCGAACAATCTAACTCTAGCTCTTCCCAAGCTTTCTGGCATCTAGCCAAAAACCTCTTCAACCATTTGTTTCCCCCCCCCCCCGCCTTTTCTAATCTGATGGCACAACTATCACATCTTCCTCTGACAAAGCTGAACTCTTCGCTCAAACTTTCCTTGGATGATTCCGGTGCTATTCCTACCTCCCCACCCCCCTCTCTCCTCCTTATGCCAAATATCCTTATCTTTTCTAAAGATGTACTTTCTACCTTCTCTGTTCTTAATATTAAGAAGGTGTACGGTCCAGATGGTGGTCCTCCTATTGTACTAAAAAGCTGTGCTTCTGTGCGGACTCCCTGCCTAGGCAAACTCTTCCGTCTCTGTCTCTCCTTTAGCGTCTTCCCTTCTTGCTGAAGTTTGCTCTCATTCAACTTGTCCCAAAAAAGTGTGACTTCTCTCAACCCTCCAACTATCGTCCAATTGCTCTCGTTGGTTGCATCTCTAAATTTTTTGAAACTATTCTGACTTCCAAATTTAAGCACACTTAAGCACATTTTTTTCTCATAATCTACTCTCAGATCGCCAGTATGGCTTTCTTAGGGGTTGTTCTACTGGTGATCTTCTTTTATATCTGACTAACTCTTAGTCATTCTCCTTTCGGGACTTTGGGGAGACCTTTTCTATTGCACTAGACATATCGAAGGCCTTTGATAGAGTCTGGCAAAATATATCTAATTTCTAAACTACCCTCTTTCGGTTTCTATCCCTCCACCTGTGCCTTTATCTGTAATTTCCTTTCTGGCCATTCCATACCTGCAGTTGTGGACTGCCATCGTTCACTTCCTCATCCTATCAACTCTGGTGTTCCTGAGGGTTCTGTCTTATCTCTAATTATCTTTTTATTATTTATATAGATATGTATATATCTTTTCAACTGCATCTCCATTTCGATCCACTCATATGCTGATGACATTACCTTACACTATTCAACTAGTTTTCCAGAACGCCCCAGCAAGCAATCCCTCAACAACAAACGTGATGAAGCAATAGAACACTTATCTTCCAATCTAACTACCATTTCCAATTGGGGCAGAGAAAACCTAATTTATCCATTTAGAACTCTCAGAGGACTATCCCTTATACATGAACAATACAAAAATAAGCCCTTCATCTTCTCTCAGTATTCTCGGTGTCTCTTTTTCTTCAGATCTCTCTTGGAAAGACCAAATTACCACTCTTGCTAAAACGGCTTCCCAGGGCAGGGTGTGCTCAACCGCATCAAGGGGTTCTTTACCCCTGCACAGCTTCTTGCTCTGTACAGGAGAACAGTGCATCATATTGTATTGTTTGCATGTGTGGGGAGGATCCTCTTACATTGCACTCCTAGACAAAGTTGAAAAGAAAGGCTTTTGTCTCATAAACTATCTACCACTTATCGATTATCTACAATTTCTCCCTCTTCGCCGCAATGTTGCATCTCTCTCACTATTCTATAGCTATTACAATAATCAGTGTTCCTCAGAGCTCTCTCAGTGTATATCACCTCCTCTACGTAGGATACGTACTACCCTTTTTGCAACACAATCCCACCCCTACTATGTACAACTCTCCAACTCAAGAGTGAAACGATACTCCCAATCGTTCGTCTGTTCAACAGCCGAGCTCTGAAACTCTCTCCCTGAATCCATCTTTCCCTCATCCTATGACTTAAATTGCTTCAAACTCTGTGTGTTCAGACATTTTGGCTCAATTATTCCTTGATTTTGGCCCTGTCATTCTTTCAACTCTGGGAGAGGCACTCGTCACAGGCAGTTTTTCCTTTGGTCTCCCTCATCCACATAGAACAAAAAAATAGATTGTCAAATAATTTTGGATAATCAGTAGAATTAGGGGAGAGATACACAGTGCAGAACTATTTAGTTAGAGTTGAGAGTGCAGAAGAATCAAAGTTGGGAACACAAGAGAAAGCAAGATTGTTTCGCACATATACGCAACATCCACCTTTGGCTTGAAACTGAAGATAGAGATAGTAAGAGAATACAAAGAAGGTTTTGCTGTCAGTAGTTCCAGACAACTGGGTTTTGATGAGAAAGAGAAGATAAGGGTTGGCAGAGGAGAGGTGGTGTTCCACAGAGTGGAAGTTAGAGGAAAGGCCAGGAATGTTGCAGAAATCTATGGTGAGAATGAGAGGTTGCTGTCTAGTGCATTTCGATGGGTCAACATCAGGGGCCAGACCACTTTACTGTCCCTCAACGAAGCATTAACCCCTAAGTGTCGGCGCGCTACATAAGTCGTGTGGCAATTTCAGCACGTAATGTTGCTGAGAGAGAGAGACAAGTGGTGGCAGGAGAGTAGCGAGCGTATGACTGCTCCAGACCACCGCGGCGAACCTACTGATACGAGTCCCACGTCCTCCCTCCCTCTCTCACTCGCTATATACGGAATTGTATGGGGAAAGTGCCGAATTACATGCTTTTTGCACTCGCGTTGCGCGGTTGTTGCAAGAAAACTAGCCATCATAAAAGGATCGTTATGGTGTCATTGGAAAGCTCTGTTTATGCCCTTTCAGGGATAGATACTTGTTTTACGCTCTGGGTCTTATTTAGGCATGAAAATGATCACGTAAACAGCCCTATTTTGGCTAAAAACACCCCGCTGGGCGGTACATATAAATAAACCGCTAGCCCGCTAATCTAGTGTTAAAGAGCCTTTTCTTTTCTTTGAGAAATTCCAGATGAGTTTGTTTCTCTCCCTTCTTCAGATTACGGATTTTTTTCTCAGAAACCTGAACATATGCTTCCAAAATAGTCTGTTTTTATATTATTACAAGTTATGCTATTACTAGGGAGATTAGAGTAAATCAAGTTTTCTTTAACAACGACAGCGGTTTGAGAACAGAAACTCCACTGGTCTTTTGGCCATTTATGCTGGACTGCTACATGCTCAAAGAGATTGAAGACATTCTCAACATCAGTTTCATCAACTTCTAGCAGGTCCCCATCATACTTGGGAATGGGAATATGTGAGCGGTTATTTGCCATGATGACTAGTATTATACCACGCTTTACTTCTTTTGATTTTTATACGGAAATGACTTTTCTTCCCGAATCAAGAACCACCGTCTGCCGCCAATGTTATGCCAGGGTTTTTACTGGGGTTTATTGGATACTGGTAGATTCTTACTCGACTGGAGAAGTTATAGCCAAAACAACACATACACAAAAGCCGTAAAGGATAAATATAAAACAGAATACACACATAAGTTTCTTTTAATATTCACTTAATTACACAACATAAAATAATTAACTTAGCACTGGTACACAGAATAATTCACAATGTAATAGTCCTAGCACGGATATGGACCCACGATGGAACGATAGAATACACGGAGCTCTCTTTCACTGATATCAATTAAAGAGATACACCTGGGTCGCACTGGTGTAAGAATTAATATAACTTCTGTGGCACTCCTATTCTAAAACACTGTGTAGATCTGAAGCTGCAGGCACTGAACAAGGACATATCCTAAGTTATGACTGCTCAAATATCCTGACCTTTATACTAGTCGGTGATGAAGTTCTGTTCCGGTACTCTTGGTGTAAAGTCTTTAATACTAAGTTACTAGTGTCATGACACAGCAATGAGGTATCGGGTTAACATGAGGAATAAGCAAGATCATTAACTTACGGTTTTGCTCAATCTGCCTCTGACCATTGTAAGAGTGTTCAAAGAACCCAGGGTCGGTGATTAAACCTTTTTACAGCATATGTCCTTGACCATGGTGTTGGACCGATACAGTATGGACTTTTGTATACTAAGTGCCGTTATTCAGACGGTATCTCGCAAAACCCAAACCATTAGAGCTGGCTTGCCATGGCCAAGCTTTCTTTACCAGTATGTTAGAGTGCGGGATTGAGACTGGAAGTCAGTTTGTGGCATTCCCTTCGGTGCCATTTCCAATATCAAATTTGCAGCCTAAAAGAGTTCCTAATGTTTTTACTCTGCCATGGCATGTAAGAACAATAGTTCACCAGTAGGGAGAATAACTCCACAGACCTTAACGTATCTTAACAATGGCCAGATATACTTTTTGAATGGGAGAGTAATTCTAGGCTCAAAACTCTTAAATGTAAGGGGGTTTTTGAGCCGTTGAATTGCTGACTCTACCTGGTTCTCGTCGAGATGGTCATGACGTTTACTGATATGTCCCAGGGCTGGTACTTGGAGGCCAGAAGGTCATAAGTGCAGGAGGGGCGTTTTTAAGGGGATTAAGTAGACCCCATAGAAATGCGCGCACTGGTGGTAAGACAACTGTGCGGAAGATCGGCGCATCTGAAGAGGTGATATTTGGTATGGTGGTCTTCTGCTGTTTGTCGGTATATTATCTTCTTTTTCTGTTCTCCAGTATGATCGAAAGTAATGCTTAAGTTTTTCCATGGTGTGGGTGGTAGAGTGGTGTTGATGGTGGCAATTCTGGCTTCCTGGGTGTTAGTGCGTAATGGGGCAAATTTGATTTGGAGTGGCCATTGTGTTAGTCTTTTACCTTCGTCTTCTTATTCGTTCTGGGTGGTGATATTGGTTATTTGTTCTTGTGTTGGTGCAAGTTTTCCTTCTCCTGCTGTTGTGCCCTTTTCTTATTCCTTGTTTCTCCTTTGCTTGTCCGGGGTATGGTGGTTTGTGGCATTCTCGTATCTTCTCTTGTTTTTTTTATCTTCACATGCTTTCCTTCCGTTTTCTCTAATGTGGCTTTTCCTCTGCTATCCTTTCTTTTCTCTTTAGTTTCTCCTTCCGTCTCTCGGCTAAGTTTTCTTTGTCGTTGTGGTATGGTGGTGATCTCGATTTCGGGTATTTTACTTACACTCCTTCCATTTTACACTCAGATTCCTTCCAAATTCCTCATCTACTCTTCTCTTACTTTCCTTCACCACTCTGTTTTTCTCCAAGTACCTCGCTCTTTTCTGTTTCTCTAAATCTTCATTCCCACTACTACTCAACCACTCTCTATATGCTTTCTTCTTGTCTTCCAAAGCTATCTTTATCTCTTCTGTCCACCATGCTGTACCCTTCACTCCCCTCCCTCTTCTCCTTACTCCACACACCTCCTCACATGCTATACATATCTCTTCCCTAAACACTTTGCTCACCTCCTCCACTTCCTCCATACCTTCCAGGCCAAACTTACCTAGTCGTCTTTCTACTGCTCTCCTGAACTCTTCCTTGATTTCCTCGTCCTGCAACCTCCTTGCCATTCCACCTTCCTCTCGCCTCCCTCCATCTCCTCTCACCCAGTTCTTTTATATCCTAATTTTAGCCACTAATTCATAATGGTCAGACATACCCACTCCAATACCCCTATACACCCTAGCATCCAGCACAGATTTCTTCATTCGTTCATCCAGACATATATAATCAATCAGTGCCTTTCGTTCAACCACTGTCTTATCCTTCTTTCTCCACACCACTTACCATGTGTACCTGTGTATCATTCTGTGTCGGAAGAAGGTGTTGGTTATCCACAGCCTCCTCCCCACACATACGTCCACAAGTGCACTACCATTCCCATTCACTTCTGACGGTACACACCACCCTCCCACCACTCCATCAACTTTCATATCACCCACCTTCCCATTCATATCCCCAATCAGAAATATTCTTTCGCTCTTGCCAAACTTATCCAGGCACGCCTCCACATTCGCCCAGAGATCCTCTTTCTCACTTTCAGTTTTATCCTATGCCGGAGCATGCACACACACAACCACCCACGTTTATATTGGAATGATTGTACATGCTAAGATTGGTATGCAGGATTCGAAACTGCATAATAAATCGCAGGCTTGTGCAGCATTCTTTAGCTGTCTTCGTGGTGCAATGCATAAGTGTGTTGATTTTCGGTGTGAGTGTCCTGGGTTCGAATCCCCGGACTGCCACATGCGGTTGTTAATTTCATAAATCAAGTTTAGGAGTAAAGTTGGTTAGTGGAGAGAACATAAGAATTAATTCTGGTTCACTAGTAGTTTATCGAGAGACCTTCCCTAGGGTTAAGCGCCGCATTAGTTAATATTTCCATTCACATATTCATAGCCTCCGATAGTGCAGTTGGAATGATTGTACATGCTAAGATTGGTATGCAGGATTCGAAACTGCATAATAAATCTTAGGCTTGTGCAGCATTTTTTAACTGTCTTCGTGGTGCAATGCATAAGTGTGTTGATTTTCGGTGTGAGCGTCCTGGGTTCGAATCCCCGGACTGCCACATGTGTTTGTTTATTTCATTAATCGAGTTTAGGAGTAAAGTTGGTTAGTGGAGAGAACATAATAATTCCTACTTTCATTCTCACCCACACAATCCTGGAACCCACAGACCCATAGTCTCTTACACGCACCTTCTCACGCTGCTCCTTCACTCACTCCAGCACACACACCCTTTACACACTCCCACACAGCTGTACCCCTCCCTTTGGTCTCGGTTATTCCACATACATCCAGCCTGGCATTCACTAACACTTCCAGGACCTCTCTCTCTTTTGCGTCTTCATTCAAGCCTCTTATATTCCAAGTCGTGGTTCGTCAATATTAGGTCCGTCCACATCCGAGGCTGTTCGTACATTCATCGTTGCAGTAAATATTTTTCACGGGTGGGGAGTCGCAAGCCTACCGACCGAACCGACCCATGCACGTGGGGCAGTTTTCTATTCCCTTACACCCAGGGGTATATACTGTATATATATGGAATTTAGGGGCGGTGTAGTGGTACCACTGGACTAGTAATCCAATGGTCCCGGATTTGAATCTTGATGTATTAATGGGAAGATATTATTGAGATGGAATTTGTGCTGTACCTAGTATCAGTGCCTTACCACAAAGCCTACCGAAACACAGAAAAAAATTCCCTCATTGTTCCCGGATTAAATAGCACTGTATGAATATTCCCATATTCAAAAGAAGCTACAGGGGGCAAAGCCTAGTGATTTAATTGCTCAATAGGTGGCGTTCTGAGAGTGAGGGTCCGGGTCTAGGCGGGGAGACAGTGAAGCACAGAGCCGAAGTGGCTCCGGAGATGGGGATGCTTCGAGCCGTGGGGGTGGGGGCAGCCCGGCCCCATGCATCCTGCGAAGGCAAGATGGCGGGGCTGGTTGCAGCTCAAGGTCCTTCATGTGTCTCACTCCCTAGACTGGAACGAGACTTCACAGGCTTCACCGTGGAATGAATTGTTGAATGTACAGGCTCTGAGCTTATGCCCGAGAAGTAGTTTGAAATCAAATACAAAAAAAAAAAAAATATATATATATATATACAGTATATATATATATATATATATATATATATACTTAGAATATATGGAGTAGATGGCAACTTGCTGAAAGCAGTGAAGAGCATGTATGAGGGTGCAAAGGCAGCAGTACGTGTGGAGAACGAGCAGAGCGAGTTCTTTGACCTGAGTGTTGGGTTGAAATATGGGTGTATGATGTCCCCGTGGTTGTTTACTGTATATACCACAAACCACAAAGCCCACCGAAATGCCAAAAAAATACCCTCATTGTTCCCTGATTAAATAGCACTGTACGAATATTCCCATATTCAAAATATGCTACAGTGGGACAATGCCTAGTGAGTTCACTGCTCAATAGGTGGCGTTCCGAGAGTGAGGGTCTGAGTCTGGAGGATGAGACAGTGAAGCACTTGAACGAAGCAATCAGCGGCTTCAGATATGTAGCTGCTTCGAGCCATGAATGGATGCTTCACATGTCTCACGCCCCAGACTGGAACGAGACCTCACAGGCTTCACCGTGTTGAGCGGTGGAATGTAAAGGCACTCAGAATATGCACGAGAGGGAGTAGTTGGAATAAAGGAAAAAAAAAAAAAAAAAAAAAAATGGATGGAGTCATAAAAGAAATACTAGGAAGAGCAGTGGCTGTTGGTGTATCGCTGAAAAGGGAGGGAAATGAGTGGAAGCTGCCTATACTGCTGTTTGCGGATGATACAGTTCTGATGAGTGATAATGAATGGGAGTTGCAGGGTCTGGTAAATGAGTTTGGAACAGTGTGCAAACGGAATTTGAAGGTAAATGCGGGGAAGAGCAAGGTTATGGTCTTCGAAAGGGGTGAAGTCACAGAGTGTGAGGTGAAGTTGAACGGTCAGGTTATGGAGATCGTCAGCTCTTTTAAGTATCTGGGCAGTGTGTTGAGTAAAGATGGGACTATGGATGAAGAAGTGCAGGAGAGGGTGCAACAGGAGAAGAGGGTTGTAGGAATGTTGAAAGCAGTAACAAGAAATAGAGTGGTCAGTATGGAAGTGAAGAAGTCCTTGCATGACAGTGTGGTAATCTCGACACTAACTTACGGAAGCGAAGCATGGACGTTCGGGAAGAGACTCAGACCAAGAGTGAGAGAGGTGGAAATGAGTTACTGGAGAAGTGCGTGCAGAGTTACATGGAGGGATAGACAGACGAATAAGGAAGTAAGAAGGAGGTGTGGTGTGGAGGTAGATGTGCTGGAAAGTGTGAAAAGAAACAACTTGAGATGGTTCGGCCATATGGAACGTATGGGAAGCGGGAGAATGACTAAGAGGGTGTACGAGAGCGAGGTGGAAGGACAGAGAGGGAGAGGTAGACCGAAGGAGAGGTGCAAGGATGGAGTGAGGACGTATATGAATGAAGGCGGTGCTGGTTGGGAGGAGGGGTGTCGACTGAGGACAGAGGTGCATGGGGTCAGTTCGTTCGTGGCCACCCCTTCGGGAATCACGGTGGCAGGCAATAGATAGATATATATATATAATATTTACATAAGTTTGGACAAAAAAACACCCACACAATTTATTGATATATTCGTATCGTCTTTTATACCATTTAGATATTCGTTTTACACACGCTTTTATCCTATTTCTGTATCCCAGCATTCTCCCCCCTCCCTCATCCTTCTCTGGCCATCTATCCATTCATCTATCACTCTGTCTATCTCTATCTTTCTCCCCTCCGTGCATCTCTCCCCTTTTTCCCCTCTCCCTCCGGTCACCAATATTTAAATATATTTTGTTTTGTTTGACTATTGTGGCTGGTCTCTGCGCCAATTGTATCACACAGAGGAATGACCACAATGCACAACAAATTTATCTAACCTCGCACCGCCTGCCTCGCTTAGTTTCCCTTCTCGCCATTCATTATTTCTTGTTCATCGGTCGGTACACCAGTCCATTTGAGACCTCATCTGGCATCGAACGGAGACTTCATACTCACTCTAATATAAAATGTGTAGGCCTTCTTTCGTCTTATCCCACCTTATTTCTGTAATTTACTTTAACGTTCATGATCACAAATGCTCTCTATAATTTTACGAACCTTAGTCTAATTTGAATCTCCCTAATTCCTTACCTGATATTTGAATTTTGGTGTGTCATTTAGGTAGTTCGAGGGCTCAATAGTTATCAGAATGTTTAACCACAAGTCCACAATTTTACACTCTAGGAAAATTATGGCTAAGTTTTCGAAGCTGTCCTAACTTAATCATACCTTTTCAGTAATTCTTCATCTAATACTTACATTTCGTGTGTTTTTTTTTGTATTGTTCGAGGGTTCAAATTGGGCTAGGAGTCCTAGATCGCCTGTACTCAGGGATGTACAAGGTAGGTACAAGCGGTTTGGGCTGGTACACTCACGGCGGTAAGTCGTAGACCAGGGTTGTGCCAAAGTCCTAGCCACACTCTGGCAGCAGGTTCGAACAATTTCTACCTTTGCTGGTTCAGCGGGCACGACGCCAGTGAAACAAGTGCATCGATAGTTAATAAGCTCCGCCCATACACAGTTGCGTATGTATAGGCATATGTAACGGCAACAAAATAGAAATCGGTAATAGTGATTATGCCTGCCCACACAGCCCTACAACCAACAAACAAGATAATAGTGATTATTGTATTCAGATATATATATATATATACCGGTATATATATATATTATATTTATTTTATTTGTTGTGGTTCCTTATAGTTGAAATGCTACTGTTTGCATTAAGCATGATCAAACTATAACGTGCATTAAAACTTTTGTAATTAGGTAGACTACATTATACAATATCAAATTTGTTCACGTGTGTTTGGAAGACATATTTAGTAATCTTGAATGGGACAATAAAGGAATAAATGTTAATGGGGAGCATCAAAGCAACCTCAGATTCGCTGATGACAAAATTTATCCTAACGACTCAGGGGAATAGTTACAACAAATGATGGATGATATAAATGATGGAAGCCTTAAAGTAGTGTTAAAAATTAATAGAAACCCAAGAGCATGTTGATGATCATGTGCAACCACAACAAATGAAGTTAGAGGATTATGGGCCAGATTCAGTGGTGGAATATATTTACTTAGGCCAGGTTATAGATACAAACTCAGATCACTCTAGAAAAATCAGACCAAGGATAGATATGGAATGGAGCGCATTTGGTAAGCAGAATTTCATTATGAAAAGCTAGTTGCCCCATGCATTTAAGAGAAACTTATGCAAATAATGTGTCATTCCTGTACTAATTAATGGATCATAAACTTGGAGTATAACAAAGTTTCATAAACTAAAAAATGTGTAGTGCCCATGAAGATATAGTGAGGATACTGTTAGGGATAACTTGGAGCGACAAAAAGAACATCTTGGATAAGAGAATAAACACAAGTTGTTGTTGTTGTTGTTGTTGTTGTTCCCCAGACTGTCTGACCGAACAGCCCCAAGGTCTCGAGCAAGGCCATGGCCATAAACGAGCGCCCCCACAAAATCCTCCCTGCTTACCACTAACAAAGCCCGGGTGACCGAAGCCACTCCAAGGCAGGGAGCTGAGGAAGATGCGGAAACGCCCGGGAAACCAAAGCCCCACCCAAGGCCCTGTGCCCCTCAGCAATTATGAAGGGAAAGTTGAGGGGTAAGGGAAAAATGTGACGCTTTGGCTCCCAATCTGCCAACTTCTAGGTTGGCAGTAGGGAGGTCAATCCACGGAAAAGACGCCGCCACTTGAGATCTAGAAGATATACAGTATAAGTAAAAGGAACAGTCAGAGTAAGCTATGGGTATGGCAGAGATCGCTCAGTTCTCACTCGGATAGACCAGCCCATCACCACATGACTAGAACCCAATCCTCTCGGCATCAGCTAGGAAAGGCCCTAGAAAGCCGCCTTTGGCGGGGGGATAGCTCCCCTATTTCAACTCCTTTCGGGGTTGGGCACCCGCCAATAAACACAAGTAGAAGATAGTCGCATTAACAAGAGGAATTGGGCTTGGAAAGATCATATATCTAGAACAGATGATAAGAGATGGACAAATAAAGGGACACAATGGAAATCTAGAGATGGAGCTAGAGGAAGGGATAGACAGATAACCAGATGGAGGGATGAGACTGGAAAGTTTGCTAAAGTAATAACACGATAACACCTGACCACCTAGATTAGAAACGTTTGTGAGAGGTCTTCGGCCTGCAGTGGACAAACTAAGGCTGCTTATGGTGATTAGTATGATAATTATAGAATACTATAAATACAATAAATAAGGTAACTGCTGTTAATGAAAAACTATAAATAATATAGCATTATCCTACCGTAGGTCAATTTACATGTATACAGTACAATACACTCACGTGACAGCAGGTAACTGACAGTATTACAAGTGCTACACAACGTATCATCTCGCAATTTTACTGAGAAAACCGGGGATTTGGAAGTTATTGGCACAACATAAGTATTACTTCATATCTATTAACAATTTACCGAATACAAATGACACCAAGGGACTGGAATTCTCGAACCGAGGCTCCAATCTTGATTTGCCCACTGACATATCCTGGCTTTAAAATCCTGCAGGGTTGATAGCCACTAAGCCCTACTTTAACTCATTATCTTAACTACGAATACAAATGTCTATAGTTTACACCATTATTATAGAAATCAAGGAATACATTAATTTAATTTACACATATCATAGCACTTTTTCACGGGGTAGTGATATATGGACATTTACCTTTAGAATGGAAAGTGGTAGTTAGTAAAAACATATTTTGGGAGAATATGAAATATAAGTATTGCTAAACCGGCACATCAAGCCATTCAAGGTTAGAGTACAATTTGAGAAGCCCAGTTTCTTGAATATTGGTTTGTGTTAGCAGACTCACTCTCACTCTCTCTCTCTGATAATTGGCAGATTCCCTTTAATGTAAGCAAATGTCAGATACTACAAATAGGCTTCCAAAACAATAAATGCGAATATCACATGAATGGTGAAAAGGTAATGTATAGAGCGTATCACATATAAAAGACCAAGCAGTGCTTAGAAACGAAAATCTAAAATCCACAAGCCAATGCATTGCAACAGCTAACGCAGCAAACAGAACACTAGGATTCATTAGAAGAAATCTTCATTGTCATAGTGAACACATAGTTATACCCTTATATAAAAGTATTGTGAGTAGGCTATGCTGTGCAGTTTTAGTCTCGCTACACAATAAAAGACACACTCGAATCCGTTCAGCGCAGAGCAACAACATTGATCTCATTCCTTAAAAACATACCACACAATGAGAGATTAAGGGAACTTTATATTTTTTCGATTAAGAAAGGAGAATAAGCCGGCAGCCGATAGTGTTTTAAGGTTCTGAAAGGATTCAGTAATGTAAATTCCAATAATCTACTTAATTGTAGCTACATTTAGACGGTTTTATGCAGCTTTGGAAGGATCTTTGGTTGCTATAAGGATTTATGGTCTTAATCGGTAGATGTATGTCCTAAGTTGAATAATATCGTTTAATGGTAATTATAATATATTGACACTGACGTTACTCGTGCTAAAAAGGTTTAAACCTAACTACAGTAGGCATTATGCAAGGAACGTGGGTATTGGACAGAACCCTCGTCTTCATTGTTATGCCTATTCCGTTATGTGCCTGAACATAACATAGTCGACACATAACTACAACCATCTCTGCAATATATAGCATTGAATATATAACTTGGCATAGGCTTACCTACGATATACAACCTCAAATGTTTACTACCTCCGGGACTTAATACTACATATTGTTTAGCTTATACATACTCTGTCTAAAAGCATTATAGTGAAGTGTGTGGTAGCTAAACGATTTCTCTACTTGATGTTTTCTGCCAACTGACTGGCGACCCAGTAGTGGGCGGGGCCTGGCAGTTTAAACTACCCAGTTTCACCGAGTGTAAACGGTGTTCGGATGAGATAAACATGGTGGTGTCTAGCAAGGGGTTCATCCCCTGGTCCACAATTTACCGCCGTGACTGTACTTATTATTAAGGAAAATATAGACTAGTCTATCAAAGAGTTAGCCATTGTATCCATTGTTTGTGAATTGACAACAAAGGCCTATTGATATGTTTCTCAATCGTCATAATATGACGATTGAGAAACATATCAATAGACCAGAAAATAATGGTAAACTTTATTTTTTAGATATTATCTAAAAAATAAAGTTTACCATTATGTTCTGGTTCCATTGTAAAGTCTATTTCTGTGTTGTTTGTTGATGTAGTCAAAATACAGAGGGGCATGACTTTTATCTATACAAATAGCAATCGTGTCGTCTATATACCTACGGTATAAAACTGGTTTGAATTGTATAAGACAGTTACGTAAATATTGGTTTTCAAGGTTACACATCCTTTACATTGGTGCTACATGCATAATTCCTAATAACGAAAATATATTATTTTCTGTATTAAGTCTTAATACAGAAAATAATTTGTTTTCGTTGTTAGGAATTATACATGTAGCACCAATGTAAAGGAATTGACCGCGAGTAAAACTGCCAGTTAAGATTGGCTGGACTATAGTAACCATCTTTAAAAACAGACTTACTCATTCCGATGAAGTTATCTATCCCTTCGTAAACTAGATGACAATACATGTTGATAGTTTCGGTAATAGGGATGTTCGTGAATATGGATTTGACGTCGTAATTAAGAATATGTCGAAATGTTTGAAAATATGAAAATTTAGATATTTTTCGCTGCCTCACTCATCGCCTTATTCCTACTATTCAGTTTTGGTTGTTGGAAGGAACATAATAATTGATATTGGTTCAGGGGTAATTTATCGAGAGGACTTCCCTAGTGGTTAAGGCCCCATTAATTGCTCTTTCCATTCACATATGCATAGCCTACGTGAGTTGCAGTTGGGATGTGTGTACATGCTTAGATTGATATGCAGGATTCGAAGTTGCATAATAAATCGTAGGCAGTGTCCACCATTCTGTAACTGTCTTCGTGGTGCGATGCATAAGGTGTTGATTTTCGGTGTGAGCATCTTGGATTCGAATCCACGGACTGCCACATGTGTTTGTAAATTTCATTAATCGATTTTAGGAGTATAGTTGGTTGTTGGAAGGAACATAATAATTGATATTGGTTCAGGGGTAATTTGTCGAGAGGACTTCCCTAGTGGTTAAGGCCCCATTAATTGCTCTTTCCATTCACATATGCATAGCCTACGTGAGTTGCAGTTGGGATGTGTGTACATGCTTAGATTGATATGCAGGATTCGAAGTTGCATAATAAATCGTAGGCAGTGTCCACCATTCTTTAACTGTCTTCGTGGTGCGATGCATGAGGTGTTGATTTTCGGTGTGAGCATCCTGGATTCGAATCCACGGACAGCCACATGTGTTTGTAAATTTCATTAATCGATTTTAGGAGTATAGTTGGTTGTTGGAAGGAACATAATAATTGATATTGGTTCAGGGGTAATTTATCGAGAGGACTTCCCTAGTGGTTAAGGCCCCATTAATTGCTCTTTCCATTCACATATGCATAGCCTACGTGAGTTGCAGTTGGGATGTGTGTACATGCTTATATTGATATGCAGGATTCGAAGTTGCATAATAATCGTAGGCAGTGTCCACCATTCTTTAACTGTCTTCGTGGTGCGATGCATAAGGTGTTGATTTTCGGTGTGAGCATCCTGGATTTGAATCCACGGACTGGCACATGTGTTTGTAAATTTCATTAATCGATTTTAGGAGTATAGTTGGTTGTTGGAAGGAACATAATAATTAATAAAATTTTACAATTTAACATCTACATAACATATTACTAATCATATAAATTCAAAATTACATTTGTATTCTTGTTGTGTTGCTTGGATCATACAGAAGTATTGTATACAATACAGTCAGAAACCGCATTTTCTGAGACACTTTGATAGGGCCCGGACGCGATTTTTTTTTTTAGCCGGAAGTTCCGCAAACCGGACACGAGGCACCACTGTACACTCAGAAGTTTGGCAGAACTGCCCCACCATAATCATATTATATTAGATTAACCTAACTTAACCTAATATAATCTAATATTATATAACTAAAATAACAAAATAAAAATATAAAATACACCAGATCCTAACCTAACCTAACTTAACCTAATATAATCTAATATTATATAACTAAAATAACAAAATAAAAATATAAAATACACTGGAACCAAGTGGACTCGAACACTGGCTTTCTTGTGTGAGTGGTCAGACTTCTACAAACTGAGCTACGAGGTGACATGCTAACTACGGTTTGAATGCTATATTTAAACGCGGTTGGGCCTCTCTCTCTCGCTCTCGCTCTCTCTCCTTGGCGTCATGAGTTATCCTTCCCCTTAGTTTAGGCTAATCTAATATAATATGATTATGGTGGGGCAGTGTTGCCAAACTTCTGAGTGTACAGTGGTGCTGCGTGTCCGGTTTGCGGAACTGCCGGCTAAAAAGAATTTCGCGGCCCGGACATGTGGAGCGCATCGTTTCTGGAGGACAACCCACTTTAACTATCACAAGCCCGCATACCTATAAACATACGTGTTGAACCAATTGATGCTTCACTCAGTCTGCCATGTAAAATTATAATGCTGCTGCTGTGCTATGATCCGCATTAAATTTATGGATATACAAATGACATAAATACTGTTATTACATTCCCTTACGTATCTACAATAAATACAGACACGAATATTACCATAGGTTTTAAGAAATTAAAAATGAAAAGAAATACTTCCAAATTGCACAGTAAATGAACAGGACTTAGGTGTGTGTGTGTGTGTGTGTAAGTGAACCGATGTGTGTTGTAATAGACATAATGCTCTACAGTAGGTGACATACACTGAAAACAGAAGTGTCTGCTTCGTAACATAAAACACCACGAACTATGCAATGTAATATTACATGTTATCATCTGGTTATGAAATGCAGGTGTGAAACGGCAATGCGTTATCAGTAGTTGATATATGGGGGGTGTTATGTAATACCACACTAAGGTAAGCTTCGGACGCTGATAGGTTTATATATTCGGTATTAATTTAGTAAAACATTTATATAACACTAGAGGGTAAAAGCTATATAAGCATCGTATCGTGATATTACGTTTAACAATGGCTATAGATACCTTTTCGATGTTCGTATTATAGTAGCTGATAAATTGCAATGTTTACACAGTGCAACAAGGTTAACAGCATAATACAAAATATGGATGCATTATATGTTAGTACCGGTATGCGTTTAATAGTAACTACTATGGATGACGTCTGATGAATCTCACACACACAACGAAAGCCTGTTCATCCACTTCGGTTCGGTAGTATTTTTTTACATTCTTAGTTTTTTAATAGCTATTCGTGTTTTAAGTAGATACAGGAGAGAATAACAAACAATGGTATTTTTGTCATTTTTATATCAGATTCTGTAGTATGAGTCGTGTCTTAGCATAATAACAGCACAATAACTTTACATGGCAGATTGAGTGATGCATTTATTGGTTCGAAACGTGTGTTCGTAGTGTGCGGCCTTGTGATAATTAAAGTGGGCTGTCGTCCAGAAACAATATGCTCCCAATGTCCGGGCCCTATCCAGGTATCTCAGAAACTGCGGTTTCTGACTGTATATTGTATAGGCATACTTAGTTTTCTTTCTTGCTTAAATATATATATATATTTTTTATTCTAAGTAATTTACAAGTGTGTTTACCCATATTAATTCCCTCTTAAGGACGTTCCCTCTTTAATCTAAAGCCCCCTCGTTATGCGGAAGTTTCCCTAACTATGGTAACACTGCAGACAAGCCAGGTGCGCATGTATCAAGGAATATCTAATAGAGAGTAATTACGGAGGTGTTTTGGATATAATATTATGCCCCCCTAGGATGAGGGTGGAACTAAAGTCTGTCCACTCTAGCTATCAATCCTCTATGGGCATCATGGAAGCAGGTGTTGAGGTAGTTTAATGAGTTACATGCAGTATACCTTATATGTTCATATGACTACCCTAGTATCCTACCTATCAATAGTTACCAATGATGCAGTACCTTTTTTAGTGTTATACTTAGAACAAAATAAATACTACAATAAAAACAAAAGATGACATTACACTTGTATCCCTAATGGAAAGAGTGAAACACGGGATCATTCAGTTTTGGCCACCGTATTTCTCAAAAGCTAGTTTATTCGAGTTTGTTAGACACATACTTGTTATCGTAGTACGTAAAGCATATGCAATGTAGGTTACCAAAATTCTACATTATTCCTTAGTACATGTATAATTTTGCATTTCATGTTGATAACACTAAGTATGATGACCTGAAGTACGCTATTTCGGTGTGTTATTATTACGCAGGATACAGAAATCTTGATGTTAACAATGACATATATGACTGCCTGTAACAACCCGGAACTTATGAGTTCTAATTAGGTCTGGTAAGTACTACGGGGTACGGTAACTCCAAATTGTCACACTAAACTGAATAGATTTAGAAGTTAATTCAGTGAGGAGAGTAATAGTCTGTTTACCAGACTTATGCAAAGACTCAGTAGTCTATTTTTAGAGATGGTAGTTATAGCTTATATAGCAGTTTATTTATGTAAGTTATTAAGTCATAAGCCACTTTGATCTTATAAACTTGACCACACCACTAACTCCTTTGTACCAAACTAATGCACATAATAGTATGGTTAAGAAGAAAAGAAAAACATATATACCTGTACAGGGTGTCCATAAAGTCTCTTTACAATTTAAAATAGTTATTACAAAAGCAAATAAACAGACAAATATGTGGAAATTATTACAAAATGAGGAGTAGATATTGAAGTTTGTTTTGCCTCATTTAGTACACCTCTACATGGGCACCATTAGTTGCACGAAGCACATCAAGACGGTACTCGATTTCTTGCCATGTTCGCTGTAGCATAGCCTCATCAATGGTCGCAATGGCATCAGTGATCTTTTGCTTTAGGTCAGTGATGTCCCGTATCTCTGTTCGATACAAGATATCTTTAACATAACCCCATAGAAAGAAGTCCAGGGGATTGATATCTGGTGAACGAGGTAGCCAGGGAATCGGGCCATCCCTTCCAATCCACCGGTCTGCGAAAGTTTGATTTAGGAACTCAAGAACGCGCAGTCCCCAATGTGGTGGTGCACCATCTTGCTGATAAATGATGGTTGGTTGAAGGTTATCTAGTTGTGGTGCCACATATTCAGTCAAAAGGTCAAGGTAAACATTTGCAGTAATTGTTTTCTCGTGGAAGAAAAATGGACCAATGGACAAATGCAATGTTATTAAAAACTTTGATAACCACCGAGTACATACAACAAATCTGATTAAAATATCTCATCAATTGCCTTGGTAATAAAACAAAAAAATTGTAAAGAGACTTTATAGACACCCTGTATATACAGTATATACCGGTATATAATTAATTATTTATTTACTTTATAAAAGAAAGGTATTTATATTATATAAAGTATTGCAAGTAACTAGATTAAAAGGGGAAAAATATATATATAAATATTAATATATAAATTAAAATAATTTATCTCGATGAACAAACAAACAAAAAGGAAAAAGAAAAGATAACCTTATATACTAATGTAAACTAATAACACACGTAGTAATAGGAATCAGGCTATGACAGACAAGACACTACTCCCTGGTTGTCAGCGCAGTAGCGGTATTTAGTAGCACACAATACAGGATAACTCCTCCACACAAATCTCCAGGATCCGATATGTCCAGGACGCTGGTTGAGTATATACTGATTGCATATGAATTCAAGAGGAATTACAACACCCTCCGTCACAGCCTGAACCCCTTATACACGTACAGAAAGGTAACTAGAAAACAGAAGATTGGCAAGTACAGCGCCATCTATTATTAAGAACATTAAATATATATACAAAATTAATCAATTGACGCTCTCAACCAAGATGTCATAGTCGACCCTGGCTGGCACAACAAAACTCAAGAGTGCCGAGCTATAGAGAGTCGAAGGGGTCGAACAGAGCAGAAACTCTCGAAGCTTCAAAGTGGCGAGGGATGTGGCACCTCCCCCTGGAAGACCTCCGAACAGGGAAAGGAGGGCAAAGAATCCCAAGAAGCCGACTGAAAGGAAGGTGGTAGGTCCCTTGACAATGTCTCAGCGATCCGATTGTCAACTCCTCGTATGTGACGCACAACCAGCTGGTATTCGTGAAGCTGTAGAGCCCATCTTAAAATCCGTTGATTGTTGTTCTTCATACGGTCAATGAAAGTAAGAGGGTTATGATCCGTAAACACGTCAATGTGGGGCGAATGCTGAGGAAGGTAACAATCAAATTTCTTTATTGCCAGGACCAGAGCCAAAGCCTCCTTCTCCACAGTAGAGTACCCTCGCTGATGTATTTTCAACTTTGTGGAGAAATAAGAGACTGGGTGGAGGATATCTTCATGGTACTGTAGGAGGACGGCTCCAACACCCTCACCACTGGCGTCGACCTGCATTTTTTTTTTTTTTTTTTTTAAGAGACAATGAACGGAGGAAGTAAAAACACAGATAAAACAAAAAGGTCCATGTGCCTAAAGGTATCCTCCATTCATAAAATGTTTGTAACAACTGGATTTAAACTTTTGTAGATTGTAAGTTTGTGGAAAGCAACTCGAGGGAAGTGAATTCCAAAGAGTAGTAGTTCTAGGGATAAATGAATTTTGATAAGCAGAAGTTCTGCATTGTGGAGGAGAAAGTGTAAATTCATGGGCGCTCTCAGCTGCCCTAGTTCTACGGGGAAAGATGTGGAGAGGCGGCACAATTGAAGCAAGTTCCTCGGAACAATTGCTGTGAAAATATCTGTAGAACAATGCAAGGGATGCAACGTTTCTTCGTATGGATAATGTAGGAAGGTCCTGTGTGATTGCAGGGTTATTGATTAATCTAATAGCTTTATTTTGAATTTTGTCCAACTGCCTCAACACAACCACTCCACTTCCACTCCACAGAGGTGAACAGTAATCCATCTGAGAACGCACATGACTTTTATATATTACGGCCAACTGCTCGTCAGTGAAGAATTCTCGAACTCTGTTCAGGAATCCCAGTTTTTTAGAGGCATTCTTAGCAATGCTTCTAACATAATGTGTCCAGCTCAAGTTAGTAGTTAATGCTACACCGAGAATGTCAATACTAGGGGAAGTGGGAATATTTACATCATTAAAAAATATATGGGAGTCAGTGAGATTCTGTCGGTTAGAAAATTGAATGTACTTGGTTTTCTGTGCATTAAAGGAAACTAGATTCTTTTGTCCCCATTCATTAATTCTAGAAAGGTCCTGGTTCAGAGAAATTGCAGTGTTATTTTTGAATTTATAAGATCGGGTTGGGTGAAAGAATTGGTAAATGTGAAGGAACTGTGGAGTGTTGAGTCATCTGCGTAGGAATGTATTGGATTATGAGTGGTAGATATGAGATCATTGATATGAATGAGGAACAGAGTTTGGGCCAAAACTGATCCCTGGGGAACACCAGCATTTATTGAGTGAAATTGAGAATAAAGGCCATCTACCATTACACATATTTTTCTGTTATGAAGATAAGAAGAAATTAGTGGAACTAATGATGCAAGGCCGTAGTGTGACATCTTCGACAATAAGGATTGATGCCAGACTCTATCAAATGCCTTTGATATATCCAGTGCTATTGTATGTGTTTCACCATGTTGGTCTGTAGCTTGGTTGATTTGATGCGTAAGAAAGCAAAGAATGTCTGCAGTTGATCGACATCGTCTAAAACCATATTGCCTATCACTGATTAATTTATTATTCTCAAGATGCTTAATTATGTGATTATTTAATATAATTTCAAAGACTTTACCAAGAGTGGAAGTTATAGCTATTGGTCTGTAGTTTGATGGATCTGAAAAGGCACCTTTTTTAGGAACTGGATGGATGTTTGCTTCTTTCCAGGGTACTGGGAAGCATGAGGTATGAGTACAGAGACGGAAATTTTTTGCCAATACAGGAGCGAGCACCAAGGAGCAATTCTTAAGTACTATTGGAGGAATTTCATCTGGACCAGGAGCCTTATCTACTGAGAGATTCTGCAAAATAGTTTTGACATGTCTGGTGTGGATCTTAAGTGAGGGAATTTCAGGTGAATTAAAATTAAGTATAGGGACATCTTGATTTATTTCATCTAAGGTTGAGTTGGTGGAGAAAATATCCGCAAGAAGGTTAGCTTTACCTCGTGGGTCACTTACAATATTGGCAGTCGGAGATTTTAATGGTGGAATGGATGAAGCAGTAGTGAAGTTGGATTTGAATGAGTTAAGAGTAGACCAAAATATTTTGTTATCATTTGGATTATTTAGAAGTTTATTTGCCTGCTTGTGGAGAAAGTTTTGATTTAGTTAGGTTTAATACAGTTTTGGCATGATTTCTGATGTTTCTAAAGTAATTAAAGGCTTCATGTGTTATAAGTTGATAAGGTTTGGCAGGATCAGGGGCACGGAGCATTGGGGAGGTGGACAGCAGAGTCCTTAGGTGGTGGAAGGCTGCCATACACGCGGGGGACCACACAAACGCCACCTTCGTGCTGGTTAGGTCGGTGAGAGGGGCGGCAATAGTGGCAAAGTTGCTGCAGAATCTCCGGTAAAAGCCACACATCCCCAGGAACCTCATCAGAGACTTGCGGTCCTTAGGCTGGGGATAATCCAAGATGTTCTCAATGTTGGCGGACTTCAGGCGTGCCATGCCTTGGCCCACCACCTGGCCAAGATAAGTGACCGTGGCCCAGCCAACACAGGATTTCGCGAGGTTGATGGTGAGGCCAGCCTGGGAGAGACGAGAGAGCAGCATCTCCAGCCGTACCAGATGCTCAGGCCACGTTTCTGCAATTACAACAATGTCATCCAAGTAGCAGTCTATGCCAACTAAACCAAGAATAGTATGAGACATGATTCGTTGGAAAGTGGCAGGAGCATTGATCATTCTGAATGGCATTACTTTATATTGATAGAGAACAAAAGGGGTGGTGAATGTTTTAGTGATTTTAGCCCTGTCTTTCATTCCTATCTGATCATAATCTTTCTGTAGGTCAATAGTAGAAACAAATTTAGCCCTACCCACCTTATCAACTAAATCATCAATACGAGGCAGAGGAAAAGCATCAGGTACAGTAACCTTATTGAGCTTACGGTAATCTGTGCAAAGTCTACTGCTACCATCTGATTTAGGGACCAACAGACTGGGTGAAGCCCAAGGAGAGCAACTCTCTTCTATCAGGTTATTCTCTAACATAAAGTCAATTTCCTTCTTCATGATCAACTGCTTCTGGGGGTTTAGCCTATATGGTTGTTGCTTAATAGGTTTAACAATATCAGATGTTAGAATGACATCATGCTGTTGTGAGTTATAAAACCCTGGGACATCTGAAGTAATTGAGGGATACTTGAGGAGTAACAATTTAAGATCTGCCTTCTGAGATGATGTAGTGCCAGGGAGGTAATCATCCAAATGGCGCAAGACCTGACTGTTTTTAGGATTTCCCATAGGTGATGGAATGTCAGTACCCTCAATTATATCAGGTCTACCAGGTTGTACATTTTCAGAATTGGTTACAAGACAGGGTTTAACCTGTTGCGAATCATCCTCTAAAGACCTTTCATAATATGGTTTGATTTGATTGATGTGAACTAGTTGTAGAGCTCTCCGTCTATCTGGAGTTTGAATAACATAGTTGAGTGGTGTCAATTTCTGAGAGACTATATAAGGACCAGAATACTTGCTTTTCAAGACATGACCTGGAATGGGTAGAAACAACAGAACCCAGTCACCTGTAGAGAATACACAAGGCTTAGTTTTAGCATCATAAATGTACTTCATTTTTGACTGACTACGTTCAAGATTTTCCTAAGCTAGAGCACGCACAGAAGATAGTTTCAGTTTCAAAGAATTTATGTACTCAGAAACAGTGCGTAAAGGGTGATTTGAAACAGTCTTAAGCCAAACATCTTTAAGTACTTTAACCCTCTCACATCCGGATGCGATTTTTGAGCCTATTAGGGATACTTTAAAGCCTTTGTTACCGTCAGGGGTATCTATAAACCTTTAGTTTGTTTACTTCAACCTCTGCAGTTGTCTTTGAGTTTGCTGTGGGCAGAAAACTAATTTTGGAGTGGTAATTATAACAGTGAGAGTAATCAATTTCTTATTGCTAATCTGGCAACCTCTGCGTCCTATGGTCTTGAGAGGGTTAAGAGGGCCCCTAATTTGGCGACCATACAAGAGCTCGAAGGGTGAGTGGCCTAGTGATTCTTGTGGGCATTCTCTTATGGCAAACAGGAGAAAGTCTATGTTTTCATCCCAGTCCTTCTCAGTTTCAATGCAATACTTTTTAATAAGCAACTTAAAGCTCTGGTGAAATCTTTCAAGGCAACCCTGGGACTGTGGATGGTAGGCTGTGGCAAAATGGTGGTGAATATTCAACTCTGTCATGACTTCGGACATCATCTTAATTGTAAAATGTGTACCTTGATCAGTTTAAATGTCTTTAGGAATACCCACCCTACTGAAGAGGTGCAGTAAGTGTTTTACCACTTGTCCAGCCTTGATGTCCTTCAGAGGGTAAGTCTCAGGGTACCTAGTAAAAGTGTCCATGACAGTAAGGAGATACTGATTACCTTTCTTAGTCCTGGGAAGAGGTCCAACACAATCTATAATAATGCGCTCAAACGGCTCAGTAGTGACAGGAATTGGCTTAAGAGGAGCAGGGGGAATGACTTCATTAGGCTTACCTGCGATTTGGCACGTATGACAGGTCTTAAAATACTGGCCAACATTCTTCTTGACTCCTGGCCAGTAAAAATGAGCAAGTACCTTTTTATATGTATTTTGCTGTCCCAAATGTCCTGCTAAACCGGCATGAGCCAATTCCATAACAGAACTGCGAATAGAAGTGGGAATGACTACTTGATGAACAGTGGACCAAGTACCAGTAACAGCCTTATCTGGAGAATGGAAACTTCTCATAAGCACACTTTCATGATAGTAAAAACATGGGTTTTTTCCTGCAGTGGGTTTGTCTGCTACATGTCTGATTTTAGCTAGTGTAGGGTCTATCTCCTGAGCCTGAATCAGATTCTGATATATTAATATATCATGAGGTGATGGCAAGGATAGGTTTGGACAAGGAGCACTAACAGTTTGTGAGCGGGTAACTGCACATACTGGGAAGACATGAGGAAGTTTTTGATCGAGTGGCTCAGTGGGACTCCTCTCCATGGGTTTGTTTGACAGGGCCAATTCTGGAATCAAACCGTTCCCTGCCAAATCATTCCCCAGAAGAAAAGTCACACCAGCAACAGGGATTTTATCACGAATGGCTACTTTTACTTCCCCTTTGAGTAATCCACTGTCTAGTACCATTTTAGCAATAGGTGCTCCTTTGCCTGCATCTAGAGATAGTAGTTTAATTTTTTCCCCAGTGAATGTGTGTTCTACTGATGGTAAAGCTTTCCTGCATAATATACTCTGAGCTGACCCTGTATTCTTAAGAATGGTAACTGAATATTGGGGAAAACCCTTACCTGTAGAGACAGCACCTTAAACCTTGAATGCAGAGAATACATCTTTAGGAGAATTAGTAGCAACACATGTGATGGGTATCTCATTAGGTGTTCCTGATTTGTTTTGTGTAGGATTATTCTTAGATGTTGTGAGAGTGAGTTTATATGCAGATGAAGTCCTGCAATTAGGGTGTTGACAATTCAAGATATCATGACCTGACTGCTTACAATAGGTACAGAAATCAGTAGTACTATTAATTTTCCTATTGAATTTAGGAGATCTCTGTTGTCCACCAGCCACATTCACAGGGTTTTAGTTAGAGGATGATTTTACATTAGTGGTCTTGGATTTATCTTTGCAATGGAGATTCCTGTGGATAAGTGCATATGCATCCGCCAGCTGTGCTGCTTTGATCAAGTCTGTCTCTCCCTTCTCTTCTAGGTAAACTAACAAACTAAATGGTAACTTCCTCTTCCATTCCTCCAAAACAACACAATTAACTAGCTTAGCATATGTAGTGATATCAGAGGTGTCTAACCACTTCATACACAGGCAGAACTTCTCCCTAGCAAACTCCAAGAAGGTATGTTTTTCAGGTTTGGCATAGTTACGAAACTTGTTACGATAACTATCAGGGGTGACTGCATAGGCATCAAGTATGGCCTTCTTAACAAACTCGTAATCATCAAAGGTTTCCAGATTCGAAAAAACAGTGGAAGCCATACCCACCAACTTAGGTTGTAGTAACCAAGGCCATTCCTGCTTTTCCCACTGAAGATGCTGGGCTGTCTTCTCGAAGGTGACGAAAAAAGCATCAGGATCGTCCTCGTGAAAAGTTGGTAGTAGTGGGATGTTCTTAGCCAAGTTAAGAGTCGTCGGCTTCTGGTGAGAGATGCTTTGTTGATTAAGTTTGGCTTGTTCAAGTTCCAGTTAGGCTCGTTCAAGTTTCCGGTCCTTCTCAAATTTGACTCGTTCATGTTTCCGGTCCTCCTCTCTTTCTTCAAGTTTGGCTCGTTCAAATTCCAGTTTGGCTCGTTCAAGTTCCTGGTCCTTCTCAAGTTTGATTTGTTCAAATTCATATTCATATTGAAGTTTGAGTTTTTCTAAGGCAAGTCTCTCTTCAAGATAGTGCGCAGGAGGTCCCGGGTTCAAATCCCGGACAGGCCCCCATTAAATATTTTGTAACAACCCGGAAGTGATGAGTTTTAATTAGGCCTGGTAAGCACTACGGGGTACGGTAACTCCAAATTGTCACACTAGACTGAATAGATTAGAAGTTAATTCAGTGAGGAGAGTAATAGTCTGTTTACCAGACTTATGCCAAGACTCAGTAGTCTATTTTTAGAGATGGTAGTTATAGCTTATATAGCAGTTTATTTATGTAAGTTATTATGTCAGAAGCCACTTTGATCTTATAAACTTGACCACACCACTAACCCCTTTGTACCAAACTAATGCACATAATAGTATAGTTAAGAAAAAAAATAATAATAATAATATATATATATATATATATATAATTAATTATTTATTTACTTTATAGAAGAAAGGTATTTATATTATATAAAGTATTGCAAGTGAGTAGATTACGCTATTTATTTATATTATTTAAAATATCAGTACATTGTTGAGCATCAGACATCAGACGGCCAACGCTGCTATACTGGTCATCTTAAAAGTGGCTGCTTCACACAACACGGGACTTGTTCAGCTGATCAGGTGTTTTCGTCTTCAGATTGATGTCAAGGTTCTTGAGCCATAACAAACATCTGTAATGATACATATGCCAGCATTCATGGGTCAGCTATTTACCAAGATGATGTCTCTGAAATCTTGTATTCAGTCAGCCATGATATAATGTATACTCGTATGTGAGTATACTATATACTGTATACTCGTAGATACCCTCTACTTGTGACTAAGAACTTCACCTTACCTTTGGGAAAGAAGTGATATAGAACTTCCTTTGCTTCCGCCTTGTATTTTCCATAAACAACGCAGCTGTGAGCCTGTGACCGTGTTGTTTTGATACGTTTGTATCTGTCGCCACGCCATCTGGCAGCTCCCAGTGACATTTGTAAGTGTGCAGACGATGTACCACCGATGGCAGAGCCATCTTCAGGGGTGCTTGGTCAAGACTAGGGATCAATTGGGAGCTCCTTTATGAGCTCTATCCTTACTTCTATTATCCTTGGTATATACTGATTGCATATGAATTGAAGAGGAATTACAACACCTTCTGTCACAGCCTGAACCCCTTATACACGTACAGAATGGTAACTAGAAAACAGAAGATTGGTAAGTACAGCACCATCTATTATTAAGAACATTAAATATATATACAAAATTAATCAATTGACGCTCTCAACCAAGATGTCATAGTCGACCCTGGCTGGCACAACAAAACTCAAGACTGCCGAGCTATAGAGAGTCGAAGGGGTCGTGCAGAGCAGAAACTCTCAAAGCTTCAGTGGCGAGGGATGTGACACTACCTCTTAACAGCCATGGCTTCAATACAGTCTGTAGATGTCAAATCATCCTTTATTTTTGTTGGTGATGTCAATGCGCATCATCAAGAGTGGTTGAACTCGGTCTCTCCAACTAATAGAAATGGTCTTGCTGCCTTGGATTTTGCAAACTTATCTGGTTGTGAACAGCTAATCCAAGGACCTACACATATGTCTGGAATTGTCTTGATCTAGTACTAACAGATATTCCTGGCGTTGTAGAAACCTCCGTTCGTGTACCTGTTGGCACTTCCGACCGCAATGCCATCATGTGTAAATTTAATCTTGATTTTTCTGTTCCTGATATTACTCTCTCACGTAAAGTCTACCTTAAATCCCGGGTTAACTGGGACAACGTTTGTAATGATGTTTGTAATATTGAGTGGAATCTCATGCTAAGATATCATGACCCGGTTTCAGCTCTCAACAATTCCCTTCTTGGTATCCTTCGCAAAAGAGTTCCATCAAAAACAATTAAGTCTCGTATGAGGGATAAAGCATGGTTTAATGAAGCCTGAAAGCGTGCATTTGATGACAAACAGGCTGCATATCGTCTATGGAGGCGTAATCAAACCCCCTTGCATTGGGAAAATTATGTTTTTAAAAGGGCAGCTGCGCAGAGAGTTTATGATAGTGCTGAAAGGGATTATAACTCCCATCTTCAGGATGTTCTGGCAGGAGCTACACAGCCTCATAAATGGTGGTCCGCTTTGAAGTCCTCCTTAATTGGAATAGATTCCTCCATGCCTCCTCTTTGTGATTCTGATGGCTCCATCTCTTTTGATCCATTATCGAAGGCCAATATTCTATCTAATATTTGTATTAATAAGCAGAGTAATCAGGAATTGTCTTTGCCATTGACATGTTTCCCTAGACCCAACCTGAATTCAATGGCATTCAAGTCAGCTGAACTGAAAAGGTACTTGCTGGATCTTGATAACTATGGTGGCACAGACCCCAATGGATTTTTCTCTCTCTCTTTTTAAAAAGGTTGCAGTGGTCTTGGCAGCTAAATTGGCCGTGGTGTTTAGGTTGCTTTTGAAATCAGGTAGTTTTCCTCTTTGCCGGCGTAAGGCTAGTATCACTCCTATTCCAAAGGGAAATACTGCCTCATCATCTCCTTATGACTATCGCCCTATCTCCATTACGCCTATCCTATCCAAGCTCTATGAGAGGCTTTTGTCCAGACGCCTTTCCTCTTGTTGTAATAGTCATAATTTGATGTGGAGATGTGATAATAGATTGGTTGGTGAGACTTTTCAATGTGTGCTTTGTGATGTCAAGGGTACTAATAGACTGGAAGAGTGCATGTATTGTGCCGTTGTACAGGGGGAAGGGAGATCGGCAGGAGTGTTCATGTTATAGAGGTATTAGTTTATTACCAGTGGTTGGAAAGCTGTATGGCAGGGTGTTGATAGAGAGGATAGTATACTGAACGGAAGTTGCAATAGGAGAACAGTGCGGTTTTAGGAGGGGAAGAGGGTGCGTGGATCAGATGTTTGCAGTAAGACAGTTATGCGAGAAGTATTTAGAGAAGCATAAGGAGATATTTTGGGCTTTTATGGATTTGGAAAAAGCGTATGACTGTGTGGATCGTGAAGCAATGTGGAAGGTGTTAAGGATTTATGAATTTGCAGGAAATTTGTTGGAAGCAGTTAAAAGTTTTTATGAAGGGAGCAGAGCATGTGTTAGAGTAGGAAATGGTGAGTTGAATGAATGGTTTGAGGTAAAGGTAGGTTTGCGACAGGGTTGTGTATTGTCACCATGGCTGTTTAATATGTTTATGGATGGTGTGGTGAGGGAGGTGAAAATGAGAACTATGGGAAGAGGATTGGGTTTAGTAGGAAAGAATGGTAGAGATTGGGAGTTGAATCAGTTGCTGTTCGCTGATGACACAGCGTTGGTGGCGAATTCTGAGGAGAAATTGCAGCGGGTAGTCAAAGAGTTTGGAGTGGTTTGTGGGAGGAGGAAACTGAAGGTGAACGTCAATAAAAGTAAAGTAATGGTGTGTAATAGGGGTGATGATAGGGTGAATATAGATGTGAGGCTGGATGGGGAAATATTGGAACAAGTAGTGTTTTAAATATCTAGGAGGAACGATAAGCAGGAGTGGAGGTATGGAAGTGGAGGTAAAACAGAGAGTGTGTGAAGGAAGGAAAGTTTTCGGAGCAATGGGAAGTATGTGGAAGATGAGAAATCTCGGAATGAAAGTAAAAAGTGCAATGTATCAAGGAATTGTTGTGCCAACAGTGATGTATGGGGCTGAGACATGGGCTCTGAAGAAAAACGAGAGAAGAAAGCTGGATGTGATGGAGATGAGCTGCTTGAGGAGTATGTGTGGAGCTACTCGTAGAGACGGATTGAGGAATGAAGAGATACGTAGGAGAGTGGGGCAGCAGGAACATTTGTCAGCCAGAGTGGACAGAAGGGTGCTGAGCTGGTATGGTCATGTTGAACGAATGGGAGATGAAAGGCTTACAAAGAGAATATATGAGTCAGATACAAGGGGAGATAGACGGGCAGGAAGACCCCCATTGAGATGGAGAGACTGTGTAAGACAAGCTTTGGATGATAGAGAAATTACTATAGATCAGGCAAAGGAATTGGTAATAAACAGGAATGATTGGAGAATGCTTGTGAATAGTTGAGTGAACACGTGGTCATTTGGGGGAAGGGGTCAGGCGCAAGTTGGACTAGATAATAGTCCATCAGGCGCCTGGCCCGGGGAGACGATTAATTTGAAGGGTGCGCCTGGAAGTGTGGTGGGCGGTCTTGTGGCTTTGGCTCCGCTACATGTCTGCCGAGATCGGAGCCTCTCCGGGTGGTCGGGGGCCGGGGGAGTGCTGGTGGGACCTTGGTGACCCTGGTCTCTGGGTATTCTCCTGGGTGACCTAGATGTGTGTGAATTTTGTGTTTTGTCTGTGGTTGTTCGCTGTTTTGTCTTGTGTATTGTGTTTTCCTGTTCTTGCTCTGTCTTGAGTCGGCCACCCCCAAGAAAAAAAATAAACAAAAAATTAAAAAAATAGAGGAACAAAAATAGGAAAAGTGGGGATTGGGCCTGAGCATATAGATAGATAGATAGATAATTTGATACCAAACTCACAATTTGGTTTTCGTAAGGGACTGGGTACATGTGATGCGCTTCTGACACTCACCCATGACTTGCAATCTTCATTGGACCAGGGACATGAGTCTCGTATCGTGGCTATTGACTTTAGTTCTGCTTTTGACTTAAGCGTGGTTCACACATAGCCGAGTCGGTGCGCGAGTCCAACACGAGTCACACTCGTCGATTATCGCCGTCACTGGAGGCCGAGTCGGCCGCGAGTAGCAATTGATCCCGAGTCAACGAGAGTGTAACACGAGTTAACACAAGTTAACTCGAGTCAATACGAGTCAACACGTGTCCATGCAAGAGTCTGTACGAGTAACTGAGAGTCAAAACGAGTGTAACACGAACCAAACACGAGTGTCCAAAATTTGAAAAATAACGGCCACATTCCAGGCACGCAAACAAAGAGTATGGACGAGTCTAACACGAGTCAACGCGAGTCAACACAAGTCAACACAAGTCAACACAAATCAACGCGATTGTTACACGCATTAACACAGATGTTATACGAAACAACGCGAAAGACAACACGAGTTTACACGAGTCGTCACGAGTGTACAAGAGTCGCCGAGAGCCCACCAAGAGTCATTGAGAGTGACAACCACTGTGCACCAAAGTTATATAAAGGCAGCCCCCACCACCACCCATTGCCACACAACCACTCATCATCACAGAGGACACACCCACCCACCCACCATGACCATCAATCGGCGCAACGCGGCAGCTATGGTGAGACTCCTGAAGATGCGGATGGATCTCCTAGACATCGAGGAAGCAGAGGCGCTAGCTGAACGCCAACGTCAACGGAAAAGGAAAGCAAGGACAGTTTGGGCCAGGAGTTGTTACTGAGACGGCCACAGTTCGGTATTTACGAACAACTCCTGAAGGAGTTTGAGGTGGAGGACCCCAAATCTTACCAGAACTTCCTGCGTGTGGACAAAGTCATGTTTAAGGAGTTGGTGGAGCGTGTCGGGCCCAGGATAGAGAAGCAGGACACATTTTGGAGGGAGGCTTTGTCACCTGGGCTGAGATTGGCAATGACACTCCGCTACCTGGCCACGGGTGACTCCTATCCTAGCCTGCAGTACGCGTTCCGTGTGGCCCGGAACACCATCTCCCTCATTGTGCTTGAGACATGTGAAGCCATCATCGCAGAGTACCAGGAGGAGTTTATACGTTGCCCCAGGACCCCGGCGGAGTGGAAGGCGGTTGCCAGGGAGTTCTCCAAACGGTGGGATTTCCACCATGCCGTTGGTGCCATCGACGGAAAGCACTGCGCCATCCGATGCCCTCCCCATGGCGGAACGGAACTTTACAACTATAAGGGCTTCCACTCCATCGTGCTCCTGGCTATTGTAGACGCAGACTACAAATTCCTGTAGTGCGACATTGGCAATCACGGTTGCTGTTCAGATGGAGGTGTTTTCTAAGAACAAGCATCAGAGCACCATTGGATGGGTGCACCCTGGGACTCCCTGCTGCCGAACCTCTGGCCAACGACGACACCCCTGTTCCCTACTTCCTGGTTGGTGACGACGCATTCCCCATGCGAAGGTGGTTGATGAAGCCACACTCTACCCGCCAGCTCACTGTACCTCAACGCATCTTCAATTACCGTCTGTCCAGGGCTCGCCGCGTTGTGGAGAATGCCTTTGGCATCATGTACTCCAGGTAAGCGTAATGTCATGTTATGTTAATGTCATGTTATGGTAATATCATGCCATGTCATGTTAATGTCATGTAATGTGATGGTAATGTAATGTTATTTCCCACAAACACAGGTTTCGTAGAGGCAACATGTGATATAACAGGGCAATTTATATGCCACCCTCATAATTTCAACTATAACTCCAGTCAAGTATAAATAATTATACATCATCCTAACCATTCTCTCCCAATCTCAGGTTCCGGTGCCTCCTATCCAATATAGCCCTATACCCTTCCCGTGTCGAGTCAGTGGTTGCATGCACAACCTGATGTGGCTGCGGTACCCTTGTCAGGACGTCAACATATTGGACGATGAGGATCCTGTGACGCATGCTGTCATTCCTGGGGCGTGGAGGGATGATTTGGAGAGGATGAGTCCCCTGCAGAGACTCTCCGGGAATGTCGTGACAGCCCAGGCCAAGCTTCAACGCCAGCACCTCACAGACTACTATTCCTCAGCCAGGGGAAGTGTTCCCTGGCAGGACGGCATGATATAAGGTTAATACTATGTTTGGTTTTATATTAGTCTCCTGTTTTTTTTTTTTTTTTTTTTTTTTTTTCTATATTCCAACTACTCCCTCTCGGGCATAGGCTGAGAGCCTGTACATTCCACCGCCCAACACGGTGAAGCCCGTGAGGTCTTGTTCCAGTCTGGGGAGTGAGACATGCGAAGCATCCATCATGGCTCGAAGCAGCTCCATCTCTGAAGCGGCCGGTTGCTTCGCTCAAGTGCTTCAACATCGTGTCACCCTCCAGACTCAGACCCTCACTCTCAGAACGCCACCTATTGAGCAGTGAACTCACTAGGCATTGTCCCCCTGTAACATATTTTGAATATGGGAATATTCATACAGTGTTATTTAATCAGGGAACAACGAGGGTATTTTTTTGGCATTTCGGTGGGCTTTGTGGTAATGCACTGATACTAGGTACAGCACAAATTCAATCCCAATAATATCTTCCCATTGACATATCGGGATTTGAACCCGGGTCCATTGGATTACCAATCCAGTGGCATGACCACTCCACCACACCTCCCCACCTGGTTTGGGTAAGATCTAGTTTATTTGTATATATATATTTGTAATTTTATTACATTAGTCTCCTATATAGGTAATATAATTAATTATTATTCAGTCTCATCATTATATTGTCTCTTTCTCTCTCTCTCTCTCTATATATATATATATTTTTTTTTTGTTTTTTTTTGTAACATCTGCTATTGGTTTCTTATTTGTCTTTTGTTTTAATAATATATTTCAGTATGATTATTATATGTTCTTTATATATTAATACATTCATAATTATTTATATACTTCTGTGTCACCTTTTCTGTGTGTTTTCAGAGTCATTGATATATACGACATAACTTTCAATTTACATTTGTCCATGAATTACTGTGACCTTATTTCTCTTTGTCTCATATTAGGGTATTTGTTTTCTATTTTTCTGTCTCATTATTATATTATTTATATATTATACATTTATAGGTTTCATTATTATATTATTTATATATTATACATTTATATATATCTTATATGTATTTCGGTAAAACTTGTTTCTGTTAAACTTATAGATAAAATAACTAAATAATAGGTGAATCCAAAACAACATCTCAAAACACCTTAATTTTATTTATTTATCAAAAATATAAAGTTTCCTTAATACTAATAAACACCTGTATAATAATGTAATGCCTCGTCCTCCCCATCAATGGGGTTCATGACTACATTGGACAGTTTAACACCCCAACTCACACCTCGTCATCCGCAGGCCTGGGGGTGGTGGCTGCCGGGTTCATTCTGGTGTATTGCAGAAATCCACCAGGTGTTGGCGGCCTGCTAATGGTTGAAGGAACCGGGAGGTTGTTGCCATGTGTGGGGGTCATAGAGCCCGCCCACCAGTCAGGTACAGGTGACCTCAACGAGGCCATCATATCTGAGAACGTGGGGGTGGTGAAACCTGGGGGCCCACGTGGTACCACAGACAAAGGTCCTGCCTGCTGGGGTGGGGTTGGTAGCTTGGATAGTTGTGGTGCTGTGGTGGCCTGGGGCGAGAGAGATGGTTGAGAGGGTGACGTCTGTGGGCTGCCATCCACATCTTCCCTGGCCTGCAGCACGAGCATCATGATTTTGCGTGACAATGTGTCACCTACTGGGTTAGGCAACATGTCCAGCTGCTCCTCCAAGTAGGAGACGAAGTTGGAGTACCTTGTCTGCTTGCCTGCAAGGTTCGACATCAGCCCGGCCATGTCTCTCCTCAGCTCGTCCCATTTCTCATCCACCTAGAAAAACAAAAATGCGTTGTTTAGATACACGTTGTTATTATATATTAATATATACACGGCATGGTAACTTGTAATCATTAACAGTTTATCATTATCTTCCTCCACAGTTGACGCATTTTCTACAGCCATTATTATATAAATAATCTCGTTATCGATGATATTACAATGCTTTCATAATTACCTCCACAGGTGGGCTCGTCTGGCCAATATACAGCATCCACAAAAATATATTTAATATGAATACTACAGTTATGAATTATGTTAACAATGCTTTCATATTTACCTCCACAGGTGAGCTCGCCTGGCCAATATACAGCATCCACAAAAATATATTTAATATGAATACTACAGTTTTGAATTATGTTAACAATGCTTTCATATTTACCTCCACAGGTGAGCTCGTCTGGCCAATATACACCATCCACAAAAATATATTTAATATGAATACTACAGTTATGAATTATGTTAACAATGCTTTCATATTTACCTCCACAGGTGAGCTCGCATCAGGACTTTTGCGGTGCTTCTTGGTGCTGGAGCCAGCAGTCAGCCCTGTCCCGGATGGTGGGGGCATGGCGGAGTCCTCTCCAACACTCTCAGGGTCGTCTACCAACACCAGCTCTGGCGCGGAAGTAGGGGGCTGGTCGGCCTGCTGGGGATCTGGGAACTGAAAGAAAGGCATAAATATAGTATTTCAAAGCAATAATTAAGCTATGATTGATAGCAAATGTAACTTGACAATAAATATTAATACGTAAAGACATTTGATGTTTATATAAATCCTTCTTTATATATGTATACCTGGAATAAAGCACTAAATATATATTGAAACTTTAGATATGTTACAACACACAATATTATATAAATGGGAGCATATTATTACAATGTTCTTTTCTTAACAGGAGAGCTTATATATTTTCTGGCTGGTTATAACTTGGTCTTATAGTTTCCAATTTATTTATTATTGTCACAAATGTAAGTAGTACACTATCCATTCTAGAACAGTTTACGGAATGCCCATGCATGAATATGGTGACTAAAAAGCCATATATTAACCCTCATATAAAATTCTAGACCTAGGTATGTATATTAGTGTTCTTACCTTAGCTGTGACCCGGGTTTTGACACGGGAAATGTGCCCTTTCAGGAAGGAGAACTTTTCTAGTATCCACTCATCACGGCCAGACCTTGGCCACCCCTCGCTGGTTCCAGGGGTGCCCGTACCACTCTTCTCGTCGGTGAGCTTAGAATACCGGGTCCGCATACCCGTCACCCAATTTTTCAGCTGAGTTCCTGCGGAAACAGAAACATTAATAGGGTATTGGACATATTATATAAATGCTTCACATATCGGCGTGAGCAGGTAAAAAATAGGTACATAATCAAATATAGATTCAAGGATTTAAACAGACATTGAATGGAATGTGGGTGATATTGGCAGCACAGCATTTCATATATGCAATTCTTAACATATTTTAAATAGTGCAGGATGAATTTAACGTATGAAACACATGAACTCGAACCAAGAACACAACCTAAAGGTATCAAAACACACATTATCATTACAATAACATAATGCTGGCATTATTATGGGGTACTTACCTGTGACACGAGGTACCAGGCTGTGAGCCTTCTCTTCAAACATCCGCACCTTCTTGCGGCTGTCTTTGAACTCCTTCAGACGTTTCTGGTACAGCATGGGGTTGTCCTTCACCCACTCTACCAGCATGTCCTCAGTCTCGTCATGCAACAGGATCCTGGTAAGCTTGTTCTTCTTGATACACGGGGATATCATCGGCCATGTCCTGTGAGTCGCCTTGTTCATCGTCACCCCCAGACATGGCCTCCGTATCCTCGGGCTCCTCTTGGCTGTCATCCATCACAACCTCGTCATCGTCCATGAGGGTATCATCTGCATCGAACGAATTGGATATGTCCTGACGATCACTAATAGTATCAGCGGCCTGGCTGTCTGGTATGACGTCATCTGAGCTAGGCAACGCACTACGTTGGTTGTGCTTTGGCGGGGGTGGGCGGCGTGGGATGGCTGCTGTGTCACGTGGTTGGCTGGGCCCAGGCGGCTGTTTGGCGACGACACGCTTGTTGGCCAGCGTACCCTTCAGCACATGTCGAGGGTGGATGGACCTGGCGGGGACCTTCTTCTTTTCAGGCTTATCAGGGGCCATGGCGAAGGGCAGCGTGGGTGGATGTACAGCAGATAGGGAGGTCAGCGAGGCAGGTCAAGGTTGGGGTCGGTCACTGGTGCGGCGGTGGACTGGGACGAGGCAGCGTGGGTGGGGGCACTTTATAGGGTGCGGGAGGCGTCAGTGTGAGTCGCGCAGTTGCCACCTCTTCACACGGTGTTGCCACCACTCGGGCTACACTCCACGATTCGTGTAGCTTCGTGTAGGTATGTGTTGACTCTCGTTGGATCTCTGTTGTACACGTGTTGACTCGCGTTACGTTCGTGTAAACTCTCGTTGATTCGTCCAACATTTTTGAAATAACGATATTTCAAATGACACTCTCGCTTTTTCGTGTTACACTCGTGTTTTGTTCTCAGTGGTTCGTGTATACTCTTGTTTACTTGTGTTTTTACTCGTGTTTGAATCGTGTAAACTCTTGCATCATGGTGCCACCATATTTTGGCATTCACATTCGTGCTTTGTACTCTTGTTAATACGTGTTGCATGTGTGTTACATACGTGTTGTTACGTGTAGACACGTGTTGTTACGTGTAGATTCGTCATCGGCGAAATGATGACGAAAAGCGACGAATCAGCAAAGAGTGTTACACAGGTTTACACGAGTCAACACGAGTTAACACTGTGACGCACCCCAGTGCTGGCAACGCAACCTGATTGTACTCCTTGGTACTCCACTGTACCGCCCGTGATCTGGCTACCGTCAGCCGCTATGTATATTGAGTGTGACAACTTATAACTATGTTCTTTGTATCTCTGCAAAGGTCTCGTCATGTGCTAAC
Organism: Paralithodes platypus; assembly: GCA_032716605.1. Taxonomy (NCBI): domain Eukaryota; kingdom Metazoa; phylum Arthropoda; class Malacostraca; order Decapoda; family Lithodidae; genus Paralithodes; species Paralithodes platypus. The sequence continues at coordinate 13,167,575 of CM064540.1, forward strand.
CAGTGGTGGGTTTTGTTTTAAGCCATGTCGAGACCTTCCATTTAATATGTAGTATCAATAGAGAAGTTGATAGATAGGATAATGGGAGTTCAGAGAGAGAGAGTGAGTTAGGCTTCAGAGCAAGAGGGTAGCAACGCGCCGCGCTGCCGGCCGGGTGGTTGCCAGACGTATGGACTGGTTGGCAGCCTTGCGCTTATAGCTAGGCGCGATAGGGTTGGTAGTCCATTGTTGCCTGCCTGGGCTGGGCCCATGTTGTCGTACAGCACACTGCCTGGAGGTTGGCTGCATGTTCTATGATCAGGTTGCCTAGAACCTTTGAGATTCTGACATCCCTTGTCCTCTCCCCAACTTCTCACGGTTGCACTCTTTCTCTCTGACGACATTACTCTCATTTCATTCTTCTCTCTATTTAAATGCATAACCTTCCCTTGAGGTCCTAAAGGAGTTTCAGCACTCACCTCTCGTATTACTCTTAGGACAAGCATATATTTACATGTATTAGATTTAAGGGGTTAATGTGAACAGCGATCTTCTTGATGAGGATAGTTGGTGAACGTTCTACATGTTCACGAGTTATATGCCCTGCTCATCATCCCATTTGTGACTAGACTGGTGCCATGTGTAAGAGCCCGACCATGCCCAGGAGTTGTCTGTAGAGGGACGAGGACTTAGCCTTGATTTGCATACCGAGCCAGGAGCGAGTGTAGCACCCGAGACTACAGCTCGCTCGTAGTGCCGGTATAGTAGAGTAACGTAATTTATCTGTCCTTGTGTTCTCTACAGTCTTCTCCTGGGTTCTCGCTTTCGGTGCTGGGACTCGTTGTTCCTGTGACTTGGCCTGCTAGCTAGAACACATGGGGATGATGAGTGGGATATATCTTTATTTTACTATGCATTGCAGCTCTCTTTAAGTATATATCTATAACACTTTACAATACACATTACTCACACACAAGACAACACTATTAATACTTTCATGTATCAATTAACTGCACTGTCGTTTTGCTGCTGTGTCCGGAGTTCTGTTGCGTAGGGCGCATACGGACTCGGAGGGGAGACAGAGTGAGAGAAGCGAAGTAGCCTATGCGGTAGTAGGCTACCGGCGCAGTACTGTTGCCTGCAACCTTTTAGTTATTCCAAGTATAGATTCATTATTATAATAAGTGACTACTGTTTATGTTCCTCCCATGTGTATTATTAGGTATCTACTGGATCATGAACATCTTGTATGCTACATGCTAGTGCATGTTAGTAGGGGACAGTTAGTGTAGTGCACGCGCTTTCAAGTAGGCGTGTACATTTGTCATTTAGCATTTCACTGTCATACCTTTAGCCTGCTTCTATTCTACATTATTAGAGGCTTAATATTAACGTAGTTTCTTGAGTATTGCATTTCTTTAGTAATAACGTAACCTATAAATGTCTGAGGGAGTTTAGCCTCATAGCCTACCCCTGTTGTACACTTTCGCCGAGTTAAGGTACCTCGTTACCGTAGACGATAACTCTGTAGGGCGTTGGTGCTTTTGTTGTCTGGAGCATATAGTATTTGGGACTGGAATTAAGCCATTTCTGTCCTACGATCAAGAATCCCGAATATGTATCGCCGATCCAGCCGTAACAGCCGTAACAAAATGGCGACCTTGCACAAGATTCAGTAGTATCCTATCACATGTTTTTTGGAGAACTATTCTATGCTACCTAGTAGAGGTGGCTAGAATTTTCTTGCATATTGGAGGAATTTTTATTGTGTCATTATTGTATTGGTGGACTTGCAGATTGTTTCGTTAGGTGTCTAGAGTAGAGTCATTCAAGCATCTTTAACATTTTGTGAGTCGAGACTGCAATTAGTAATAAGCATTTTTTGTTTTGAACAGCAATTGTATAACCAGCACTATGTCTAATGACTCATCATTTACGGGGGAGGATATCACGGTACAGCCTAGTGACCAGCAAGTACAGCAGATATTTAGGGAGGGGAGTGTTATAAGTGGAGAGAGGGATGCCCGGGCATTTTTGCAGACACCTTTGACCGAACAGCGCCTGCAGGCTATTGATTGTTACGGTCTTCGCTGTTTAGCCACGGTTTTGGGGCGGGACTGTCCTGACAGTTGGCCCAAGAAGAATTTGGTGGCATGTTTGTTGGGTGATGGCGATGGGGCGGTGGGTGGAGTGGGGTCTTGGGGGGTTCCCTCCAAGCCTCCATTCCACTCTACCCCTGAGCTGGGCCCTCAGCCAGTGAGTCTTAGCACGATGCAGCAGGAGGGTTCTCAATGGCAAGCTGGCTTACCCGTAAACACGTCTCGGTGTGGATCCCCCATTTTGTGCTCTCCCCCCCCAGGCCTGTCTCCTGAGATGTTATTTCAGCTAGAACTAGCTAAGCTTAAGTTGCGAGAGAGTCAACAAGCTGCAGGAGACTCAGATACAACAGGCTAGTATAGAACGGATTAAGCTGCAGGAGACTCGGATACAACAGGCTAGTATAGAACGCATAGAGGTTGCTAGAATCCAAGCCAATCAGGATGCAACATGGATGTCGAGAAGTCTAGAGTAGAGACCACGGGGCGTCATCTCGGTGGTGGGCACCGGGTTACAGACTCACTTTCGCATTTAATTAAGTTAGTACCCGCATTTGATGAGACAGCAGTGACTGAGTTTTTTGCTCGTTTCGAAAAGAAGTGTCGTGAGTATGACTGGCCGGAGGTTAAATGGGCAGCATTAGTTTCATCACGTCTAGTGGGTAAGGGGTTGAAAGCCTACGATGCACTGTCACTGGACGAGAGTGTCGTGTATGGACTGGTGAAGGAGGCTGTGCTCCGGGCCTACGAACTGCAACCCGAAACTTATAGATTGAAGTTCCGTGGCGTGAATAAGAAGAGCGACGTCAGTTTTATGGAGCACGCACGGGACTTAACAGATGCATGTAATAACTGGTTTCGGTCCGAGCACGCAGAGTCGGCTGAGGAAATTAAGCAACTTTTCTATCTGGAACAGTTTTACAAATGTACTGGAACCGATCTAACGCTGAACATTAAGGAAAAATGTCCCAAGACAGTAGAGGAGGCTGCCAAGATGGCAGACCTCAGATTATCATTGATTCGTGGTTGCGGTGCCGCTCAGAGGGCTGAGTCAGGGCAGAAGGGGCGCTATACCCCACCCACCAGAGTTTTCGATAATAACAAATCCTATGACACACATAACCACACTAAAAGCATTGCACCTAATAACACCTACAAACACAAGCCTCTCCCGTTTACTAAAGGTCAGGCCCCTTCTTCGCCCGCACAAGGGGAAAGCCCATTGGGGATGTGAAATGTTACAAATGTCAGAAGCTAGGCCATTATTCACGTGAGTGCCCTAGTAACACTCCCGCTAAGCCGGTGTCATTGGTTCACAGTATCGGTGTGTCTCTGAAGGCTGCAGCAACTGCCCGGGGTAGGTTGTCAGCAGCTGAGGCACACGCGGTAAAGAAGCGTACGGAAGGCTCGACACCTGTCCGGGACACTTTCTGTAGCCATCGGGGACACGGGTTTGTGAGCTGGGGGAGTGAACTACGGAGGGTTGACTTGTTGAGGGATACGGGGGCTTCGCAAACTTTGTTGAGGAACTTCACAGGGAAACCGATAAATGCGGCCAGAGTTGTTGTGGTGCAGGGTATAAATGCTACGAGGTCATACCCACTTGTGAGGTTGGAGTTGAGAGTGGGAGAGGTGTGCAGGGAGCTGGATGTAGGGATCGTTGAGTGTTTGCCAGTTGAGGGCGTCGACCTTCTTCTCGGCAACGACTTTGCGGTGCCCACTTCCGGGACTCCACCCTTAGTCGTTGCCGAGAGGGCGGCCGACGTGGATGGTGAGAATCGGGAATGGGTTGGGAGGTGCCAACAGGATGAGATGGCCTGTGTGGTAACCCGATCTCGCTCTGCGGCTCCTGCACAGCCTAGCACTCAACCTCGGGGACAGTGGAGGAAGGATCAGGAGAAGGTTGCTAAGGGCAGGAAAAGGGACATTGATTCTGCTGCACTTCTCAGTGATTCGGTACTTGGACCTATAATAAACACGGGAGTTGACTCTGGCCCAGAGATGGTGTGTAACAAGGCAGAGTTGGGTAAGACTTCGCGTGAGGCAAGAGCTGTAGCGAGAGCCACTAAGGCAGTAGAGCCTACTAGCCGGGGTAATGTCTTATTACAAAACCATCTTGATGCATTGACGCCCGGGGACATTAGTGAGCAGCAGCTGCAAGACGCTAGCCTAGCTCGTTATAGCAATGGTGCCATAGAGTTGGAGGAAGATGGGGATGCGAAGCCGGGAGATTTCTTTAGGCTCAACAGGATATTGTACCGCAGATTTTTAGACCCCAAATCGAAGTGGGAGGGCGGTGCGAGGGTAGTAGACCAGGTGGTTGTTCCAAATAAGTATAGAGAGTCCTTATTGTGTCTGGCGCATGATGTGCCGGTGGCGGGTCATTTGGGGGTAACAAAAAACATTGGCGGCATTGGGCAGGTTTTTCTGGTGGCCTGGGGTCAAGGCTGATGTCTGTGCATGGGTGGCTGGGTGTGCGACCTGCCAGACAACGGGGAAGCCTAACCAGACAATCCCGAAGGCACCTTTGTTTCCCATACCTGTCACCGGGCCTCCGTTCAGCAAAGTTGTAGTAGATTTGGTTGGCCCTTTCCCGCCTACTAGTAGTGGCAATAAATTCCTGTTGACAATCATGGATATGGCTACGAGATACCCGGACGCATACCCCATGAGAAACGGCTCGGCAAAGGCAGTTGTTAAAAACTTATTATTGTTCTGTTCCCGTTATGGATTTCCACGTGAGGTGCAGTCAGACCAGGGGAGCAATTTTACATCCAAATTGTTCAAGCAAACCCTTCAGTTGCACGGTATATGTTCTGTAGTGTCGTCAGCCTACCATCCCGAGAGTCAGGGAGTCTTGGAGCGGTGGCACTCGACCCTGAAGAGTATGCTACGCTGTTACTGTGCAGAACATGACACTGATTGGGATTTGGGTCTGCCGTATGTTCTGTTCGCTGCACGTGAAGTCCCAGGAGAGAGCCTGGGGTTCAGTCCAAATCAGCTAGTCTTTGGCCATAATGTGAGAGGACCTTTAAGTATGGTGAAAGAGATCTGGGAGGGCGAAGAGAAGCCGGGGTCTGTACTTAAATATGTCCTTGAGAGCCGGGAGAGACTTATAGGTTGCATGGCAGCGGCAGGTAATAACTTGGTTAATGCACAGGCGGTCATGAAGCACCAGTATGACGCCAAGGTGAAGCTTCGGGAGTTTTCGGTGGGTCAGGAGGTAATGTTGCTTTTACCTTTGCCTGGACACCCCCTTTCTGCCAAGTTCATTGGGCCGTATGTGGTGGCTAAGAAACTGTCCGACCTTGATTATCTCGTTGCAACACCTGACCGTAGGAAAAAACATCAGTTATGTCATGTTAACCTCATGAAAGAGTATGTGAGACGCCCCTCAGAGCCTCTCACTGTCCCTGTGCTGGCCTGCAGCGGCCAGGGTGGAGAAGGAGGTGGGGACAGTCATGCTGCTGAGGAGGATAGCTGGGACTGTGTCATTTCCGCGGAACAGTGGGCGGGGAATACTGAACAAGAGGCTAGGCAAGTTGTAAGTCACCTGCCTGAGCACCAGGGTGCTGCTGTCCTAGGCCTGTTCAGGTCATACCCCTCTGTTTTCGCCGAACACCCAGGTCTCACTACTCAGGTAACGCACGACGTGGACGTCGGTGATAATGTGCCCTTCAAGTCAGTGCCCTACCGTGTGCCCCCGGTAAAGTTGCCAGCTTTACGGGAGGAGTTAAAGTACATGGTTGAGAGAGGGATGATCACTGAAGGTTATGTGAAGTGGACATCACCCGTCACGTTGCAGCCAAAACCTGACGGCAAGGTGCGGTTCTGCATAGATTTTCGTAGGCTAAATGGCTTGACCACTACCAACCCTTACCCTTTGCCTCGAGTTGACGACAGCGTGGACAAGATAGGGAATGCAAAGTACCTTACTAAAATTGATCTTGTAAAAGGCTACTGGCAAGTACCCCTGTCGGACCGAGCTAAGCAAGTTTGTGGTTTTGTGGTAGATGGCAAGACCTACCAATGTAACGTAATGCCTTATGGGCTTAAGAACGCACCTGCCACGTTTCAGAACCTGATGAACGATATTTGTGACGAAATCCCTAACTGCACGGTCTACCTTGATGACGTGATAGTATATGATGACGATTTTGAAAATCACCTAAGGCACTTAGAGACCCTGTTTAGGAAGTTGCACGATGCTGGGCTGGTGGTGAACCTGAGGAAGTGCGAGTTTGTAAAGGCTACTGTGCAGTATCTTGGCTTTGTGGTCGGGTTAGGCCGGGTGTGCCCCCCCCCTGAGCAAGATACAGGCTATCAATATGTTTCCCAGGCCCACCACTAAGCGCCAGGTCATGCGGTTCCTAGGTATGATAGGCTATTATAGGCGCTTCATCCGGGGATACTCTACTGTCTTAGCACCGTTAACTGATCTACTGTCGAAGTCAGTGAAGTTCTGTTGGGCTGCGGAGTGTCAGAGGGCTTTCGACCTAGTCAAGCACCTGCTGTGTACACATCCGATTTTGAGGGCCCCAGACTTCTCCAGGAGTTTTCAGCTGGCGACTGATGCCAGCGGTGTGGGTGCCGGGGCAGTGTTACTGCAGACTGATTCCGAGGGCTTGGAACACCCAGTGAGCTTCTTTTCTCGCAAGTTTAATTCGGCACAAAGGAATTACTCGACTATAGAGAAGGAGCTTCTGGCTATCGTTTTGTCGCTCAAACATTTCAAAGTTTATGTTCCAGCCTACGGCCCGGTAGTGACGATTTATACGGACCATCATCCCTTGAAATTCCTAAATCAGTTTCACAATCGGAATATGCGGTTGACCAGGTGGTCCCTAATGCTCCAAGAGTATAATCTCAACATTCAGCATATTGCCGGGAGTGAGAACGTGATAGCAGATTGTCTATCAAGGGTTGATGATCCAAGATAGTCGTGCACGGTGTGTGGGTTGAGCAGGAGTAAAATTAGGCTATCATAACGCCGTCCAAAAAGATTATAAAACAATAAAATAAACGAGAAAACTCTTTATTTTTTTTAGTTTTGTAAGTCTTTATTGTTGTAGCATGATGCATGCGATATTGTGTTTTATGTATAATTCACACTTCAGTTGTTGTGCACCTTTTGCAATTAGTGGCAGCTAAGGGTAGCAGGTCGGTTGGTTGCCTGTCAGATTTTGATAATGCTTCTAAGGTCGATTATCTAAAATCTTGGGGGGGCTGTGATGCACCCCAGTGCTGGCAACGCAACCTGATTGTACTCCTTGGTACTCCACTGTACCACCCGTGATCTGGCTACCGTCAGCCGCTATGTATATTGAGTGTGACAACTTATAACTATGTTCTTTGTATCTCTGCAAAGGTCTCGTCATGTGCTAACCAGTGGTGGGTTTTGTTTTAAGCCATGTCGAGACCTTCCATTTAATATGTAGTATCAATAGAGAAATTGATAGATAGGATAATGGGAGTTCAGAGAGAGAGAGTGAGTTAGGCTTCAGAGCAAGAGGGTAGCAACGCGCCGCGCTGCCGGCCGGGTGGTTGCCAGACGTATGGACTGGTTGGCAGCCTTGCGCTTATAGCTAGGCGCGATAGGGTTGGTAGTCCATTGTTGCCTGCCTGGGCTGGGCCCATGTTGTCGTACAGCACACTGCCTGGAGGTTGGCTGCGTGTTCTATGATCAGGTTGCCTAGAACCTTTGAGATTCTAACATCCCTTGCCCTCTCCCCCAACTTCTCACGGTTGCACTCTTTCTCTCTGACGACATTACTCTCATTTCATTCTTCTCTCTATTTAAATGCATAACCTTCCCTTGAGGTCCTAAAGGAGTTTCAGCACTCACCTCTCGTATTACTCTTAGGACAAGCATATATTTACATGTATTAGATTTAAGGGGTTAATGTGAACAGCGATCTTCTTGATGAGGATAGTTGGTGAACGTTCTACATGTTCACGAGTTATATGCCCTGCTCATCATCCCATTTGTGACTAGACTGGTGCCATGTGTAAGAGCCCGACCATGCCCAGGAGTTGTCTGTAGAGGGACGAGGACTTAGCCTTGATTTGCATACCGAGCCAGGAGCGAGTGTAGCACCCGAGACTACAGCTCGCTCGTAGTGCCGGTATAGTAGAGTAACGTAATTTATCTGTCCTTGTGTTCTCTACAGTCTTCTCCTGGGTTCTCGCTTTCGGTGCTGGGACTCGTTGTTCCTGTGACTTGGCCTGCTAGCTAGAACACATGGGGATGATGAGTGGGATATATCTTTATTTTACTATGCATTGCAGCTCTCTTTAAGTATATATCTATAACACTTTACAATACACATTACTCACACACAAGACAACACTATTAATACTTTCATGTATCAATTAACTGCACTGTCGTTTTGCTGCTGTGTCCGGAGTTCTGTTGCGTAGGGCGCATACGGACTCGGAGGGGAGACAGAGTGAGAGAAGCGAAGTAGCCTATGCGGTAGTAGGCTACCGGCGCATTACTGTTGCCTGCATCCTTTTAGTTATTCCAAGTATAGATTCATTATTATAATAAGTGACTACTGTTTATGTTCCTCCCATGTGTATTATTAGGTATCTACTGGATCATGAACATCTTGTATGCTACATGCTAGTGCATGTTAGTAGGGGACAGTTAGTGTAGTGCACGCGCTTTCAAGTAGGCGTGTACATTTGTCATTTAGCATTTCACTGTCATACCTTTAGCCTGCTTCTATTCTACATTATTAGAGGCTTAATATTAACGTAGTTTCTTGAGTATTGCATTTCTTTAGTAATAACGTAACCTATAAATGTCTGAGGGAGTTTAGCCTCATAGCCTACCCCTGTTGTACACTTTCGCCGAGTTAAGGTACCTCGTTACCGTAGACGATAACTCTGTAGGGCGTTGGTGCTTTTGTTGTCTGGAGCATATAGTATTTGGGACTGGAATCGAGCGTGTCGTTGTCACTTAAGCCATTTCTGTCCTACGATCAAGAATCCCGAATATGTATTGCCGATCCAGCCGTAACAACACGAATAATGAAGAGTTATTCAGAGTTCATCACGAGTTAACACGTATGTACACGAGTCTACACGTATGTAGGCCACAATCGTGGGTACTCGTCACGTGGCACACAAATTTCATGCATGCATGCATGAAATTTTTGGACCCCTTGCCGAGTACCCACGAGTGTGTCGAGTAAACAAAGAGTATACACGAGTCTACCACAAGTGTTGAGGAGTCTCGACGAGTCATTGCCGAATAGCAAAATTTCAGCACTCGTGTTGGACTCGCGCACCGACTCGGCTATGTGTGAACCACCCTTTAGTCAACCATAAAGCACTTCTGTATAAGTTACAGCTCATCGGTATTGGTGGCAATTTTTTAAGGATCTTTGAAGATTTTTTGACGAAAAGATCTCAGTCTGTAGTCATTGATGGGTGCCATTCCCCTTTTGTTACTGTTGTTTCTGGCATTCCACAAGGCAGTGTCCTTGGGCCTTTGCTTTTTTATTATTTTTACTGCTGACCTGTGTTCCGAGCTTGAAAATAAACTAATCTCCTATGCCGATGATACAACTTTATATGCGTCAATTCCATCACCAATTGATCGACACGAAATTGCTACTGCTCTGAATAGGGACTTAGCCAAAATTACATCATGGTGTGAACTTTGGGGTATGAAACTTAATGCTAGTAAAACACACTCCATTATCATCAGCAGATCTCGTACTTTGGATCCTCCCCATCCTTATCTACAAGTTTCTGTCGAGCAAATTGAGAATGTGGATACTCTGCGATTGTTAGGAGTTACTCTGGATCCCAAACTTACTTTTTAAAAGCATATTCGTTCTTTCTCCTCTTCCATTTCCCAAAATTGGTCTGCTTCGCAAGTGTTATAAAACGTTTGCTTGTGACGCCACAGTTATCAAGTCTTTTTATGCTTTTATTTTGCCACAATTCGAGTACTGCTCACCTGTTTGGTCGTCAGCAGCTGACTGTCATCTCAAGTTGCTTGACAGGTCACTAAATTATATCAGTTTTATTCTACCTCATTTGTCTCTTGATCTGTGTCATCGACGTAAAGTTGGTGCCCTTAGTCTTTTATTTAAAGATTTTAACAACCCTCAGCATCCCTTACATGGGGTTCTGCCAGGGCCCTATGTCCGGGCTCGTGCAACTAGATTCACAAGCAACCTTAATGATCTTGCCATGAGCCGTGTTAATTTTTCTACTACACAGTGTTCACGGTGTTTTGTGCCGGCCATGGTTGACTTGTGGAATAAGTTGCCAAATGACCTAGTCAATTCAGCTCATATCTCCATCTTTAAGTCTAGAGTTAATGCTTTTTTGCAGCATTAATTCTAATTTTTAAACTTATTTTATTCTATTTTATTGTTTTATATTTATATTTGATATCCTCCACTGCCTAATATATTAATATTCATTGTATCTGTGTTTAATAAATGTATATATACAGTAAAGTATGTATGTTTTTGTTTTCTTTCCTAAAGATGCCGTAGTCTCTCTCCAGTGCCTCCGGGTGTTTTGTGTGGATTCATCTTGCTGGTGTTTCTTCACCCTGGTTGGAGACTTCGGCATCTCATATAATAATAATAATAATAGTAATAACAAATTAATAAATAATGATGGATGAAAATTTGCTACATCCTGATTCTGCTACATCTCGTTTTAGGCATTCTCGCCGTGCAAGAGCCACCAAAGTCGGTAGCAAAAATCCGGCAGGTTAACTTTGTGGTTTTGGCTCTGTGAACAAATTGTGCCTGTGTGTACAAAATTATGGAGGCAGCCGTTTTGTAGGAGTAGTGTGTCAAAAGTTCCGAAGACGAACAAAAAACAGCTTTGCGGTGCAAAAGCCACCACAGTCAGTGATGGAAATTCGGCAGAATCACTGTTCATTTTGGCTCTGCTAACAGCTTTGATATTAACATGCACTGTTGTGAAGGCAGCTTTTTAGGAGGAGTAGTGCATCAAAGGTTCCACAAACGACAAACAACAGTGATAAGATCTACGTAGCGAGTGTAGTGGAAATCCGGCAGGTTCACTTTTCCTGCTTCCGCTATGAAGCGGACTGTGTTTGCTGAATTAAATGTTGTCATCTGCTCAGCTTCTTGCTTTGTATCGCTGCACAGTGCGCCCATATATCAAGTATTGTTCACATGTGTTGGGAGGTTCCACCCATACCGCACTTCTCGAAAGAGTAGAGTCAAAAGAATTTCGCCTCATCAACTCACTTCCTCTTACTAGTTCCCTATAATCTCTTTTAACACACCACAATGTTGCATATATTTCACTCTTCTCTCGCTATTACAACAATCAGTGTTCTTCAGAGATCCCCCTTCTTTGCGGCAAGTTTGAGGCACCCACCTTTCAACACACTCCCACTCCTATTCTGTCCAGCTCCCCAACCCAAGAATTAGCAAAGTTTCTGTCTTTCTTCTACTCAATCAATCTTTCCGCCATCCTATGACTTAAACTGCTATAAACTTTGTGTATCTAGGTATTTTGACTACAATGTCCCTTGAATTTGGTTCTGTCACTCTTTTTGCTTTGGGGGAGACACTCGATACAACTAACTTGCCTATTGTCTCCTTTATACACATAGCATAACAAAATGTTCCGGAGACAACAAATCTCGCAGAGTAAGAGCCACTACAATCGGTAGCAGAAATGAAGCAGGTTCACTTTGTTCATATTGGCTCTGGGAACAACTTTGGTCCAAAGTCGTCGAGTCAGCCGTTTAACCCGGGAACTGCGGGGAGACTCTTAAGAGTTCCCCCGGCGGACTGCGGGGAGACTCTTAAGAGTGAGTGAAAACAAAAATCAACTTTTGACATCAATTTTTTTTTTTTTTTTTTTTTTTTTTGGCCCCTGGGCCATGCAAAATCTCAGTCCTCTACCTCCCCTCCTTCCCCACTTCCTCCTCTCCTTCAGTTATCACATATTTTCCCTGTTATTCCCTTATTCTGAGGTATATTTTCGTGCTAACATTAGAAATCCGGTTGGAGGGTGTGGTCATCACTGATAGCAAGCGAATGCAAGAGAGAGAGAGAGAGTATCGATCGACTGTGTCTCAGTGGCCTTGGGGGAAATTGGCGGGAAAGCAGCTTGCCTCACCCATACATTATACAACTCGCGGGCTATATCTCCGATTTTGACCATCCAAACGCTGTTTTCACTCGTTTTATTGTTGTTTCAGGTTAATACCTTTATAATCAACCCATAATAGGCGCATATGGATAAGTATTAATGCTATTAATGGCACAATGAATATTTTAGTGACGGAAACACCTCAAATACATCAGCACAGGGGGACGTTTCCAATTACCCCCATGCGCACTTGTTAGTTTAAGAAGAGTAGTGCATCAAAGGTTCGGAAGGCAACACAACTCAATTTAATAAAACTCAACCCTCTTCCTAGCGAAATTGGGAATATCAATCTCCTTTCGATAATTTAAATTGCCATATCCTACTTCATTACAGCTTATATTTCTTGTGTATGAAAATTGAATGTATGGAATAGTGTGATAACCCATGGTGAACAATGGCAAAATGTAAATACAAGCCTAGTATGATGAATCTGTGTGGCAACTTCTTATATGGCATTTTGATTATAACATATATAAACCTCTTCTGTACCGGCGACGTCTTATATATGTTTTCTAGCTATATGTAGACGATTTTGTTTAGGTTAACAATGCTCTGTGGTAGTAAAAAAGGGATATTAAGAACCTTCATGCATGACCGTCCATGGAGTTTAAGAACTCCAAATTGTGGCAACCAAAGAGTACATTAAAGTAGTGCAGTAACGAATAGCGTTACACAACAGTAAACCTGAGTAAGGAAACCCATAGTCTGATCGACAAAAATATAAAATGATCAGGATAGCTTGTAATAATAGCAGCCAGTGTGTATCAACAAATTTGATAACCAATAAACCATCATGATCCTTATAGTATGATTAACCAGGCACTGTGTAATATAACCCATTATGACAACCCAATACGATAACTCATATATCATAACCAGTAGAAAATAATGTATAAGCGTAATGCATGTGTGCAATAGCACGCAGTAAGAGTACCCAATAAAATAACTCATTAATATCGGAATTCCACGGTGTGAAATGGTAACCAGTGTGGAAAAGTTCAGTGTAGGGTTACCCATTTTGATAACCCATTTGTCACAATCAGGAGGTCCCAATAATCAGATAACCCGTTACCGTTAACCTAAGCAGCTCATGATAAACCATAGTGTGGGAATCCAACCGGTGTGATATAAACCCTCAATATGATAACCCATTTAACTCATGTTAACCCATATTGTGAAGGTCAGCCCATGTAAAATAACTGCCCAGTATGATAACCCATGTATCATAACCAGTAGCTCCCAATGTAAGAGTATAATGTGTGTAATAACCCCCAGTGTGACAACCCATTTAGCTCATGATAACCCATAGTGCTGTAAAGTAGCCAGTGTGTAATAACCCCAGTATGATAACCCAATATAATAACCCATTTATCATAACTAATTGGCCCCAATGTATGTAAATAGCAGCGTCAGCATCATTTGGGGTGGAGGGAGGAGTACAAGTGAGGGTGGAGGGAGGGGAGAGGCCACCACACTGTTAATATATTTCCTCGTTTATATATATATTTTTTTTAAGCCCCGTGCCAGCTTTGTGTGCAGTGTATTTGCGCGCGATTTTTACGTTTATAATGATTTTGGCCTGGCGTGCTTAGCGAGTTTCATGCATTATATTTTGTTATGGACGGGGGAATGGCTTATCGCATATTACCAATACCGAGTTTATTTAACGAAATTTTGTATTATTATTTTGTTTTGTTCATATTTTCTAAATCGGGTAATGGTAGCATTGACATAATTTACGTGGAGTATAGATGGCCAGAAGTACAGTTCATTTTATAAGTAATGACACAGTTGCTAGTTGTTATGGTTGGTAAGCTCTACGTAATATATACCGGTGTGTGAATACGGTGTAAGATAATACAAGAATACTGTATGTGCAAAAATATCTTGCAGTGTCATAATATATTTTGCTAACATTAAATTCTATTTTCTTAGTAGAAGAAACGCATGACGAGACATGCACAATATTAGAAGGAACAATAATAATAATATATTATTATTATTATTTTTGTATTTTTTTGTATTTTTTGTATTTTTGGGGCGGGGGGTTGAAGCAGAAGAAAAATAAAATTACTATAGGGTGTACCGGAAAACGTTGACTGCCTCGTAAATTTAATTGGGAAGTATTAAGGTATTCGTTATTTTAACCCAATAATACATTGTGCTTTGATATCACTTATTTTCAGTCACAGCAAGTAATGCCTATATATTCATTACGTTACGGAATAGTAAACTAAAAGAAGACCCCACATAAAGCTTTGGTGTGCAAAGATATATAACACATTTATTCAAAATTGAGATATTATATATTATAAGAAGCATACTGGGCTGGAAGTTGTATCAGATCTTGGGGTTTGGGTTGCTGATGTGAAGTTCAATTACCCAATATTTGATTGGCCATAGATAGAAAGCTCTTTAACAAAACTGTGTTTATGCACACATACACACACACATACAGTATATATATATATATATACACATTTTTCCTATGTGAGTGGGGGGGGACAAAAGCCAGAACTGCCTGTGGCAAGTGCCTTCCCCAGAGTTGAAAGAGTGACAGGGCCAAAATCAAGGGACGTTCGAGCCAAAATGCCGGGACACACAGAGTTTGGAGCAATTTTAGTCATAGGAAGAGGGCAAGATTGATTCTGGGAGAGAGTTCCAGAGCTAAGCTGTTGCACAGAAGAAAGATTAAGAATAACGTTTCCTTGGGTTGGAGAGTTGCACAGAGTAGGGGTGGGATTGTGTTGCGAGACAGGTGCTACGTGCTCTACGAAGAGGGGGTGGTATACACTGAGAGAGCTCTGAGGAACACTGATTATTGTAATAGCGGTAGAATAGTAAGAGAGATGCAACATTGCAGCAAAGAGAGAGAGACTGCAGAGAATTG
This sequence comes from Paralithodes platypus, assembly GCA_032716605.1. NCBI lineage: Eukaryota > Metazoa > Arthropoda > Malacostraca > Decapoda > Lithodidae > Paralithodes > Paralithodes platypus. The sequence continues at coordinate 13,182,707 of CM064540.1, forward strand.
GTGAGTGGACGTGAGTTAATGAGACGGAAGGCTTTCTTTTCTACTCTGTCTAGAAGTGCTGTGTAAGACGATCCTCCCCACATATGTGAACAATACTCAATACATGGACGCACTGTGCCCCTGTACAGAGCAAAAGGCTGCGGTTGAGCACACCCAGCTTCTGGGAAGCTGTTATAGCAAGAGTGGTAATTTGATCTTTCCAAGAGAGATCAGAAGAAAATGAGACACCAAGAATATTAAGAGAAGATGAAGGGTTAATTTGTATGTTGTTGAAGAGTAGGTCATAGTTTTCTGGTAGGGGGCGACAGGTAGACAGATGGAGAAATTGAGTCTTGGAAGCATTGAAAGTAGCAAGGTTTTCTCTGACCCATTTAGAGATAGTAGAGAGATCAGAAGATAGGTGCTTTATGGCCTCCTTACATGAGTTTTTGGAGTTCCTGCTGTGAGTGTTGTTGTGGAAGGTTAATTGAATAGTGTAATGGAGAGTCGTCAGCATATGAGTGGATGGGGCTGGAGGTGCAGTTGAAAAGGTCGTTAATTAATAATATGAAGACAATTGGAGGACAAAACCCTGAGGAACTCCAGGGTTGATAGGTTGAGGAATTGAACGATGGCCGTCCACAACTGCAGCTATGGAACGGCCATAAAGGAAATTTGAGACAAAGGCACAGATGAAGGGATAAAAACTGAAGAAGGTAATATGGAAATAAGGGATTTTTGCCAGTCTGTATCGAAGGCCTTCGATATGTCTAGCACAACAGAAAAAGTATCACCGAAGTCCCGAATGTAGAATTACCAAGAGTTAGTAAGATAAGAAAGAATATTACCAGCAGAGTGGCCCTTGAGGAAGCCATACTGGCGGTCTGAGAGTAGGTTTATGGAAAGGTAAAAGCTTAAGAAATGTTGAGGTAAGAATAGTTTCAAAAACTTTAGACATGCAAATAATGAGAGCAATTGGAAGATAGTTGAAGGGTTGAGAGCGGTCACCCTTCTTTGGGACAGGTTGCATGAGAGCAAATTTCCAGCAAGAAGGGAAGACGTTAGAGGAGAGACAGAGATGAAAGAGTTTGCCTAGGCAGGGATTCAACATAGAAGCAGAGTTTTTTGGTACAACATGAGGAACACCTTCCAGACCGTACGCCTTCTTATTATTAAGCCCAGAGAGGGTGGAAAGTACATCCTTGGAAGATATTATGATGTTAGTCATAAGTAGGAGAGAGAGGGGTGGAGAGGGAGAAATAGCACGAGAATCATCAAAAGTGGAGTTTTTAGCGAAAGTGTTCAGCTTTGTCAGAGGAAGAAGTGACGAAAGTGCCGTCAGAGTGGAAAAGAGGAGGGAAAGACGAAGAAGAGCATTTTTAGGAGAGGTTTTTGGCTAGATGCAAGAAGGCTTGGGAAGAGCTAGAGTTGGATACTTCAGTCCATTTATTATTGGTGAAAGAATGATTGGCGAGGCGAAGAACAGATTTGGTTTGATTTCGGGCAGAAACATAGGAAGCATGCAATTCTTGAGTTTGAAGACAACGGTACTGTTTGAATGCTTCCTCCTTATTGCAGACCGCAGTAAAACAAGCGTGAGTAGACCAAAATATTTTTGCATTAGACTGAGAGAAAGAGAATGGAATGTATGCTTCCATGCCCGAGAGGATTACCTCTGTGATGCGTTCAGCACTCTCCGTGGGTCCCCGGCCACGGAAGCAGAAGTCATTCCATGGGAAATCAAAGAAGTACTGCCGAAGAGCCTCCCAGTCGGCTATGCCAAAGTGCCACAAGCGCCGCCGGCTGGGAGGATCGGGTGGCCGTACTGGAGACGGAGATAAGTTTATGGTCGGAAGAGCCCAAGGGAGAGAAAAGATTTACAGTATAAGAAGAGTTAGAAGTTAGAAATAAGTCAAGAATTCTGGGACGATCTCCGAAGCGATACGGGATACGGGTGGGTTGCTGGACTAACTGCTCCAGGTCATTTAGGATAGAAAAGATGTAAGCTTGTTCACCAGGTTGGTCAGTAGAAAGAGAGGAGAGCCATTGGGGTTGTTGAACGTTGAAATCTCCTGGGATGGAGATTTCTGCGAAAGGAAAAATGGATAGAATATGTTCCACTTTAGAAGTTAGATAGTCAAATTATTCTGGATAGTCAGTAGAATTAAGGAAAAGTTAAACAGCGCAGAAATATTTAGTCTCAGAGTGACAAAAAAACTTTAGCCAGAGAGTTGAGAATTCTGAGATGTCAAAGTTGGGAACACGAGAGAAAACAAGATTCTTGACACATCAACCTTTGGCTTGAAACTGAGGATAGAGATAGTAGGAGGATACAGAGAAGGGTTTGCTGTCAGTAGTCCCAGACACCTGAATTTCTGTGAGAAAGAGAAAATCAGGGTTGGCAGAGGAGAGGTGGTGTTCAGCAGAGTGGAAGTTAGAGGAAAAGCCACGAATGTTGCAGAAATTAATAGTAAGATTAAAGGTAGTGGTCCATAGCATTTTGGCGAGTCGTTGACAGGGGCCAGACTGATGGGAACATTTCTAGTCCCACCCCCTGGGGACTCCGAGATCGGTAGTGATTTTGTCATCATTTTGGTAAAAAGGTAGTGAAGTATGTAAGGTGTTTGTAGTATTATGTATTGATAGGATGAGAAAGTGTTTTGAAGAACAGGCTGGGCTTGCCCTCAATATTGATGAGGTGCAGAAAGGATCAGCTAGGGGCCAGGTGGTGAATCAGGATTCCAGCTGTCCTTATCAACCACCTAGCACTCCCCGGGAGTACCGCCCCGTTCGGCTGGTGCCTACAGCCTCCTAGCAATTCTGGAGGTGGGATTCCCAGTCCTGACCTTCAGGTGCTGTCTGCGCCACAAAGTGAAAGGCGATGGGGTCGCCACATCCTTACGCCACTTCGTGGCGCAATGCATAAGGTGTTGATTTTCGGTGTGAGTGTCCTGGGTTCGAATCCACGGACTGCCACATGTGTTTGTTAAATTTTATTAATCGATTTTAGGAGTAGAGTTGGTTGTTGGATAGAACATAATAATATATATATATATATATATATATATATATATATATATATATATATATATATATAGAGAGAGAGAGAGAGAGAGAGAGATTCTGGCACAAATCTTTAATTTCTAAACAACCCTCCTTCGGTTTCTATCCCTCCATCTGTGCCTTTGTCTCTAATTTCCTCTCTGGCCGTTCCATAGCTGCGGTTGTGGACGGCCATTGCTCACTTCCTCACCCTATAAACTCTGGTGTTCCTCAGGGCTCTGTCCTATCTCCTATTCTCTTTCTAATTTTTTATAAATTACCTTCTCAACTGTACCGCAACTCCCATCCATTCATACGCAGACGACTCAACCTTACACTACTCCAATAGTTTTTTCAGAACGCCCAAGCCAGCAACTCCTCAACGACAAACGGAATGAAGCCATAAAACACTTAAATTCTGATCTAACTACTATCTCCAATTGGGGCAGAGAAAACCTTGTTACCTTCAATGCTTCCAAAACCTATTTTCTCCATCTATCTACCCGTCAGGAACTCCCTGCGGACTATCTCTTATTCTTCAACAATACAAAAATCAATCCTTCATCTTCTCTCAATATTCTTAGTGTCTCTTTTTCTTCTGCTCTCAGTTGGAAGGACCATATTACCAGTCTTGCTAAGGCAGCCTCCCAGAAGCTGGGTGTGCTCAACCGCCTTAGGGGGTTCTTTACCCCTGCACAGCTTCTTGCTCTGTACAGGGGCATAGTGCGTCCTTGTATTGAGTATTGTTCACATGTGTGGGGATGTTCCTCTCACACCGCTCTCCTAGACAAAATTGAAAGGAATGCCTTTCGTATCATTAAATCCCGTCCACTCACCAACTCTATGCAATCTCTCTCTCTTCGCCGCAATGTTGCAACTCTCTCGCTATTCTATTGCCACTATAATAATCAGTGTTCCTCAGAGCTTTCCCAGTGTATACCACCTCCTTTACGTAGGGCACGTGGTACCCTTCTTGCAACACAATCCCACCCCTACTCTGTGCAACTTTCCAACCCAAGAGTGAAACGTTACTCTCAGTCTTTCTTCTATTCAACAGCTGAGCTCTGGAACTCTCTCCCAGAATCAGTCTTTCCCTCTTCCTATGACTTAAATTGCTTCTAACTCCGTGTGTCCAGGCATTTTGGCTCGAACGTCCCTTGATTTTGGCCCTGTCACTCTTTCAACTTTGGGGGAGGCACTCGCTATAGGCAGTTCTGCCTTTTGCCTCACTCACTCACATAGAAAAAAACAAAATATATACAGTATGTATACAGTATATACTGTATATATATATATATATATATATATATATATATATATATATATATATACAGTGTATATATACTGCATTTGCACTATAAAATAATGTTGATCAATAGACAGTTCCTTGATTTAATATCAAGCTACTATTATCTAGTATGTGATCTAAATACTCAAGCAAAGATATCTAACTAGGCCCGTTACTAGGCAGTAGCAGTTAAGCGTATATAATACGTATGATAAAGTAATCGTTATAAATACTAATTTTAATGTATGTCGTAGGTATCCAAATAACAGGAAATTATCAACGATGGGTATTTGTTTGTCGATGGTGACGGTTCATCAACAGGGAACGACCTAGACTGTTAGATCTGCGGGAGCGGCATTGCAGGAACTTTGTGTTTTATTTGTATTTATTTTTATCTTAATTTTAGATTGTATATTTATTCATGTTTGTGGAAGGGGGAGAGATATACTGTATTGTTATACATTTATTTCCATTTTGTTAATACTGTTGTTGATGTTGTTTGGTTGTTGAATTTATATGTCTTTCTTCATTGTTTTGTTTTGTCTTAGTGTTATTATTATTTATTATTTTAGTTCTATTATGTTATCTAAATATTATACTCCAAGAGAGTGAAATTTGTGTACTTATTGTTTATATTGATTGATGGTATGTACGTATGTATTAATGTATGTATTTATGTATGTACTGTATGTATGTATGTATATACTCTGGCACATACCCCTCAATCTCCCTCCTTCAATCAATCTTTTCTTCATCCTATGATTTAAACTGCTTTAAACTTTGTGTGTACAGGCATTTTGACCCCAACATCCCTTGAATTTTGCAATCTATCACTCTTTTGGATTTGGTCGTGACACTCGTTACAGGCAACATGCCTTTTGTCGCCGTTATACACATTACAAAAATTCCACATCTACCTTTGGCTTGAGACTGAGGATAGAGATAGTAGAAGGTTACTGAGTACAAAGGAGTACAAATGAAATCAAGCAACAACATGGCAAGCGACCCCTCAAGGCTGCTTGCCCTCGAAAACACTGATGGTCAAGTGTCCAAACAGTAGTTTAGAGAGGGTAAGGGAAAAATGGAAAGGGAAGACAGCCCGGGGACAAGTGTCCGTGGCAGGATTAGATGTTAGTAGAGGACAGTTTTTAGTTTTAAAAAAAAAATACAAATGTAGTCAGTCGTGTATTTAACCCTTGTCTATCGGGGCCCGACTTAAGTCTGTATAGAAAAATTTGGACTATGTGGCGGGGCCCGAATTAAGTCCGAGTGCAATTTTGGCGCAATATTGGCTCGGAGAGAGAGACGAGTGACGGGAGGAGCATGGGTTACCTCATGACCACTCGTCACGGCCGCCGTGGACCAACTGAGATGTATTCCACTTACTGTACATCCACCCTAACTCCCTCGCTACATACGTAATTATATAAAGGAATTACCGTATTTTAGCGATTTTGCCCTTCGGTTGCACGATCGTTGCAAGACAACCAGTGATCGTAGAAGGATGGTTCAGGTGTCATTGGAAAGCTCAATTTACGCCCTTTCAGGGATACATACTTGTATTACGCTCTGGGTCTTGTTTATGCATGAAAAAGAGGACGGAAACAACCCCATTTATGGTAAAAAAAAAACGCTGAGCGGCACAGTGAAATATACTTCACCACCCGTTCTTTGAGCGTTAAGGCAAGGTGTTTGTATAGGCGAAGTTAAAAATAGTCAACAGTGCTGCAGGCTATGACATCTCGGGGAAACTAATTCCAAAATTTGACAACTCGATTGAAGAAGAAATTCTTAGACTTGTGCGAGTTAAAAGATTTACCAATAATTTGCAACCGTTCCCCCGCGTGTAATTTGATTGGTCGATAGTGAAATATTTATTACAGTTCATATTGTTGAAGCCTTTGATATTTTGAACACTTGAATTAAGTCGCCTCTTAATCTGCGCTGGGTTAAAGTAGTCCCAGACAACATAGTTTCGGTGAGAAAGAGAGTTGAGAGGAGAGGTGGTGTTCCACAGAGTGGAAGGTAGAGGAAAGGCCATGAATGTTTCAGAAATTGATAGTAAGAATAGAAGATAGTGGTCCAGAGCACTTTGGGGAGTCTGGAGCTGATGAGTGATTGGTGCTTCTGAATGTTTGTGTGTTTGCTCTTGTGGGCGAACTGTTATATGTGTACTTCTGTCACCTCTTTTTCCTTTCTTGCTGATCCTCCCTACCCCTTGTGGGAGCAAGGGCTTGGTACAGACTAACTGAATTTCAAGGTTCATATATATTTAAAATTTACTGACAACTGTGATTCGTACAGAGATTTATTATGTTACCTCCACCAACCGACTTTACTCCTAAACTCAATTAATGAAATCAACAAATACATGTGGCAGTCCAGGGATTCGAACCTAGGATGCTCACACCGAAATTCAGTGCATTTATCCATTGCGCTACGAAGACAGTTAAAGAATGGTGGACAAGCCTACGATTTATTATGCAGTTTCGAATCCTGCATATCAATCTAAGCATGTACACACTTTCCAACTGCGCTATCATAGGCTATGGGTAGATGAATGGAAGGAGTAATTAATGGGGCCTTAACCCTAAGGAAGGCCTCTCTATAAACTACCCCTGAAGCTGAATGAATTATTATGTTATGCAAGCCGCATTTATAATCTCTGAACCTCACTAAGAATAAAATAATGATATACTGGATCTATATATGTATTTTTTGTGTCTATGTGTATGGAATACTATGTTCATAGTCTGTTTTGTAGCGCATTTGGTATTACAAGTAACATGCACAAATGTATATATTGCATGGTAAGGGGTTAGGTTTAATAACCATTCCCCATTTAAAGGCTTCAATGGAACGATAAGAACACTTGGTTGTAATTTTGGAAATAATATGCCTATGACCAAGTAAATCATCATGTATTAATGAGAAAGCAAGTAACCTGATGGTTCTTAAATTTAAATGGATTAGTGTTAATATGAATAATCACAGGCTTTAGCAATTATTGGTCGTAGACAAACATTAGTTATGGCAAAAAACTTTAAACATATGAGTAAAATAAGAACGTACTTAAGCACTGAAATGCTTGCAATATGTTGGTCATCTTGTAAATGCTACTTTTGTTATGCTACCTGTACTGCTGTATGCTGATGCTACAGTTCTGATGATCAATAATGAATGGGAATTCCAAATATGTTTGGAACAGTGTGCGAAAAACGGAATCTGTAGGTAAATGCGGGGAAGTGCAAGGTTATGGCCTTAACAAGGGGTGAAGCCACAGAGTGTGAGTTGAAGTTGAACTGTCAAAGTATGGAGATTGTCAGCTCATTTACGTATCTGGGCAGTGTGCTGACTAGAGATGGGAGTATGGATGAAGAAGTGCGGGAGAGGGTGCAACAGGGGAAGAGGGTTGTAGGAATGCTGAAAGAAGTAATAAGAAATAGGGTAGTCAGCATGGAAGTGAAGAAGTCCTTGCATGACAGTATGGTAATCCCGACATTGACTTACATTGGCGAAGCATGGACGTTGGTGGAGAGACTCAGACCAAGAGTGAAAGAGGTGGAAATATGTTACTCGAGAAGTGCGTGCAGAGTTACATGCAGGGATAGACAGACGAATGAGGGAGTAAGAGGGAGGTGTGGTGTGGAGGTAGATGTACTGGAAGTGTGAAAAGGAATACCTTGAGATGGTTCGGCCATATGAAATGTATGGGAAGTGAGAGAATGACTAAGAGGCTGTACGAGAGTCGAGAGAGAGGCGGAAGCTTGGAGTGAAGAATATATGAATGAAGGCTGTGCTAGTTGGGAAGAGGGGCGTCGACTAACTGGGGACAGAGGTTCATGGAGGCGTTTCGTTCATGTGGACCCCTTCAGGGATCACGGCGTCAGGCAATAGATAGATAGTTAGATAGAATAATCATAATGGATCTGGAATATAAGTGCAGGACTTATTCAAACAAAGTAGTATGTCGGAGTGACATCCCAGTAATGGTATGGATTCCACATGGCCCACCTTCCAGAAGGAGTATGGAACCATAACATGAGTTTGTACTTCTTGAAATCGGATTCTTCCAGTAAAGGTTTGGTCACAGCTCACTCGGTGGGGGATCTGCTTTCTACAATATTTTCAGTATTCCAAGCACAATCTTGCTGGTTCATCCAGTTTGGGGTCAAGATTTGGTAGCTCCTATTCTTATAAGACCAGCCTACTTGACGCATAGAATTGTATATCATATCTAACTATCTGCGGCTGTTGAGACGGAACAAGGTTTCCTTCACTGAATATATTTAATATTACCAACAAAATTTACTTCCATTTGCTTGCTTAAGGTTTAAAATTATAACCTCCATTCATTAGCTGGGAGCGAGTCATGGCCTAGGGAAATGTACAAGGAAAATACATGGATTATTTTTTATTTTTTTTCTATATTCCAACTACTTCCTCTCGGGCATAGGCTGAGAGCCTTTACACTCTACCGCTGAACACGGTGAGGCCCGTGAGGTCTTGTTCCAGTCTAGGGAGTGAGAAATGCGAAGCACCCCGGCTCGAAGCAATCCCATCTCTGAAGCTGCCTCGCCTCTGCGCTTCACAGTCTCATCCCCCACACTCGGACCCTCACTATCAGAATGCCACCTATTGAGCAATTAACTCACTAGGCATGCCCCCCTGTAGCATATTTTTGAATATGGGAATATTCATACAAGGCTATTTTAATCAGGGAACAATGAGGGTATTTTTTTGTTTGGCATTTCGGTGAGCTGTGGTAATGCACAAATTCCATCCCAATAATATCTTCCCATTGACATATTGGGATTCGAACCCGGGTTCATTGGATTACCAGTCCAGTGGCAAGAAAACTCCGCCACACCTCCCCTTGGCTAATGTTTGAAACACTAGTTTCCAATCAGATTGGTTAGCCGCTGAATTGTGAGGGCTACCATTAGGAGGACTTGTTTTGGATTGAGGAGTACATTTTAGATTTGAGACACAATGAAGGTTGGTGATGCGTTACATTATATCAATATGTTATTTTAAAATGCTATAGGAAGTGAATTTTATGAAGTTACAACAATTGAGGTAAACAGTATAGAGATGTAATACATATTGTAAGACAATAAACAACAGGTATCATTCATAAATTATTCGGTAAATAGTAACATACAATGACTCAAATTTCGAAATAAATTACATAGGTTCTAAATATACTGTAATTCTTATATCTTAAAGGTACACAAACGAGACTGGGACAAATTAAGGCCATGATAATATACATGATGTTACATAAAATGGGTGGATGGGACTCGTCAACCTTGTTCGGCAACCTGTTTAGTGGGAGTATAACCTTATACAAATCCATACTGCTCACCTAAGGGTTGTTGTTATTGTTGTTGTTGTTCCCTAAGCTGCCTGGCCGAACAGCCCCGAGTCCCTGAGGAAGGCCATGGCCACGATCGGGCTTTCCCACAGAGCTCTCATTGAGTGTAGATTGTGTTGTTGGCGTAAGTGGTTGTGTGAAATGCAGTCTTCTATGATGTGTTTAATGGTATGGGGTGCTGTGTTACATCCCGGGTCCTGATGTGGCGGCGTCTACGCCGTAGGACCACCTCCCGGAGCTGCCAACCGCGGATGGCTGCCGACCCTCCACGGCCGGAGACAAGATCAACGACCAGTGGAGGACAACCGGATACCGGCCGTGGGGAGCAGTTTCGGGAGCCAAACCGTCACAACCATCCCCTGCCCCCTCCCTGGGGGCACGGGTCCTTGGAGCGGCTTCGGTCGCGCCGGGAATTTCACCTAAGGGTAAAATAGGTTAGTGGATGGACTAGCCGCACACCACTGTAGAAAAAAAAATAGGGCTAAAATATACATAGAAGGCCTCAGACTCAGATGGACCCTAAGTTGAGTGGTCAATCATGTAAGTCCTTCAGTAAACTGGCACAGGTTTTCCTTCTCACAAGGGTTAGGTATGTGTTATGCCGGGAAAATAATATTTACCCGGGTACTTCAGTTCTCTCTTTCCACCCTAGGAAAGCTTTTAAGAACTATAACCTCAGCAGGAACACAGCTGACTCCAGATATGAAATTATAAATCTCCTCAATCTCTACCAATGATACAGAATACAATAGTTGTGAGGTGCTCTTGAGGGTCGTCTCGTTTTGGCCTTGGGTCAGGGATACCCTGTTTACTTTCATGGTGGTGGTTTTGGCGGAAACAGGATATGTTGTTGGTGAGGGGTCAACGTTCGTACTGGTGGTGATGGTGGACTGGAGTTGTGGGGTATCTTTTGTTCGTGCAACTATGGGCGGAGCTGAGGTGGGTTCATAAGGTTGACTGGCTGGAATGACAAGGTGGGAACTATTTGTGGGTATAGGTGAGGTTGTTGTTGGCGGCTGGGCGGTGGTGGTGGAGACAGGTGTGACGGTGGTTGGGGTGACAGGTGTGGTCGGAGGGTGTGTGGGTGTGGCAGGTGCATGTTGACGGGTGGTGGGGCGTTCTGTTTCCTTTTGGGGGAAAACGATGCTGGGGTCCACCATTTGGTCTGGGTAACACGTCTGCCAGATCGTCTGCATTGAGGCTTTAAAAGAGGTTGATTCAAAGCAATGGAAGGAATTGAGCTAGTAGAGTTATATATTTTCTTGGGGATGGTGGGGGGGGGGAGCTAGCAGAGATGATAGGTTTGTTAGAAATGAGGGGTGGTGTATTGTTGAGAGAGTGGCAGAGGGGAAAGTGATTGATGAAGTTTCAGGTGTAGTTATGGAAGAAGGTGACTTAGCGGTGGAAGTAGAAGGTAGAGAAGGTTTTTGGGCATGGTTTAGGTATTCTAGATGGTAAGTCTACCTTTGGAGAACTTGTTTCTGATCCGGAAGGGGAAACCTTAGAGAAAGTTGGTGAGGTGGGTTGAGTGGTTGTTGAAGGGGAAGACATATTTATGTCAACTTCAGGTGATACAGGAGCTATGGAAGGGGTGGGGGTGTGATGTGGAATTGGTGGTGGTCTAGATTGGATTATGGGGGGAGCGGAAAAGGGGCGTAAGGGGGGTGTGATGGAGAAGGGGTGATTTAGATGGTGATGGTTGGAAGGAGAATTAAGGGGGAGAGGAAGAGGTGATGGAAGTTTTGGGAGAGGTGATTGTGTTAGTGACGGATTGATGAGGGGGGTTTGGGGGGTCAAAGGTTCTGTTGTACTTAGGGTTTGGTCATTATTCACAAGGCATTGGTCAATAGGGTCAGGGTCAGCAAGCATGGTTATATGTTCATCAATAGGTTGGAACCGGCGTACATATCTGTTTTGGTAGGTGTGTGATTCTCCGTGGTAGTTGATGGTAACCTGGTAACAGTTAGGAACAGTGAGCATTTCAAATGGACCCTTATACCTAGGTTTAAGCTTAGATGGTACTGGTAGAATAGCTACCATTACTAAATCGCCTACGTGGTGAGGTATAACTTTCGGGGTTTCGTCTGGTTTGAGATCTTGGAGGTACTGTAATTGGCGGAAACGGTTCTTTAAATGCACAAGGGACTGATCAAAGTTGGAGGAGGGCTCGTATGGGACAAACAAATGGCGTAAAGGAAGGAGAAGGGGGGGTGGGGGGTACGCCAAAAACGCGTTCGGGAGGGGAAATCCTGTCCTGGCGGGGACAAGTGTTGATTCCCCATGGCAATACTTTGACTTGGCTAGGCCAGTCTGAGGTGTTCATTTGTTGTAATCGGGTTCTAATCTGATTAGCAATGGTGCGGTGGCTCCTTTGAGATTAGAGGGATCTGGGGCGATTCCTTGCTCGGAGACTACATGACCTAGAAAATTAACTTCTTTTTGAGGTTAAAGTACACTTGGAGGGTTTGAGTTTTAATTGTGCCTTTTGAATTTTTTGGAACACTTGGCGAAGATGTTGGACATGATCTGCCCAGGTTTTCCCAAATATAATGATGTCATCGAGATAGGCTAAACAGGTTTCCCCTGTCAATCCTTGTAACACGGATTCCATGAGCCTGGAGAAATGGCAGGGCCATTACAAAGGCCGAATGGCAGCACGGTAAACTCGTAGAGTCTCCCTTGACTGATTGCAAACGCCATTTTCTGTTGGTGTTCCAGAAGTACTGGGACTTGCCAATATCCTGCCTTAAGGTCAAGGGTTGTAAACCATTTTGTGCTTAGCAAGGAATCTAGAGAGTCGTTAATGCGAGGGAGGGGGTGGCGTCTTTGATTGCTACGTCATTGAGTTGGCGATAGTCTATACAAAACCTAGTGGAGCCATCTTTCTTGCGGACTAATACTACAGGGGAGGACCACGAGCTGGTATAAACTTTGATTACGCCTGTGTCTAACATATCTTTTACTTGATAGTCTTCCTCTTGTCTTTGTATGGGGTTCTTTCTACGGATAGGTTGTCTAATTGGTTGCCCTATCGTATGAATGAGGTGGTGGAGTACGTTAGTTTTCCCGACGTCTCGGTTGGATGTGGCAAAGATGTCTTGGAAAGAAGTCATCAAGTCGCGCAAGTCAAGTTGTTGTTGGGGGGTCAAGTGAGGAGGTATGTCTGGGAATTGGAAGGGGGTGGGGGGGTATTGTCCATTAGCTAGGGTTAATTCCTCATCGTGGGACTCTAGCTCTCCGATAGCTAATCCTTTCGGCAAGGTAAGGGGTTGATCTGATATATTTGTTATTTTGATACAACTGAGTTAATGGCTGGGGCGATTAGACAATTATGATCGAACGGACTCTGAAGGTAGGGGTAATTAGGACGTCACCAGGTAACGTAGGTAGAATGGGAATCCATTTTTCATGGTGAGGGGGTAGCGTTACGGCTTTTGAGGTGTAATAGCCTGAGTGGGTTTGATAGTGTGGATGGCCTGGTTACGGTGAATTTTAAAGTGGCATTCAAAGGTTGGGTGAGGTTTTTTGTTACTAATCTGAGGTTCTTTGTTACTGTCCTTTTGGGTAGGTTTGAGTTTAAGGGGCCTTCGGAGGTTAGGTGGGGTTCTTTCTTACAGTTCTCATTTGTTTGTTCTTTTGTTCAGCAGGGGGGTGGAAAGTTTGTGTTCTGTTACCGCAACTAATATTTGCATCTAGGGCAGTCAACAAATCGAAACCCAAACTCATTTGTTTGTTCTTTTGTTCAGCAGGGGGGTGGAAAGTTTGTGTTCTGTTACCGCAACTAATATTTGCATCTAGGGCAGTCAACAAATCGAAACCCAAATATCCATCATACTTGGTTTCTTGAGATGGAAAGATCATGAAAGAGTGATGTGTGCCGTGATCAGGGACTGGGATGTGAAAATAGAGGAGCCTAGTTTCCCCATGGTTTGGAATGACGCTGTCGTTCGCTTCAATTAAAACTATGGTGGAGGGCTGAAGGGGGCCAAAAGGAACTTGGTTTTTGTTATAGAAAGAAGAGAAAAGACAGGAAAGCGCCGCGCCTGTATCTATCAAGAGTTTAGGTTTTATCCCGTTTATGGTGAGTTTAGGGTAAACGGGGGGTTTATCCTTGCCTGTCCCATCACGAGCCCCCTCCAGTCTGGCGGTCTGTGGACGGGGGCGGATTAAAAATCCTTATTATCCTAACATTCTGTGATTTCCTCTTCTATCTCAATATCCTCTGCTATTTCGCTCTTTTCGCTTACCTCTTCTTCTGCAGTCCCATCTTCGATTATGGTAGCCATGCATCGGGGTTTGATCCACGGAAGCTGGCTTCAAAACTGAGGGGCTTTTGGTCGACGTTTCAGTAGTTCCCCAAATGACTTTTTAAGTGAGACAAGGGGGCAAGATCTAGAAGTACATGGGTTCTAGTCTGAGGGTCGAATCCCAGCCCATTCTTCCATTTTGTCATGGGAACAGCTAAAGGCAGTAGGTGAGGAAAAAGTTATAGGAGCTTGAGGTTGAGTAGTGGAACGGCTAATCATGGCTATTTTATCCGTCTCCTGAGTCTGTTTCAGGGCTAAGATACGCCGAATTACTGGCATGTCTACGTCATAACCCGTGGGTTCTGCTATGGCAAAATGATCTCTCACAGGTGTGGGAAATATCCTCAACAATGCTCTAAACAACACACTCTCATTTCTTTTAGCAGCTGTGTCCGTGGGAAATGCGGTCAGTGCCAGTTGGTTCAACTGGTTAATTGTGTGGTCTAGATTCCCAGCGAATTTAACCTGGTGAAACTGTCTGTTGGCTACAGCTTTACCTAAAGATGGGAAAATTGCTGAGGTAGTATAAGTTTCATACTGGGACCACGTTAACTGGGAGAATCACGCACAAAACCTGACACAAGGGACATATGCCTGCCTAACTTCATGACAACAGTATGGATTTTCGCATTGTCATCGTCCTGGAATACAATGTCCAGGACAGGTTTCACAACTTCAAGATAAGTGACTATATCATGGTCCTCCGGTTTAAATGGAATAATTTCCAGCGATTTTCCCGACATGATGATTCGGGTATTGGTAAAGATTGAGACAAATTAATATCAGAGTCGCTATGCCGTGTTGAGACACAGTGGCCACCAGTGTTATGCCGGGAAATAATATTTGCCCGCGTACTTCAGTTCTCTCTTTCCACCCTAGGAAAGCTTTTAAGAACTATAACCTCAGCAGGAACACAGCTGACTCCAGATATGCAATTATAAATCTGCTCAATCTCTACCAATGATACAGAATACACGGTTGGGTTTCACAAGTTTTGTTTTCACTTTGGATCAGGGTACTGGTATATTATTATAGATAGACGCTTGGTCGAGTCGTACTTATATGGAAATACTCTCGAACCTACTTCAAGAATGAATAATAATATTCCTAAAGCATGGATGATACATAAATCAGTTAATAATAATTGATAAATCACAATTGAATAAACATATGATGAATATATAAATATCACATAAATGCTAACAGAGCGGTTAGTCTCAAAGAACGGCTGATATCCTACAGGTCAAAGTTAACGCGTGGTAAAACGTGACGCGGTGTAAAGTCAAAATACTGAGATCACAACGTCTCAGTTAAACAAAATATATAAAATAAGAATATCAGCTGAATGGCAAATAACTAATGAGTTATAAATAAGGAGAGAGGTTTTTAATTCTCTACTAACGTATACAGTTAGATTTAACAATCGTAGTTCAAGGAACCAAGCAAATAAAGATAAGTCTTATGGAGAAGACAAAACCCTCGACATTGATATATTAATGTGATGTGGGCAAAATAGAATTACTATGAATTCAAGTTAAGTGTTTAAACTAGTTGTGAACCAGGAAATATAAATAAGAGTCTAGCTAAAAGGCACTTTAGATAACACTCTGTGAACATTTATACCCGATATACGTACCCTGATAATCCTATTAACTTAGAACCAGATCTGACAGGGGTGTTCACAATATTTATGTGTAGTGTGCGGGTAATTGTGCCGAATGGATGTATATATAAACTTAGTGGCAATACATGAATATATATTACGAAGTATATATATAAATCGATCCCAGGATAGCATTTGTATGTACTCATGACACGAGTAACAAAGGGACTAAGGTGAGAGTAAAAGATCTCAGGTATTTACGTTTACTTGAACACAAAACATATCCTACACAACCTTTGCAATAATCACGAAACACAATAAGTGAACAAGAAGCACTTAATTTTGAGTAGGAGTATAGCAGAAAGTAACCTTGTAGAGATCCGACACACGTGTGAGCGACTAAGTGCGTGGTCCGTCTTGGCCCGGTTGCCAAAGGCAAGATATACAGTACAAGGTATTGTCACCAGATGCCCCAAACTCCTCTGACCCGCGCAGTGACGTAGAATCGGCCCCTGACCTCCCACCCTCAGTATTTACCCTCCTTTGATTTGTGTAGGTCGCGCACATCTCTCCAGAATCAAGTGAATTTTTTTAAGCATAGCCTCAATGTTTTACTGTGTTGTTTTGCTTAAGCAAGTGTACAGATATGCCCAACAACTGTGCAGTGTTTGGGTGTTTCTCAAACAAGAAAAAAGCAAGTGATAAGCATATTACTTTTCACTCCTTCCCCAAAGACGACGAAACAAAGAACAAATGGATTCACCTGTGTAAGAGATCAGACTATATTAATGATGCTATTGCAAGGATATGCAGTTTGCATTTTAAGACAACTGCATTTGAAAGAAATCTTAAATGTGAATTATTAGGCCTTCCATTACCCAAAACACTGCACCGGATAAAGGCTGGTTCACTTCCAACCCTTCACTTACCAACATCAAGAGGTGAGCACTACTATTTCCAATAACATCTAGTTTCCCGGTACTTGAAATATTAATATAAGAACTGTATAGGTTATTTAGTATTACTTCTATGTATGCTTTCACGTACAGTACCGTACTGTATTGTGAATCATATGTCTGCGAGTCTGTTTGTTACACGTATGTAAATTCCTAATGTATTAGTTATTGATGTTTTATCTGCTACAATAATTAGCTATAGTCCTCTAAAACATTTTGTATAAATTATATAGTCACGTGTAAAAGCCTTATCACTACTCCTCATCTTTTTATGCACGGTATTTATAGCTGTTCGATGAAGTAACTCCTTAATACACCTAAACAAAGCTATAATACATCCTGAACAATAATGAACAATAGATACATTTTAAAAGCACCTCATGTTGTGAGCGGTGGTATTCCAACACAGTGAACGGTGAGAGGTTGGGCTATGTCAACAGAGAGTGTTGCCACCACTCTTGTTTGTTCTTAGTTTTCTCTAAATTGTTTTATACTTGTATGGTAGTCCAACAATATGAAATTAGCATATTATTAAAGAAAAAATCAATACATAATCATTGTAGACATACAAAAGACTTTCGTGAAGTAAAATGTATATAAAATATAAATAAATAAAACAAATGATTTCGGCATCAAGGTGCTCGATCTGAGCTTCTTCCATTTATTTTACACACACACACACACACACACACACACATACATAAATTATTCTCTCTCTCTCTCTCTAATAAATTTAACAATATAAAGTATGAACACATTAAATTGCACTAAGAGCACACTATTATGTTTTAGTTATATACATTTATTAACGTGTATGTAATATATTTGGGCAACCATGAAAATAGATGGAGGAACCAGGGAGGAAAAACAGCAAGCCAAGGAGCTAATGACTATCATGGACACTGCATACATGACGCAATACATCGAGGAACCTACAAGAGGCAACAACACACTGGACTTACTATTGGCAACAACTTCGACCTGGTACCACTGTACGTCACAAACTGTAAAAACACTATACTGTCCGACCACAGCCTCATCAAGTTTAGAACCCCCACACCAACCGCCACACCACCAAGAAGATGGTTCAACAGGATCAAGCCACAAGAATCCCTGCACATCTCTGAAAGATCTCAACTTCTACAGCAAAGATATAGACTGGGACAGACTGAGAGCAGAACTGGCAGGAACTGATTGGAGGGCACTATTCGAAGATTATAACAACGTCGCGACGAAACTCTCAGTATCCTCCAGCAACACATGCCTGGAGACCTGTAAAAACAGCATAAAACCACCCCAAAATAAGCAGGAAGCAGATCAAGCATAGATTCCCAGAGATAGAAAAATACTAATGAAGAAAAGGACGTACTTGAGATCGCACGCAAAGGAAGACCAAGCTATGCGCACACTATCACCAAACTACAAGAAGAGCTTGATGAAGTGGAAACGTAAACCTCATCCAGTCACACCAAGAGCAAGAACACGCGAAGAACTACAAAGCAGTTGCCAAACTACGAGTAAATAGCAAATTCTTCTTAGGAATATGCATCAAAAGGAGACTCAGGAACACCACAACATAGGACCACTTGCAAAACCTACGGGCGAACTTGAGAGAGTGACCCAACCGAAATGGCCAAGATACTCAAACAGCAGTATGAAAGTGTCTTCAGCCCGCCAAATGAAGACAAGAAATCGAGAATGCAACGACTTTCTTTGGCAACGCTCCAGATACACCGACAATACTCTCCTCGGTAACAGTATCAACAGAGGACATAATAGCTCCATCGACAAGATTTGGACCAAACTCGGCAGCAGGACCAGACGGCTTTCATGCCAACTGCTAAAAAAATGCAAACATCAGCTAGCCCTGCCTCTAAAACTGCTGTGAGCAAGTCCCTCCAAACTGGATATGTACCACAATCCCTAAAAGAAGCAATGTCACACCAATACACAAAGGGGGTAGTAAAGGCATAGCCAAAAATTACAGACCAGTGGTGCTGACGTCACAACCTTATTAAAATCACTAGAAAGAACAATAAGAGCTAAGATGGTCAGCTTCCTGGAAGATAATGAGGGTTTCACGAGGGGCACCACATGGCTTTAGAAAAGGCCGCTCCTGCCTCTCACAACTACTATCACACTACGACAAAAATCCTACGGATAATTCAGACGGAGAAAATGTAGACGTCATATTTCTAGATTTCGCCAAAGCTTTTGGGGGACAAGGCGGACCATGGATCCTTCTACATAAACTGCAAATCACTGGGAATAGGGGGAGACCTTGGGAGATGGCTCCATAGCTTTCATCACCAACAGAAAAACAAAGAGTCACGGTTCACGGAAGCCTATCAGAAGCAGGTGGGGTCATCAGCGGAGTACCACACGTATCAGTACTTGGGACCTCTCCTATGTCCTCATCATTGATAGGAGACATCGACAGGTACCTGGAACACTCACAACAGCCACATCGTTGCAGACGACACCAGACTCATGAAGAAAATCCCCTCACAACATGATGCCAGCTACTACAACCAGACTTGGACAAAAATCCTGAGTTGGGCAGAAGAAAACACACATGGCCTAACGGAGACAATTCGAGCTGTCTAAGGTACGGGAACAAAGAGCACTACAAAACGACACCAACTACAAAAGCGCGTGTCGTGACAGCAAGAAATTACCGCCAAGGACACAGTGAAGGACTCTTGGAGTAAATATGAGCAAGTGGACGCCACTTTTTCCCAGCATATTACCAAAGCCACAACAACAGCAAAACAAATAGCAGGCTGGATCCTGAGACCCTTCCACACAAGAAATGAGAGGTGTATGCTAACATTGTGGTAAGTCACTGGTCCTACCACGACTGGAGTACTGCTCCCAGCTCTGGTCTCGCCCCAAAAAGTAGAGAAATAACAGAAATTGAAGCCACCCAGAGGACCATTCACCAGTAAACATCCATGGGTTCAACACTTTAACTACTGAGAGAGACTTAAAGGAGCGCAGGCTTGTGGCGCTCCCTTCAAGAAGTAGGGAGAGATAACATCATCATCTACTTCTTGGAAGATTTTTTGAAAAAAAGGTACCAACCCAACACTCCAAGAGACTCAGCCCAAAGGCGAGGGAGCTGTGCTATGTGAGGAATTACGCCGGGATCAACACAAAAATCAAATCCCTGATCCATCACAAGCTTTACATACAATGGACCAGACTGTTCAAAAACTGTATACCAGCCCCTCTCAGGAACATAACCGGGGTGTCTCCAGACACCTTCAAGAAACACTTGGACATGTGGCTGGCCAAAATACCGGACCGGCCACCAACACCAGGATACCCCAGCACCAACTCCAACCGACTTCTGGAATGGAGAGTGGAAGAAAGGGAGCTGCCTGGTCGCAGTGGAGCCCCAGCTCAACTGTGTCACTAACGGACGGAATACAACTAAGTGTAACTAAGTGTATATGTGTAAGGTGTTTATTAATATGTATGTACAGTACTATTTATACAGTATATTGTGTTCACGGTACTGTATACAATATTGTAATATGAATATGTTCACCATTTTTGGCTGAACACTTCCTTCATTTACACACTCACTTGTAGATATATCATTCATATTTTGTTCTACTTCGGTTAGAACACATAGTATATAATCTATAGGATTTTTGTTCATGTGCATACTTGTTATATGCTACTACCTGCAACTGCTTATGATTATCTCTCTCTCTCTCTCTCTCTCTTTCCACCTGAAGCTATAGGACCTGAAACTTTTATTGCAGAAACGAAAGACGTTGCCTCAAGGGATTTGAGACATGAACAACGGGGGCGGAAAAGACTTTTGGAAGGCATACAGGATCAGGTGTGCCACGAAAATGTGGAACCAGTTGCGAGCATCGAAGGGATGCAACACCAGTTAGAAGAATTATGAAGAAGGAAGTAAAGAGTGTAAGAATGGAAAAAGATGCTCTACTTATTGAAAAGGCTAATTGGCTAAAAGACAAAAATGATCTGCTTGCCAAGATAGAGCACGCTTCAGCACGTGCATATGAACAGTTTATGAATGGTTTAAGTCCTTGTTTTTCATCTTCCCAAGTCAATTTTTTCTTAACAGGAAAGTCTGTGTCACACTGGAAGGAAGATGACATTAGTCAAGCTTTAACATTGCATAGTTTGAGCCCTAAAGCATATAGATATTTGCGTGAGGTACGCAAGTTTCCTTTGCCGTCTGCAAGCACATTGCATCGTTGACTGTGAACCAGGGGTGTTGCAATGACCTTTAAGTCTGACTGTCCCATACATAAATGTATTACTATGTTCACATCTCGTTTTTTTCTGTTGTATATATTTATAACCAATATATTGTCTAAATGTAGATTGTCTTGTATTTTTCTCCTTTTATACAATATATAATATATGCATTTCCATTACTTTAACCTAGCATATGTGTTATGTAGTGATAAAACAAAACGAACATAAAGTGATAGTATAATTATATATACAGTATACTGTGTATTATATATATATATATATATATATTAGTGTAGCCAGGGAGGATATTTTCTTTCAGGCAGGTAGTTTTTCTAGTATTTACAGGAAGTTTACCAACTTCCTGTAAATACTAGAAAAACTATACGAAAAATTGAGAGTATCAATAAAAAACTCAATAATGCAAACTGTGCCTATTATTTTAATCTCACCTGCCTGAAAGAAAAAAAAATATATATATATATATAGCTTAAAATATTTATTAGAGAGAGAGAGAGAGAAGTAGGTAGGTTTGACGGGCCAGTGTGGGCAATCTTTATGACTCCGAGAGAGAAAGAAATAAAGAGTGAGGTCAGGGGGCCGAGCTGACGTCACGGACCTGCGCGTGACAATACCTTGTACTGTATATCTTGGCCAAAAGGGGGAAGATCCTGGGGTACCCTCGCACAGCTAGCACTAGCGTAGGTCACTTCCGGGATAGCCTACACACACTCTCGTTTGGACACCGTCTATGCTTGAAGGGCAAGATCCAAGAGGATTTTTGCTAGCCTCTACGGATGGTGCAATCCGGATCGAGTTGTTCACGTATACTCTCCCACAGGTTACCCATGGGACACAGTGCCTCGACTTGCCTAACTTTACCCTGTTTTCGGCCAGGTAGTATTTGATTTTACGGAGAGTGACAAGTCGGTGGTTTCCGGAACATAAGAGGCATGGGAAATCTCGATTTTGATTTGTTGCGTTGTTGTCTAAAGCCTTAAAAATACAATGCATACATGAATATGTGGGGAATAGTATGTTTTATTTATTAACCCTTTCACGCATTTATGACACAGATGTTGCCAGATTAGCAATAAGAATTACAGTTCTCTCACTCTTATAATTACCTCTCCAAAATTAGGTTTCTGCCCACAGCTAACTCAAAGACAACTGCAGAGGTTGAAGTAACTAAACTAAGGGTTTCTAAATACCCCTGATGGTAACAAAGGCTTTAAAATTGCGTCATATGTCGGAGAGGGTTAATACTAGAAGTGAATAGCTTGAAGTCTAGGTATACATATGATTACTAATTTACAGTATTGGAGGCCTCTCTCCATTTAGAGGCTTGTATAGAGTGGTCTGCTTGTTTTCTTGTCTAGTTGAATTGCAAGCACAGTCTCATCTAGTGGTGGTAGTGATGCATGGAACCGCCAGGGTGACTGGAGAGGAATGAAGGAGGTTGATGTCTTATTTGCATAAAATCCTCCTCCGCATAGTTTAAATCTGGCCCAGGTGCAGGGGGCCATTGTTTACCTGGCGCCCGGTGTCACAAGCCAACAAACTGTGGCGAATGTCCTCCCCCACGTATCTCCGCGCGTTTCTCCTGGAGTTGTGCTATGGGTGACTGGTGTATCTTGTTGTTGCTGTCCAGGGGAGGCTGTTTCCGGTCTCTCTTCTGGCTTCTTATGGATGCAATTCTATAGTAGGCCTAGTGAGTTGTTGTTCCTGCTGTTGATGGGAATGGGTTTGTGGTGGACTTTGACATTATGTTTTCCAGCCCTGTCATTTCAGTATGCTTTGGGGCATTTTGTGTATGGCCACCCTCGTGAAGAGGAGTAAGGCGTCCAGCAATAGATAGATAGATAGATAGATAAGGGCAGAAGACAAAAATATACGTGAATGACGACCTACCCTCGCCTGGAGAATGCAGGAACTACATTTTAGGGTCTTGAAAAGAATGAAGGATTGGTGGAGAGTGGAAGAGGGGGCAGTGTAAAAGGGGAAATATATAAAGAAGAGAGGAGTGCTTAGACAGACAGTGGAGGCGAGGAGAGGGAGGAAGGCGAAAAGAGAGGACTTAGGGTGGTGATTGAAGAGATATATAGACAAGATACAAGAGGAATGGCTTGATGAGTACTGGACTGATGATAGATGAATAGCGAATATATAATTTGTTCTGGATAGGCAACATGAATGAACTGCATTACATAATGTACAGTAGGTGTAGAAAGTGTAGAAAAAATCATGGTGAGAGAGAGAGAGAGAGAGAGACGGGAAAGGGGGTTGAGTGGAGGCAGGGATTACCTAGGCTCAGGGGCATTAGTGCATTATAAGGTTTGATTGATTCAGATTCTTCCAAAAGCACCAAATTTGGCCCAGATGCTGCCAACACCATGCTTTATTTATTTCCTCGGGGCAGTCATATTGGCAAAATCTAACATGGCCGCCACTGTGATTCTGATGTTATTTCAATTATTTGAGGTCAAAGTTACCATAAAAGTCAATTTGGAATTAAATCCAGTATTTCTGGTGTATCATACAGGATTCCACCCCAAAACAGTAGTTTCCCATTATAAGCAGACACCAGCATCCTCTTGCATCTTGCACATGCAGCAGAGCAGGGTCATACAACAGCCTATGTTCATGCGGGAGATAGCGATGACATAGATTTGTCAATCGGGATTTTCGATATCCTCAGCCAATCGTAGCTCTGGGTGAGTTTCGGTAGTGGTAAAAAGTATCTTGCCATACCAGTCTATACCATCTACTCTGATCTCGGTATGTAAAAGTCCTTGGCACTACCACTCTTCCACATCCTCACAAGGTGCAACATGACTGCAGTTTCTTGGATGTGGCAAGAAGACAGCCTGGGAAGCCTAGACACCCAACCGAACTTCACCAACACACTTGTGGTTCTCACGCATAACCTTGACCATCTCTCTGGGGGGAGATTGTAGACACCAATCAAGCAGGACTTTACCCAGGGGAGACCTCATAGGCATATGATAAGGAGTTGCTGGGACCCCTATTTCACTAGTTTTGGCCTCCCTTACTGTCTCTGCTTGTGTCTCACTTACAGTGAGAGTAATCCAGCCAGCTCTCACAAACTCCTCCTCCTCCTATCCATCTTAGCAAACAAGCGCACTACACTTCTTTTCAATACACAATAATAATAACAATTCAAAATATGATGACAATTCACACTGCCTCGGAGTCCCCTGGGGAGTGGGGGGGGACACCACAAATGGCCCCATCGTAAACTGCCTTTCTCCAGCCGACCCTTCAAAATACTCTGGACCATGGCCTGTCATTCTTACTATTAACTTAAGTAACAATCGCGGCCTTTCCTCTAACTTTCCTTCTGTCGAACACTACCTCTCCCTTTTCTGTACCCTCCTACTTTGACTATCCTATATTCAAAGCCAAAGGTGGATGTTGTGCATACGTGCACAACAAACTCACTTGCTCTCATGTTCCCGATTTTTACTCCTCTGAATTCTCAACTTTATGGCTCCAACTATCCTGTCATTCTCATACTAAATATTTCTGTGCTGTCCAGCCGTCCGGCTGGCTCAGTTGATAGCGTGCCTGATTCCCATCTTGCAGGTCTCGCGTTCAATCCCCGCTCAGATTGAACAGTTTTTCTGGGATATAGCCGGCGGTTACCATCTCCCCATGAGCAAGGGGGATGGGTAATGGTCTCTGGTAGACTAAAGAAAGCCAAGCGCTTGTGAATCCTCGAAGGAGGAGAACGGGCGCTATATAAGTAACCAGACGATTATTATTATTATTATTAACTCTACTGACTTTTCCAAATTCTTTGACTATCTAGACTCTAAAGTGGAACACATTCTATCCATCTCTCCTTTCTCAGAAATATTCATCTTAGGAGATTTCAACATTCACCACCGCCAATGGCTCTCTACTCATTCCACTGACCAACCTGGTGAACAAGCCTACATTTTATCTATCCTAAATGACCTAGAGAAGTTGGTTCTGCAACCCACCCGTATCACGGATCGCTTCGGAGATCGGCTCAACATTCTTAACTTGTTTCTAATCCTTCCTCTTATATGTTAATCTTTTCTCTCCTTTGGGCTCCTCCGACCATTAACTTATCTCTATCACCTTTCCTATCTCTCACGTACGGCCACCCGAACCTCCCAGCCGGCGGCGCTTATGGCACTTTGGCGCTGCCAACTGGGAGGCTCTCCGGCAGTACTTCTTTGATTTCCCATGGAATTATTTTTGCTTTCGAGGCCAGGGACCCTCGGAGAGTGCTCAACGCATTACCGAAGTAATCCTCTCTGGCATGATGGCATACATTTAATTTTCTTTCTCTCAGACAAATGCAAAGAAATCTTGGTTTACTCACGCTTGTTCTACTGCTGTCCGCAATAAGGAGGAAGCATTCAATGGTACCGATGCCTTAAATCTCAAGAATCTCATTCTTCAAGCCAAATCTGTTCTTCGACTCGCCAAACACTCTTTCATCAATAATAAATGCACTGAACTATCCAACTGTAGCTCTTTCCAAGCTTTCTGGCATCTAGCCAAAAATCTCTCAAACAATTTTTCTTCCTCGTCTTTCCCTCCTCTTTTCCACTCTGACGGCACTACCGTCACTTCTTTCTCTGACAAAGCTGAACTCTTCGCTCAAACCTCTGCTAGAAACTCCACCTTGGATGATTCCGGTTCTATTCCTCCCTCTCCAACCCCCTCTCACTTACTCATGTCTAATATCCTAATCTCTTCTAAAGATGTAATTTCTACCCTCTATGGGCTTAATACTAAGAAGGCGTATGGTCCGGATTGGTGTTCCTCCTGTTGTACTAAAAAACTGTGCTTCCGTGCTGTCTCCCTGCCTAGGCAAACTCTTCCATCTCTGTCTCTCCTCTAACGTCTTCCCTTCTTGCTGGAAGTTTGCTCTCATTCAACCTTTCCAAAAGAAGGGTGACAACTCTCAACCCTCCAACTATCGTTCAATTGCTCTTATTTCTTGCATCTCCAAAGTTTTTGAAACTATTCTTACTTTAACATTTTTTAAGCATACCTCTTCTCATAATCTACTATCAGATCGTCAGTATGGCTTCCGTAACGGTCGCTCTACAGGTGATCTTCTTTCATATCTTACTAATTCTTGGTCATTCTCCTTCCGGGACTTCGGTGAGACCTTTTCTACTGCGCTAGACATATCAAAGGCTTTCTAAAGAGTCTGCCACAAATCTCTAATTTCTAAACTACCGGTACCCTCCTTCGGTTTCTATCCCTTTATCTTTGCCTTTATCTCGAATTTTCTTTCTGGCCGTTTCATAGCTGCGGTTGTGGAGGGCCATCGTTCATTTCCTCAACCTATCAACTCTGATGTTCCTCAGGGTTCTGTCATATCTCCAATTTTCTTTCTAATATTCATTAATGATCTTCTCAACTGTACCTCCAGCCCTAGTCATGCATATGCTGATGACTCAACCTTACACTATTTAACTAGTTTTCCAGAACCCTCTCAGCAAGCAAGCACTCAAATAATCATGTGATGATGCCATAAAACATCTGACCTATCGACCATTTCCAATTCAAGCAGAGAAAATCTTGTTGCTTTCAATGCTTCCAAAACCCAATTTCTCCATTTATCTACCCGTAAAGAACTCCCACAGGATTATCCCATATACTTCAACAATACACAAATCAATACTTCATCTTCTCTCAGTATTCATGGAGTCTCTCTTTCTCCTGATCTCACTTGGAAAGACCATATTACCACCCTTGCTAAAACAGTTTCCCAGAAGCTGGGTGTGCTCAACCGCCTCCGGGGGTTCTTTTCATTCTCTCTCTCTTCGTCACAGTTTTGCATCTCTCTCGCTATGCTACCGCTATTACAATAATCAATGTTCTTCAAACCTCTCTCAGTGTATATACCACCTCCTCTATGTAGAGTACGTAGCACTTGTCTTGCAATCCCATCCCTACTCTGTGCAACTCTCCAATCCAAGAGTCAAACGATATTCCCAGACCTTCTTCTATTCAACAGCTGAGCACTGGAACTCTCTCCCTGAATCCATCTTCCCCTCATCCTATGACTTAAATTTCTTCAAACTCTGTGTGTCCAGGCATTTTGGCTCAACATTCCTTGATTTTGGCCCTGTCACTCTTTCAACTCTGGGGGAAGTACTCGTCACAGGCAGTTCTGTTTCATCCACATAATAAATAAATAAATAAATTTTCAGTCTCGAGTATGTACATATGCAGCGCATCGAACACTTCATCGTATTCATGTATAAAGGCCCCGTCACACATTCACGACTTGAACCCCGACATGGCACAAAAAGCGTTTCTTATTGAAGTCTCGATACGTTTCGTTACATCTCGTTATGTGTCACAGTGTCTCTTGTTATCTCGTAGAAGGCTACGACAATTTAAGGTGTCAGCTAAAGTTTTGTAGCGTCTCGTGACCTGACGTTTTAGTGTAGTATGTCATTATGAATACATTACAAGTTTGTATACTAAGGTGTGCGCTGTTGTGCAGTCGCAAAATGTTGTGGTGAAGTCGCGCAACGTCACACCGAAAAATGACATTGTCAGTGTACTACGAGAACAGCTTGTAGTCATCATATACAGTCACGTAACGCCATCGAACACTAAGAAAGCACACTGACAACATCTCGAAATAACATCGACTTTTCGGCACACACAGACGACTTTTTACAGTTGATCACCAAATTGTCCACCTGTTTTGAAAGTAATGGTTATTTTTCTCCAAAATGGCATTAATTTAGTCCCAGTACTATTGATTTCTCACCCATTTCCTGCATCCATGCCCAAATATTCCACGTGTTCTTCAAGTAATAGTACCGGTAATATTTTTCCAAAATGGCATGAATTAGTCCCAGTACTATTCATTTTCTCCACCCGTGTTCTGAATCCATGCCCAAATTGTCCATGTGTGTTTAAAGTACATAAGAACATGGGAGTCTGCAGAGAACCGACTGGGTCACACAAGGCAGATCCCTTTCACACTTAACCCATCTCGTCCATATACCTATCTAATTTTATCTTAAAGCTCTCTATCGTTCTTGATCCCACTACTAAATCCAAAGAATTTATCCTAACTCTTTACAATTCCTTAGTTTGCCCTCTTCTGGAACACTGCATTCAATCCAGGTGCCTTTATTACCAAAAAGATATAGACAAGCTAGAGAGAGTTAAACGTTGAGTTACCAAAATGATACCTAGCCTAAAGAACAAACCATACTAGGATCGTCTTAGAGAATTTAATCTATTTCCTTTAACCCAGCGTAGATTAAGAGGCGACTTAATTCAAGTGTTCAAAATCATCAAAGGCATCGACAATATGAACTGTAGTAAGTACTTCACTATCGACCAATCTAATTACATGCGGGGAAACGGTTGCAAAATTATTGGTAAATCTTTTAACTCGCACGAATCTAAGAATTTCTTCTTCAATCGAGTTGTCAACTTGTAGAATGGGCTTCCCCGAGACGTTATTGACTGCAGCACTGTTGATTCTTTGAAACTTCGCATAGACAAATATCTTGCATCAAACCCGCGACTGACTGAGTTTGTAAATGAATAACTTTATTTTATTCCTCCCTCAGATTCATCAAGGATTATTGCGTATATACTGTATATTACCAAGACGTTACTCTCTTTTTCCCAGATATACGAAAGATCACTTATAACTGTGTTTTTTTTTTATTTTATTTTTTTTTAAGAGACAATGAGCGGAGGAAGGACAAATACAGATAAAACAAAAAAGGTCCATGTGTCTAAAGGCATCCTCCATTCATAAAATGTTTGTAAGAACTGGATTTAAACTGTTGTAGCTTGTAAGTTTGTGGAAAGAAACTCGAGGGAAGTGAATTCCAAAGAGTAGTAGTTCTGGGGATAAATTAATTTTGATAAGCAGAAGTTCTGCATTGTGGAGGAGAAAGTGTAAATTCATGGACGCTCTCAGCTGCCCTAGTTCTACGGGGAAAGATGTGGAGAGGCGGCACAATTGAAGCAAGTTCCTCGGAACAATTGCTGTGAAAATATCTGTAGAATAATGCAAGGGATGCAACGTTTCTTCGTATGGATAATGTAGGAAGGTCCTGTGTGATTGCAGGGTTATTGATTAATCTAATAGCTTTATTTTGAATTTTGTCCAACTGCCTCAATGCAACCACTCCACTTCCACTCCACGGAGGTGAAGAGTAATCCATCTGAGAACGCACATGACTTTTATATATTACGGCCAACTGCTCGTCAGTGAAGAATTCTCGAACTCTGTACAGGAGTCCCAGTTTTTTAGAGGCATTCTTAGCAATGCTTCTAACATAATGTGTCCAGCTCAGGTTAGTAGTTAATGTTACACCGAGAATGTCAATACTAGGGGAAGTGGGAATATTTACATCATTACAAAATATATGGGAGTCAGTGAGATTCTGTCGGTTAGAAACTTGAATGTACTTGGTTTTCTGTGCATTAAAGGAAACTAGATTCTTTTGTCCCCATTCATTAATTCTAGAAAGGTCCTGGTTCAGAGAAATTGCAGTGTTTATTTTTGATTTGTAAGATCGGGTTGGGTGAAAGAATTGGTAAATGTGAAGGAACTGTGGAGTGTTGAGTCATCTGCGTAGGAATGTATTGGATTATGAGTGGTAGATATAAGATCATTGATATGAATGAGAAACAGAGTTGGGGCCAAAACTGATCCCTGGGGAACACCAGCATTTATTGAGTGAAATTGAGAATAAAGACCATCTACCATACACATATTTTTCTGTTATGAAGCTAAGAAGAAATTAGTGGAACTAATGATGCTAGGCCGTAGTGTGACATCTTCGACAATAAGGATTGATGCCAGACTCTATCAAATGCCTTTGATATATCCAGTGCTATTGTATGTGTTTCACCATGTTGGTCTGTAGCTTGGTTGATTTGATGCGTAAGAAGGCAGAGAATGTCTGCAGTTGAACGACATCATCTAAAACCATATTGCCTATCACTGATTAATTTATTATTCTCAAGATGCTTAATTATGTGATTATTTAATATAATTTCAAAGATTTTACCAAGAGTATTACCAAGTATTTACCAAGCTATTGGTCTGTAGTTGATGGATCTGAAGAGGCACCTTTTTTAGGAACTGGATGGATGTTTGCTTCTTTCCAGGATACTGGGAAGCATGAGGTATGAGTACACAGACGGAAATGTTTTGCCAATACAGGAGCGAGCACCAAGGAGCAATTCTTAAGTACTATTGGAGGAATTTCATCTGGACCAGGAGCCATATCTACTGAGAGATTCTGCAAAATAGTTTTGACATGTCTGGTGTGGATCTTAACCCTTGTCTATCGGGGCCCGACTTAAGTCCGTATCGAAAAATTTGGACTATGTGGCGGGGCCCGACTTAAGTCTGTGTGCAATTTTGGCGCAATATTGGCTCTGAGAGAGAGACGAGCGACGGGAGGAGCCTGGGTTACCTCATGACCGCTCGCCACGGCTGCCGTGAACCAACTGAGATGTACTCCACTTACATCCACCCTCACTCCCTTGCTACATACATAATTATATAAAGAAATTACCGTATTTTAGCGATTTTGCCCTTCGGTTGCACGATCGTTGCAAGGATGGTTCGGGTGTCATTGGAAAGCTCAATTTACGCCCTTTCAGGGATAGATACTCGTATTACGCTCTGGGTCTTGTTTATACATGAAAAAGAGCACGGAAACAACCCCATTTATGGTAAAACCCCCCCGCTGGGCGGCACAGTGAAATATACTCCACCACCCACTCTTAAGGTGTTAAGTGAGAGAATTTCAGGCGAATTAAAATTAAGTACAGGGACATCTTGATTATGTGTTATGTTACAAACCCATCTGTCCCCTACTAACTTCCTAATCCTGCCACGGACATTAGTTCCAGGGCAGTAGTTCCCCTTCCAATTTTCCTTTACCCACTCTCAACCACCATTTGGACACTTGATCCTCAGTGTTTTGGAGGGCAAGCAGCCTAGAGGGGTCACTAGACCTATTGTTGCTTGATTTCCATTGTACTCTTTTGTACTCCTTTGTACAGCACTCGGCAGCCTATTCCACGTATCTAAAAGTCTGTTACCAATCGAAATATATCACAAAAAATTAATTAATCCACGTGTTTTGAAAGTAATGGTTATATTTTCCAAAATGGCATTAATTTAGTCCCAGTAGTATTATTTGCACACCCATTTCCTGCATCCATGCCCAAATATTTCACATATCCTTAACCCTTGGGATCCGGGAGGCCTCATATGAGGTAAAACGTATTATGGTTTGGAGTCCGGGAGGCCTCATATGAGGCAAAATCAAAATCAAAGCGTTCAAATTGCGCGGGCGGATTTTTGTTTGTGCGTGGGCGACTGCAGCGCCACCAAGTACAAACTACCAGGCAGCATCAGTTCTTATCTTGCACCCAAGATGGCTGGAGTTAACCCAAAGAAAATCGCTGTGTCCGAATCGACGCTCGCCGCCGCGACCCGTAAGCCTACGAAAGGCAAAGCTAAAACGACCAAGAAAACGTTGCTAAGTCCCGGTGGTGTTGCCCGTGTGTTACAAGAGTTAAGTGATCATGGCCTTAGTGAGATTGAGAGTGATTTTGATGAGGAGCATGTGGTTAGTGAAGATGTTGATGAAGTGGAAGATGGCGAAGAATTCCAGGGCTTTCATAGCACTGATGATGACGATAGTGATGATGATATTGATGACAATGTTGGATGCGGTGAACATCATCAAGGTGATGAAAGTGTGGGTGATATGGGAAGTGTCCTACCCGCATCACGTGAACGTGACCCGGCGCGCACGCTTGCGACTCCGGCGTCGGCTGTGGGGACTCCTTCCCTGGCAAAAATAGCCAGTTACTTTTATAGGAGAGCTGTGCTAGATAGTGCAAGAAAGCAGGCACGGGAGGCGGCCAAAAGGGAAAGAGCTGAAGATGCTGATAGTGAGGATGAGAGTGAAGAGTTGAGCGTGGGTAGGCCTATTCCTTTGTCTCCCGGGCCCCCGTCACCCGCGGCTGGTGCGTCATTGACCCCGCATGACCCACAGCCCTCAACAAGTGTTGCAAGTGGTGCGGTATTGTACCTGCATGACCCACAGCCATCAACAAGTGGTGCAAGTGGTGCGGAATTGGCCCCGCATGACCCACAGCCATCAAGTGGTGCAAGTGGTGTGGTATTGTACCCGAATGACCCACAGCCATCAACAAGTGTTGCAAGTGGTGCGGTATTGTACCTGCATGACCCACAGCCATCAACAAGTGGTGCAAGTGGTGCGGAATTGGCCCCGCATGACCCACAGCCATCAAGTGGTGCAAGTGGTGCGGTATTGTACCCGAATGACCCACAGCCATCAACAAGTGGTGCAAGTGGTGCAAGTGGTCAACGCACCTCCAGAAGGGCCTTGTTCATGGCCACAGGGGGGGCACAAAGCAGCACCTCAGGCCCTAAGCTGCCCCTAAAACGCTCTCGTCGTCGCCTCAAAACTTCAGAGCCAACTAGCTCACCTTCACCACCCCCTAGCCGCCCACGCCAGCAGTCGCCACCTGATGTATCACCACCAACTGACGACCAGGATCCCACCTATGACCCAGAAGACACCCACGAATATGGCCGCCCTTCAAGATATATGGACGACCACAGTGCAGATTCTGGTGATGATAATCATGACCTGCTAGACGACCCTGTTGTGGACGAAGCTGAGTGGGTGGACGACCCAGCACCCCGCCGTGGCCCTGGATGTCCCCGTGCTCGGGGTGGCCGTGCCCATGGACGTGGACGTGGACATGGCCGTGCCAGAGGCCCTGCTGGTCAGCGTGGGCGTAGCCATGGCCAGGCCGCCCCTGCTGCTGCCGACGCCCCTGCTGCCCGTCCCCGTCCCCGTGCCAGGCATGCTGATGTCTGGACGTAGGAGGATGGGGCCACCTTTCAGCCACAAGATGCCACATTCGATGACGCCCAAAATTTCGCAGGGATTGATCCATCTTTCCCAGGGGGACCCAACTCAACACCTGCCGAGCTTTTCAAAGCCTTTTTCGACAATGAGGTCATGTCATATGTTGTCGATGAGACCAATAAGTAGAAGGCCCTCAGTGACCACCTCAGCGGCAAGACCCATAGTTCCCACATGAAGGCCTGGAAGCCTGTCACCATTGCCCAAATGTATGTGTTCATAGCACTGACTATGCTCATGGCACATGTGAAGAAGCATCGGCTGGCAGACTACTGGATCACAGGCGACATAATTGCCACACCTGCTTTTGGCAAACTTATGTCCCGGGACCGCTACTTCGCCATACTTGATAGCCCGCACTTCGTTACCAACACCAATGTACACCAAACAGACCGCCTGTGGAAGATAAGGGGATTCTACGACATGATGAAGGCCAAGTTTTCCACATTCTTGAAGCCTTTTCAAAAGGTCGTGATCGACGAGTCTCTTGTGCTGTTCCGGAGGAACCTTCACTTCCGGCAGTACATACCATCCAAGAGACATCGATTCGGCATCAAGCTCTTCGTCCTCTGTGACTGTAAGACGGGTTATGTGCTGGACTTCATTGTCTACAGTGGGAAGGAGGGTGACGTTCTTGCAGATCAAGAAATAGGGTTCGGTGGAGCAGTGGTGAAGGTGATGATGGATCTCTACTTCAACAAGAACCACATACACGACACGGACAACTATTACACGTCCCCCATCCTCACCAAGTACCTGAACAGGCAGCAAACCCAGACTGTGGGCACAGTACGGGGGACGAGGAGGAACATGCCGGAATTCCCCCAAAAGACCAAGAAGAAGGACATCTTCCTCAAGCAACATGGTCCGATGCTGGCAATCCATTGGCACGACCAAAGGAAGGTCAACGTGATCAGCACCATCCACAAGGGCAACCTGGTTGACTCTGGCAAAGTCAACCACAGGACCAGGGAGCCCATCATGAAGACAGACGCAGTTATGGACTACAACATAAACATGCGTCTGGTTGACAAGTCAGACATGAATGTCGGCTTCATCGACTGCCTGCGGACCTCCTGCAGGTGGTATAAGAAGTTCTTCCTGCACATGATGGATGTGTCTGTGCTCAACTCGTACAACCTGTACAAGCTGATGAACCCCACAATGCCCAGGAAGTACGCCAACCTTCGGAGATTCCAGAAACAGCTCATTCTGGATCTCATTGGGAATATGCCGTGGCTGATGATGCCCCACGAGCTCAACATATGCCAGGAGCTGGCACCATGGACCGCACATACGCTTCCGAACACCACAGGAAGCACAGGATTGTCGCCCTTCCAGTAGCTGCTGGTCGCAAGACCCAGAAACGGTGCCATGTCTGCAGCCACACCACCCGAAGATCCCAGACAACCACCAAAACCTTGTATCAGTGCCAGGAATGTCAGGTAGCACTGTGCATCACGCCTTGCCACGATGATTTCCACATCCTGGTAAACTTCTAAGTGGCACTGACCCTGAGAACACTAGTGAAAGTGACAATAAAACACTATGTGCAAGTGAAAGGGACACTATTCTATAATTATTATAAGTGAAAGTGACACTAAAAACAATATAACAATATGTGCAAGTGAAAGAGACACAACAACTATATATTAGAGTAACTATTCAATAAGTAGTTATAAGTGAAACCTGTAAAAAGTTAAAGTGACACTAAAAACAATATGTCTAAGTGAAAGAAACAACCAAATGTAATAATTACAAGTGTCAAATACGATACCGTACGGTACTGTACGCTTGCGTAGCCTAGCCTCTAAACCTAGTAAGTGAAAGTGACACAAAATGTATAATAAGTAATAATAACTCAATAATAACAGTGAGAGTGACAATAATTCAAAACAAGAAGAGTAATAAAAGTGAAAGTGACACAATACTATTACAATAACAGTGAAAGTGACACAATAATATTACAATAACAGTGAAAGCGCCGAAAATATGTTATATAAAGTTTCATATAACTCAAATAATGGTTGAACAAGTAATAAATGACACAATAATACCACATTATCTCCATAAAAACCTAATATCGTGTACCGGTACAAAAGCCACGGGAGCGACGAGTGACTTTGTGCATGCTAGCCAGGGCCGCGGCGAAGCGTTCGGACACAGGCGAAAATACGCGGGAAATTACATCCATTCCCATCATCATATCTCGGCAACCACTTGTCGTAGCGATGTCAACTCAATGCCATTCTACAGACAAAGGTCGGTTCTACACTATGCAATTTAGATGACTGCTCTAGGTGGTCTCAATCAGTAGATATCGAGTTGTGAAGTTAGCCATTTTTCAGGAATGCCCCCGGACACGACAATCGCCTCATTAGATCAAATTAGATCAAATTTGTTTAAAAAAAGATATAGGCAAATGTTGGTTTGGTAACAGAGTTTTAAATATGTGGAATATGCTACCGAGTGCTATAGCGGGATAAAAAAAACATAGAGAGCTTTAAGATCAATTTAGATAGGCATATGGACAAGATGGGTTGGGGTGAAAGTGATCTGCCGTGAGTGGGCCAGTCATCTCTAATGCAGACAACATTTAAAGCTTCAATTTTTAGGGTTTGGAACCACTTTCGCGTACCCTTGCCCCTTTCTCTGTATTATTTAGTAGGTAAATTTTACAATGGGAGGAGGATACCTAGCTCCCGCCCCCTAAGTAGGAGAGACACAGACGAACACACACACACACATATAATATTATACAGCTAGTTTAACCCTTTCAGCACCAGGACATCAGTTTACCTTTTATTATGGATGAAGTTAGACAATTTGATGAAGTTTAAGAAGGACTTACTTAATTCTGAGTTTTAAATTACATTGTGTTTACACCTATATGTCCCAGAGCTAAAGAAAATTGTCCAATGGTAACCAAAAATAAAATGCTTATGCAGTGTGGCTTAAGGGCACGTAACGATTATAACATGTACTGTGTACGTTGTAAGTAGGTCTGACTTTTGTGTGGTTCAGACTTTAATCGCCACCTAATCCTGTGTTAATCAGGATGGCTCGTATATCCTACAAGGCATTTTTGGTTTACGTACGTATATGATCATAGGGGAGGTGTGGCAGAGTGGTCTTGCTACTGGACTGGTAATCCAATGGACCCGGGTTCGAATCCCAATATGTCAATGGGAAGATATTATTGGGATGGAATTTGTGCTGTACCTAGTTTCAGTGCATTACCACACCGAAATGCCAAAACAAAAAATACCCTCATTGTTCCCTGATTAAATAGCACTGTATGAATATTCTCATATTCAAAATATGCTACAGGGGGGCAATGCCTAGTGAGTTAATTGCTCAATAGGTGGCGTTCTGAGAGTGAGGGTCCGAGCCTGGGGGGTGAGACTGTGAAGCGCAGAGGCGAAGCAGCTTCAGAGATGGAGTTGGGTTCGAGCCGTAAATAGGTGCTTCACATGTCTCACTCCCTAGACTGGAACAAGACCTCACAGGCCTCACCGTGTTCAGCGGTAGAGTGTAAAGGCTATCAGCCTATGCCCGAGAGGGAGTAGTTGGAATATAGAAGAAAAACAAATCCGTAATAGAAGGTCTCGTGAGAGGGCTATTTCATGATGGAATTTACCGACATTGCCACAACATTCAATTTGTGTCATGTCATGCTCCAAGGAGTGTGGGGCAGCTGGTGTCAATGCGGCCAATAATTGCCTCTTATCCACTGGAAGCAGATCACTGGAAAGCATCCCACCTACCCAACCCAAGCTGTTCCAGCATGTAAAGCGAGCACTATTACAGGCAAGTTTCTACTGGAGTCTGGCCACCTCGGTCCAGCACAAGATTCCTGACTTCAGCGAGTGGGACTGGTAGAATGATGCACAGTTACATGGCAACCACTCTGGACCACTCTCAGTGATGCTTCAGCAGCATCTGGCATTCTGTTACACTGTGGCTGCCTCAAGGCATGCACAGGAAGGTGCAAATGCAACCATACTGGTATCTGATGCACAGTCTTCTGCAAATGCGAAGGCAGGTGCCTTATTAACGGAATAAAACTTAATGCTGGCATCACAGAGCGTAAACCAGAATGTATAGGTAATAATAGTATTTATTGGTATGTTGTTGCTAAACAGATAGCGGGAGGATTGAAGGGGGCGAGCATAGCTCTCTCCCTATTCATAATCCCTCTCCGACATATGACGCGATTTTGAGCCTATTAGGGATACTTAAAAACCTTTGTTACCATCAGGGGTATTTAGAAACCTTTAGTTTAGTTACTTCAACCTCTGCAGTTGTCTTTGAGTTAGCTGTGGGCAGAAAACTAATTTTGGAGAGGTAATTATAAGAGTGAGAGAACTCTAGTTCTTATTGGTAATCTGGCAACCTCTGCGTCATATAAGTCTGAAAGGGTTACCATCCAGAGGGGCTGTGCCGATATACAGGTGCAGAGGGGACCGGTAGTGTACCAGGTCAACACTAAGCAAATATTAACCCTTAACTAGCGGCCCACAACATAAGTCGAGTATAATAAATTTGGACTATCTGGCGGCGCGCGACATAGGTCGTGTGGCATTTTCAGCACGTAATGTTGCTGAGAGAGAGAGACAAGTGGTGGCAGGAGCACCGCGGCGAACCTACTGACACGAATCCCACCTCCTCCCTCCCTCTCTCACTCGCTACATACTGAATTGTATGGGGAAAGTACCGAATTACATGCTTTTTGCACTCGTGTTGCGCGGTTGTTGCAAGAAAACTAGCGGTCATAAAAGGATCATTATGGTGTCATTGGAAAGCTCTGTTTATGCCCTTTCAGGGATAGATACTTGTTTTACGCTCTGGGTCTTATTTAGGCATGAAAATGATCACGTAAACAGCCCTATTTTGGCTAAAATCACCCCGCTGGTGGCTACATAGTATTTACCGCCTAGCCCGCCAATAAGGTGTTAAGGGATCTCGTCATACAGAAACCACACACAAATGAAATATCTGTCACCATTCCTGCCTGGGCAGCTTCAAACATCGGGAAACCGACGTGTCTTAGCAAACATTCCTGCGCAACTCTTTACAACACCTATTATACTACACTCTAATAAGCTGTGGAACACAAAATCAGACACACATTTGTGATATTTGTGAATCACTCATAACACGACAGAGAATCCAAAACTGTGTAAAGTGTAAAACTGTAGCTCACATGAAGTGCATTTCTAAGAAGACCGACAGTAAGGAACATGAGTTTTTATGCAATAAGTATGCCTTGCATTTATTACCGTATGTTAATGTAAATGGACCATATAACAACTCAGATTCCAGCCAGGACACATTCAAAGATGAATATAGAGTTTTCACCAACAAAGGGCTCCATTTTATCCACATCAACGCCAGATCAATGTATCATAAATTGTCAGAAATAAAATTATTAGGTGATAAGACCAAAGCTTCAATAATTGCAATTACATAAACCTGGCTGGACTCTAGTATAAACGATGGTGAAATAAACATTCAAGGTTTCAATATGGTTCGTAATGATCGTAATAGACAAGGGTGAGGAGTATTTCTGTATGTAAAAAACAACCTCACACACACAATTAGGAACGACCTCAATGTAGAAAACCACGAAGCTCTTTGGATTGACTTACACCTGCCTAGGACAAAACCCATCACAATTGGAGTGTGCTATAGGCCACCAGACGACACACAATTCCTAAACAAACTTGATCGATTTTTTTCATTACTAGACCCCCGAAATGAATCTATTATACTAGGGGATTTTAACTTTTGTTACAAACAACGAAATAATAGGCTTGTACGAGAATACAGGCACATACTGACAATGCACAATCACAAACAATTCATCACAACCCCCACACGTAACTCTGATAACACTGCTACAATATTAGACCATGTAAATTGTAACAGAGAGGACAAAATATCACAATCAGGGGTTATAAAAACGGGGATAAGTGATCACTTTGTCACGCATTGTACACGTAAAACTCCAAAAATTACCCTAGAAAATCACAAGGTCATTAGAACAAGGTCACTCAGAAACTACAACAAAGATTTTTTTTTGGACATTTTATGGAATACAAATTGGTCTCCAGTGTTTGGAAATACAAACGTTAATGACGCATGGGTTGGCTTCAGAACCATCATCACAAACATCCTATACGAAATAGCCCCTCTGAAAGACATACGAATTAAAGCAAGGTCAGACCCATGGATCAACAATGACATACTACACCATCTGGAACATAGAGACAATCTGTTAAAAAGGCTAGTGAAACATAGACAGGATCAAGGTCTGAAACATGAGTTCAACTGGGCTAGGAATAAACTAAGTGGGAAAATTAAATCAGCGAAATCTAATTATTTCCACAGTAAGGCAGAGGAATATCAGAGTAACCCAAAAAAACTATGGAGGCATTTAAAAACAACGGGTTACAGCAACAAGGCAAGGGATTCATCTAACACTAATATTGCTCTCAAAATTAATGATCAGGTTTGCCACGATAAACGACAAATTTCAACCTACTTCAACTCCTTCTTCACCTCCATAGCAAACACACTAGCACAGAACCTACCGCAACCTCTCAATAAATACACCACAACTACTGCCACCTTTCAAAATGTCTACAGGGATAAAGGCATACACCCGAACACTTTTAGATTGAAAAATTTACTCCAAAACACACATTTGAGGAGCTCTCTAACCTAAATGTACATAAAAGCACAGGACCAGACAAAATTCCTGCCAAATTTCTACGAGATGGAGCCATTGGTATAGCAGGTCCCCTAACCCACATCATCAACCTGTCAATTAACACCAACACTGTACCTGCTGAACTGAAGGAAGTTATTGTAATCCCTCTATTCAAAAAAGGAAATAAATTAGATGTTAGTAAATACAGACCAGTTAGCATATTATGTATTGTATCAAAAATCCTTGAAAGAGCTGTATACACCCAAATTGAACACTACCTCAAAGAAAATGATCTATTCTATAAGTTTCAATCAGGTTTCAGAGGCATGTACTCGGCAGACTCCTGTCTCATCCATTTAACAGATCAGATTCGTAAAGATATGTCTAAAGGTAACTACACTTTCACTTCACTTCACCCGTCGGCTTTAGCATCGCCAACAGCTCCGCATCGCCACTGAGAAAACTCGATCCTAATTTGAGTATTTCATATCCCAATTCCCTTTATTCATTGCATGAACAGTAATTAAGTGCTTGTTTAACCTCCACATAGTTCTGTAGTTGCCGTGCATGTTATTTTATTGCTTTTCTGACTGATAAACATTGTTGTTTACATTTGTTATCCTAGCTTGTAGCAGACGACGCACGTGCACCTCTAATCGACCTAGCTTTGTATTTTCTTATTAACTCTAGTAGTTATCGTATTCAGTATCCTACTGTATCTATATATATCTGTAATTTTAGTTGTTGCTTGCATGATCTTGTAGTAACCTTTGACTGATAACTTTGTTTATCTAAATATAATCCTGCTTGACTAGCCTACAGTGACACCAGTGCCATCTGTTGATACAGTATATTAACCCCTTGTGTGCAGTTACACTTTATTTTTATATAATCTCTATTTGGTGAATTGTATATTTAGTTACATATTCTATTATATATATATATATTTGTTTAGCTTTTTTAGGTAGGTTATCACCCCTGGTAGCCTACTTCTGCATATTTCATACTTTTTTGTTTTTGGTTATTTTTGTTTTCGGTTAGTCTGGGCTATCATCCCTGGTGGCCTATTTCTGCGTACCGGTATTTCATAATTTTTGTTTTCGGTTATTTTTGTTTTCGGTTAGTCTAGGCTATCATCCCTGGCGGCCTATTTCTGCGTACTTCAATTTTCAAATTTTCAGTTAGGCTATCACCGCTGGTGGCCTATTTCTGCGTACCGGTATTTCATAATTTTTGTTTTCGGTTATTTTATTTTTTTCGGTTAGTCTAGGACTCTAGGCTATCACCGCTGGTGGCCTATTTCTGCGTACGTACCGGTATTTCATAATTTTTGTTTTCGGTTATTTTTGTTTTCGGTTAGTCTAGGCTATCATCCCTGGTGGCCTATTTCTGCATACTTCAATTTTTAAATTTTCAGTTAGGCTATCACCGCTGGTGGCCTATTTCTGCGTACCGGTATTTCATAATTTTTGTTTTCGGTTAGGATAGGCTATAACCCCTGGTGGCCTATTTCTGTTTAAATAAACATAAAAAAAAATTCGGTTCGGCTATCACTGCGTATTCAAATTTAATTTTGTTTTGTTTTAATTTTCGGTTAGGCTATCACCGCTGATAACCTATTTGTGTGTATTTCAAAATGTTTGTTTTCGGTTAGGCCTATTTAAGTAAGTGAAGTGTTTTTAAAGTGAGTTTAGTGTTTTTAAAGTGAGTTTAGTGTTTTTAAAGTGAGTTAAGTGTTTTTAAAGTGAGTTTAGTGTTTTTAAAGTGAGTTAAGTGTTTTTAAGTGAGTGAAGTGATCTGAAGAAAGTGATCGTCACCATGCCTCGTGCCTTTACGAACTGCGCCGGTAGGTTTGGTGCTTCCATGTTTGCTCCTGCCGATCCACAAGTCTGCCGACTCTGCCAGCAACGAGAGGATTTGACAGCAAAATTGGATGAAGCCCACAACAAGATCAACGCCCTCACCAGGAAGCTGGAATCACTCCAAGAGTTTGTAACACTCAACGTTGGAGTATCACTAACTCCAATTGTTTCAACTCCAGCATCCACCACCGCCCCAACGTCATCTGCCAACAATCCAACACCTGTAGTAGACACTGCAGCAGATGCTTCTGACGAACCTGAGCCGACATCAAACCAGGACAGCCGCCCTGTTCACCTTAGTCTCTCCCCCACTCCTCGTGCAAGAAGCCTGCTAGCACGAACAGTACCAACCCCTCGCCCCCGTTCTAACCACTCCTCTCCCCGACCTGTACGTAGAGTCCCGCCACCACAGGTTTCCGGATTTACACCAGTGAGGAACGGTGCACGGCCAACGCAGAAAAGGTCTCATCTACCAGTCACAATGTCAAACAGATTTGAGATATTGGTAGAGATGGAAGACGAACCAGAAGAGACCAGGCTCGTTGGGGATTCCATCCTACGAGGACAGGTCGAAGAGTTCTGTGACAGAGTCCCAAATCAACGAAAAAGATTTTGCATCCCAGGAGCTGGACTGGACGACATTGTGGAAGCCTTCGAAGATACCACAAAGGATGCAAATGAAAATACCCTTTTTGTCATCCATGCTGGTTCAAATGACGTCATGCGCACCAGATCCGAAGAGTTGATGGAGAAATATCGCAAGATGATCCAGCACTACAAAAACAAGTCAAGGAATATCATCATCTCAGGCATTCTCCCCAAGATCGACGCACCTGATAAATTCTACGACAAGGCCTTCAGCACAAATAGCCGACTAAAATATTTGTGTCTGAGGGAAGAAGTTGAATTCATCAACCTCTGGGACAACTTCTACAACCAGCCTACTCTGCTCCGCAAGGATGGCACTCATCTAAACCCTGTGGGTTCAGCACGCAGGGTCGTCTCCTACACGAAGCAGTCCGCAGCCATGGATCAAAAAACGCCATCAGAGAAGAAGCAGCAGTGACATAAATCATCCAACGCCAAGAAAAAAACAGAGGCAACCGAGGACCACCAGCAATAAGGACCGAAGACAGCGAGGACCGAGGACAGCCATGAACATAAATGTAGATCCGACAAGAACCAAAAATATTATTAAAGAGCGTTCCGTGAGTTCTAAAATAACAAATTTAAAAGTTTTCTATGCAAACGCTCGTAGCATACGCAATAAATTTTCAGATTTAGAGGAGCTAGTGTTTACAGAAAATGATGATGTGATTGGCATAACAGAATCTTGGCTCAATACAGAAGATAGAGACTTTTTAGCAGAGTATTCACTTCCCGGTTATGTAATGTTTGAGAAAAGCCGAATAAATCGAAATGGAGGTGGCGTTTTACTTTATATCAAAGAAAGTCTTAACCCTACCCTCTTGTCAAAACCTCAAATTGTGAACGTCGACGCATCTTTTGTGCTAATAAAGAATAATAAAGGTACAAAAATAATACTTGCATTAATATACAGACCTCCAGCTCAATCAGTGCAAACTGACCGAGAAATTTATGAACAAATTGCAGATGTAAGTAACTCACAAGATACCGTAATTTTTGGCGACTTTAATTTACCTGTGACCAAGTGGGGCGATACTCTTACTTCACACTCCGGACATGACTTGTATACGAACTTGCAAGAGAGTTCGCTTTATCAATTTGTTCGAACGCCGACCCGTGGTAATAACGTTCTTGACATTGTACTTGCAACAAAAGAAGAATTAATAGAGAATTTGAATGTTGGTGATGAATTCAGTAACAGCGACCATCGTACGATAACTTTCACTTTAAAGTTTACTAGTAACGAACCAAATAGTAGCATCGAAAAAGTCCCTAATTTCAAGAAAGCAATCTTCCATAAACTTAGAGCTATGTTTAAAGAAACTGACTGGAGCTTTTTAATTAACAATAATGACATAAATACATCTTGGAAGTTATTCGAAACCACTTACCTAAAAGCAGTGCAAGACTGCATACCATCGAAAATACGGCGTCCAGGCCATAATAATAAGCCCAAATGGTGGAATAAAGATATTTCAAACTGCCTGCTTGCTAAAAAATTTGCTAATGATAGATTAAAATCCTCACAAAATGAGGTAGAACGGGTGAAATTTGTAGAGCTACGACGCAAAGCCAAAAAGTTAATTAAGCAAAGTAAAAAGACCTTAGAGTTACATATTGCGAATCAAAGTAAAACAAACCCGAAAGAATTCTATAGTTATATCAGAAAGAAAAAAGTAGTTACTTCAACTGTTGGACCGTTAGTCGATGAAAATGGAGAATACACCAAAGACGAAGTACAAATGAGTAATGCCCTCAATACCTTCTTTGCATCAGTTTTTACAAAAGAAGACCTCAGTGATATCCCTACACCATCGCCGATTCAGATTGATAATTCAGATGTTCTAAGCAATATCACCGTTACAGAGAGAGAAGTATTGCATTGTTTAGATAAACTCAAGGTAAATAAAACGCCTGGACCTGATACAATCTCGCCTAGAGTTCTGAAGGAAGCTAAGGATGAGCTCTCCAAACCACTGACATTACTATTCAATAAATCCTTGCAGTCTGGAACTATGCCTGATCAGTGGAAGCTAGCCAACGTAACACCGATATTAAAAAAAGGCAGCAAATCCCTACCCAGTAACTATCGTCCAATTAGCTTAACCTCAGTTGTATGTAAAATGCTAGAAACGGTCATACGAGACAGACTCGTAAATCACTTAGAGGAAAATAACATACTTAAAGATACTCAACACGGCTTTCGTAAAAAACGTTCCTGTTTAACAAACCTCTTAGACTTCTTCCACGATATCCTCAACCTCTACGATGAGAGTACAGCTGTAGATATTATATACCTTTATTTTCAAAAGGCCTTTGACAAAGTTCCCCACAAACGTTTACTGCTAAAACTAAAAGCGCATGGAATACAAGACGGTGTGTTGAAATGGATAGAAAATTGGCTCAGCGACAGAAAGCAAAGAGTAGTCATAAACGGTAAGGCATCTAAATGGACCAATGTAAGTAGCGGGGTACCCCAGGGATCGGTACTAGGACCAATTCTCTTTCTAATTTACATCAACGACATAGATGAGGGCCTCACCTGTACAATCTCAAAATTTGCTGACGATACAAAAATTGCAAATAGCGTACTCTCAAAAGAACAAGTTGACGATATGCAACACAATCTAGATAAATTGTCATGTTGGGCCCAAATTTGGCAA
The DNA here is from genome assembly GCA_032716605.1 of Paralithodes platypus. Classification (NCBI taxonomy): domain Eukaryota; kingdom Metazoa; phylum Arthropoda; class Malacostraca; order Decapoda; family Lithodidae; genus Paralithodes; species Paralithodes platypus. Next base: position 13,227,370 of record CM064540.1, read on the forward strand.
ATGAGTTTCAATGCGGATAAATGTAAAGTACTACATATCGGATACCTAAATGAGAAAGTAAACTATTCGATGAATGGCACTCCGCTTAAGAATGTGAACAGAGAAACCGATCTGGGAGTAACAATATCGAGTAACCTAAAACCGAGTCAACAATGTTCAGAAGTTGTTAAGAAGGCAAACAAAATAATTGGCTTTATAGGCAGGTCATTTGAGCATAAATCCAAAGAAGTTATCCTAACCCTTTACAATTCCTTAGTCCGCCCTCTTCTGGAATACTGCGTTCAATCCTGGTGCCCTTATTACCAAAAAGATATAAACAAGCTAGAACGAGTTCAACGTAGAGTTACCAAAATGATACCTAGCCTAAAGAACAAACCATACGAAGAGCGTCTTAGAGAATTAAATCTATTTCCTTTAACCCAGCGCAGATTAAGAGGTGACTTAATTCAAGTGTTCAAAATCATCAAAGGCATCGACAATATGAACTGTAGTAAGTACTTCACTATAGACCAATCTAATTACACGCGGGGAAACGGTTGCAAAATTATTGGTAAATCTTTTAACTCACACGAATCTAAGAATTTCTTCTTCAATCGAGTTGTCAACTTGTGGAATGGGCTTCCCCGAAACGTTATAGACTGCATCACCGTTGATTCATTTAAACTCCGCTAGACAAATATCTCGCTTCAAACCCGCGACTGACTGCGTTTGTAAATGAATAACTTTATTTTATCCCCCCCTCAGTTACTAACCCATCTGTCCCCTACTAACTTCCTAATCCTGCCACGGACATTAGTTCCAGGGCAGTAATTCCCTTTCCAATGTTCCCTTACCCACTCTAAACCACTGTTTGGACACTTGATCCTCAGTGTTTTGGAGGACAAGCAACCTAGAAGGGTCACTAGATCTGTTGTTGCTTGATTTCCTTTGTACTCCTTTGTACACCGGTATGGTTCTTCTTGACGTACAAAAAGCGTTTGATACAGTAGACCATAATATCCTATGTAATAAGCTACAAGCAATGGGCATTGGGTCAGTGTAATAATAATAATAATAATATTTATTCAGTTAGCAATTTACAGAGTTGGTACCACATAGTATGTTACAAATATATATGACATGTACCAGCCTTGCATAATTTCAACTAAGGATAGCCCAATAAGGCTGTTAGGCGTATTTCCATTGGGGTCCTTGTGGGATTAGGTTAGCTGGGGAAATGGGGAGGATAAAGAAATAGATACTTTAGAGAAAGTATTTCTAGGGGGTTATTTTAAGATACCTTACATCCTATAGTAAATATCAGTAATCCGTAATCAGTAATAATTTCAGTTTGGTTTGTCTATCTCTTATGTCGTATTTAGTAGTAGACATAAGCTTGGTGCTCCCTTCTCGCAGCTGTCCGGTTCAGGTGTTCCTTCAGGCTACGTCTGAAGGAATACAGTGTTCTCTTTTCACGGACTAACTGGGGTAGGTCGTTCCAGTCTTTGATGGCAGTGAAGAAGAATGTTTGCTTACCCTGTCCTTGGATTCTCGGGACCTTAAAATTAAACATCCTGTTTCTTGTATTATGTCCACTCCTCTCATTTGCTTTAACAAAATCATTCTTTAGATACTCTGGAGCTCTGTCATAGAAAATTTTGAAGGCATTAGTGAGCCTGATTTGTTTGGCCCTGTCAGAGACATTGAGCATACCTAGTGACTGAAGTTGTTCCTGGCCAACATGTGATCTGGGTCCTAGGTTCAGCATGAACCTAACCATTTTATTTTGAGTGACCTGAAGTTTGTGCTGTGCTGATTTAGATGATGCAGAGTACCAGGATGACACAGAATAGTCAAAATGACATTGAACAAGCACTTGGCAGAGGGTCTTTTTGGTCGCCGCGGGCAAGCATCCCACCTGTCTATACAGGTATTTTATACGTGCTCTACACTTACTCAGGATAGATTCCAAAATTGTTTCACCTGACAAACCAGTGAACTGGTTTAAATCTTATCTTAGTGGTAGAACACAAAGAGTCAAAATGTATGATAATCTTTCTGATCCTATGCCAATTAACTGTGGGGTCCCGCAGGGAAGCATCTTTGGTCCCTTACTCTTTCTCTGTTATGTGAACGACATGGAACTGAGCGTATCGTGTAAATTATTACTGTTTGCTGACTACAGTGTGCTTCTGGTTTCAGTACAGCGGGTAAGCTAACCTATTGTGAATTTTTTGATAAAAGCACCAATTTTGGCACAGAGGTAGACCAATATATTATTAACAAATTTGGATGTGTAGCCATCGCCCAACTGCCCCCTGGCGGCCGTGGCTGCCATTTTCCAAAATGGCCGCCAGCAGACACCCAAAAGACACACAGAAGTTAGATAAAGTTTGCTGCTGAAGGTTTTAGTGAATGTTTATTGAATGTTTTGAATCAAGACATGCCAGATAGCTCTTAGTCACATTTTGGGAGATGCTGCTGATATTAATTAACATATTTAGGCTAATTGCAGATTAAATGGCGACAAGGAGGGGAGGTGTGGTGGAGTGGTCTTGCCACTGGCCTGGTAATCCAAAGGTCCCGGGTTCAAATCCCGATGTATCAATGGGAAGATATTATTGGGATGGAATTTGTGCTGTACCTGGTATCAGTGCATTACCACAAGCCCACCGAAACGTCAATAAAATACCCTCATTGTTCCCTGATTAAATAGCACTGTATGAATATTCCCATATTCAAAATATGCTATAGGGGTGCAATGCCTGGTGAGTTATCTGCTCAACAGGTGGCGTTGTGTGTGTGTAAGTGTGAGAGTCCGAGTGTAGAGGTTGAGACACTGAAGCACGGGAACGAGGTGGCTTCAGAGATGGGGTCGTTTCGGGCCATGAGTGACCACCTTGCCTCATGTGAAGGCAAGATGGCAGGTGCTCGTTGAACTCTACGTGCTTCACATGTCTCACTCCCTAGACTGGAACAAGACCTCACAGGCTTCACTGTTCATTGTAAAGTGGTGAATGTTAAGGCTCTCAACCTATGCCCGAGAGGAAGTAAGTTGGAATATAGAAAAAAAAAAAAAAAAAAAAAAAAAAAAAGGAAACCCATGATCAGGCATCAAATGCTGACATTCCTTGTGAATAGGCTAGATTAATTTAAGTTGTGGAAATGTTATCTAACCTTCTTCCTCTGTCTGTCAATAGCTATTTATGGACACTGCCCACGCCAATTAAGATGCCAATTAACAAAATTATTAACACAATTATGCTAATTACATCGATAATACAACAACAATAACAGAACCAGATAGTGATAATTATGGTGGCTTGCTCTCATCAGATCAATCCTGGGAAAGTCAAATGTTATACTTCTGTGGTCAATGGACACTACTACATTTAATTATCATGTTAATTAACACATAATCTGCTAAATGCAATATGCAGATAAGTTCACTGTTTTACAGTACCTGTGTACTGTCTGGAACAGTTCAGAATCTTCATCTTAAGTTTGCGAGTTCAGTTCTGAGAGCACTCCCCGTCGCAAGCAAACAGTGGTGTGCATTCCAGACTGGCCTTCTTGCACTTGCACTTTTTGATGCAGCCCTTCTGGCATTTGCAGGAGACAAGCTCCCGGCAGACCTTGGATGTCTCGGGGAGCGTTGTCCAGAGAGGTTCGTACATGTCGCTGGTCTTGATCCAACCTCAGTCGGTTGGGGATGGCAATGTTGGTGCAGGAACCAGGGCCTGACCCCAGACATGTCCGCCCTGGTATATTGCTCGTCGGACGTGCTGTTTCAGGGCTGCACTTGTCGGTAGGATCAGCTGGACATTGCTCTTCTTTGCAAACAGTTTGTGGCGTGCCTTGTCGATATTGGTTGCGGTGCTTGTTCTGTCGTAAAGCAAGATGACGAACCTCTCGATGGTGTGCATGGCATCTTCATCAATATGATCCGGTGCAGTGGAGAGGTCAGTGAGTGTCTGGGTCAGCTGAGGTAGAGCTGTCCACACTGCCCATGCTGTCCTCTTGCCATGTCCGGTGAAGCAGGAGACCGTGTCACAGCCCGTCAAAGCATGAAACATCGGTAGTGCCTGTGCTTTCTCAGGGCTCAGAGCCTGCGCCATCTCATGGGCTGCCAACAAACCGGAAAGCCTTGCCCGTGCCGAAGGACACCCACACTTCGGCTTCCTCCTCCAGGGTGCGTGCCAGAGCCACTGCCAGGACAACAACATCAGTGTCAACTGTGCGGATGAGGATCTTCTTGTGGCCATTGTAAGCAGCGTGGGCGGCATGCAACATCATGCGGCTGTCGGCTTCTTCGTGGTTGCAAGGAGCCAGGGCTGCAGTATCTAGGAGCAGTGGCTTGCTCAAGACATCATCTCCTTCAGTGATGACCAGCTCCTTGTCTGCAAGCTGGAATGAGTCGTGGAGGACGCCAGAGAGGAAGCTGAACAGCTCTGTCTTGTTCTCGTCGACTCTGAGGAAGCTGGCCCAGTTCCCGGGGATCGTTGCACCACCCACCACCCGTCTTCTCACCCCTTTTCCGCGCTTGGCTCTTGCTGTACCCTTCAACAAGTCTGTATTGTAGCGGTCCCACACCAGGTCCAGTCGTGTGGCTTGATGGAGTTTTGAGAGTATGTAGGGCACAAAGACCTGCTGTGCATACTCGTTGAAGCTTTTTGCTGTAGCTGGCTTCAGCATCTGGATGATGACCGCTCCATCTAGCACAATGCAGCTGGTTGGAGGAACCTCAGACTTGGGCTGACCGAGGTCTTCTAGACAAGCGAGAAGATCACTCTTGACACCCAGCCGGATGCCACCGCCATCTGATAGTGCAGGGGGGCAGGCTTGGTTTTCATGTTGGAAGAATTCCTCTAGATTCCCATCCCGGTTCTGGCACCCGATATGCAGACGAGAGAACAGGTCCACGTCATTCTTCAAGGATTTCATCTGCTGCTTGCCCTTTCCCGGAGGTTTTGAAGGAGGCTGACCAAAGATTTTCAGCTTGTTTCTGTGAATGGCATCAAGGTCTCTGTCCAGTTCACAAGCCTTTGCCAGGGCATCGCCGAGGTCTTCATTGAATGCAAGCAGGACATCGCGCCCCTAGTGCTGTGCACACATGTTAGGAAAGTGAGCAAGCAGTCTCTGCTTAAGACGGGTCGTGTGCATCCTGCCCTCATGCTTAACTCCCAGCTGTTTCATCCTTGACGTGTATAACTGCGCCAGGTCAGCAAGTTTGAAGACCGGAGACGTCTCGGCATCCATGTGAGCTTCTTCAATAAACACCACCAGCTCTGCGAAAGCAAGTCCTGCTATTGCGTGTTCATCGTCTGTACCTTTGCCCGCCATTTCCTTAATCTTCCGTGCGCGATTGTACAAGTTCAGGAGACAATTTCGGTGGTACTTGGCCTCCTGTGCAACCATGTCCCCAGCGTTCAGTTGCGTCAGGAGGTCCAAGTTGTCCAGAATCAGTGCGCACGACCTGACACGCGAGTCCAGTTGGAATGTCGCAGCTTCATGAAGACCAGCACTACCAGGAGCTTCTCCGCAGAAGAAGCATTTCACTTCTTGGTGTTTCGTCTCAGTACTTGATGGTCGTGACAGATATCGAGTTCGCTTGCGGTCAACAACTTCCTCTTCTTCGTCGGCGCCTATTTTCAGGTGCCTCTTCTCAGCTCTGTCTAACTTGGTCTTGTTATACCTCAGCCTGCAGGTCTTGTGGTATCGTGCATTGTTGGCGCTCAATGCTGCTTCAACGCCACTGCCTTCATCTAATCGGCTCAACAGAAAAGAGTTGGGGAGCAATCCAAGCTCATTGAACCTTCTCAGATGTCCAGCGAGAATACTGTAGCTGCTCCCCTTGTGTTGCCATGTATTCTGGGATGGACTTGTCAGCGACTCTGGCGTCGTTTCTTGGCATATGAAGCATAATGACCAGTCTGTCTCTGTTGCTGGCTGGGCGGAGGTAGACGGAGCTGCTTCTGCACCACGAGGCTCAACGAGTTTGAAGCTCTTCGACATTGTTCTGGAAATGGAAAATGACAAAGTTGTATGAAAGGAGCACTCAGAATCCAAGTGAATTAGGACATGTTCAATTGAGAGATGTTTGTCATGGTTGTGGTGCTAATCTATGAATAATTCAATAAATCGATAATAAGATAAGATTCTAAAAACACATGGGCACCTTTCTTTGTTGTTAAGTGCTACCCTACATTAGCAACAACACGCAACATAATGTTTGCACAACATTGCAGATTAAAAACAATCATTTTTTCCTGCAGATTTACTCAGTATATCTCATTCACCTAGGGATAAGTCTTCCTCGGCAGCCACATGGCGGCCATTTTGGAAAATGGCCGCCACGGCCGCCAGGGGACAGTTGGGCGATGGCTCCAAATCCAAATTTGTTCATAATATTGGTCTACCTCTGTGCCAAAATTGGTGTTTTTATCAAAAAATGCACAATAGGTTTGAATATCCTAGGTAAAACGCCCCCAATGGAAATACGCCTAAGGGCCTTATTGGGCTATCCTTAGTTGGAATTATGCAAAGCTGGTACATGTCATATTAAATTTTGTAACATATTATGTGGTACCAACATTGTAAAATGCTAACTGAATAAATATTATTATTATTATTATTTTTATTATTATTATTATTATCTCTGAATTATTTAATAAAAGTTGTTCCCGACTAAAATCTTAACTGATTTTCTTAGTGACCTTGACGGATAAATGTAATATTATGATAGGCCTATATCAAACTTTTTGTAATATATACATATAATGGGAAAATACTTTTTGGGGGGGCTGATATAAGTGACAAAAGTACAGGGTTAGGTAGTTAGGTAGTTAGGCAGAAGCGAACCAGAAGTGGATAAAAGAAAAGCATATGAGATCTATAGAAAAATGAAGTAAGTGGTGTGGAAATTATATATAGTTGAAAGAAAAAATAAATAACGATAGCAGAGTGAAGGAGATGAAGAGAACAAATTGGGCATGGAAAATCAGAGGAAAATAAGAAAGGAAATGAGGAAGGTAAAGGAAAAGTGAGTAAGTGTAAGGACACGCAGGAGTAAAGTAAAAAGAGGTGAAGAATACCGCAGAAGAAACAAAGGGTGAACAATGAATACGTTGAGAGAAGCCACTATAATGGAAACTAGATTAATGATAGATGGATTAATGTGACAGAATTACTTGAAAAGTTCACCTTATAAGCTGCCAGACTAGTGTTAACAATAGTAGTTTAAAGAAATAGCGCTTGTGAGAAACTGGCTTAAACAATGATTTAAAGGGAGGTAACTGGTTGAGTGAAATACATTCTGAATATAAATTAATTTTCCGACCCAGATCTATGAATCCCTAGAATCCTAAAATTTATCAAGGATTAAGTTGCCAAGGCAGTAACCATAAGTATTAACTCTCTCTGGCTTGGTTAAGTTTCATGGAAACTTATTACCACTTCCATTCACCCTTCAGCGTTATTTGCACTACTGCCAGGCGATGCACATAATTATGTTATCATTCTGATTTATTACATAATAGTCTCTCTACATGCAATGTATTATACATCCAAAGATAGAGCAAGACCCATTATGTTATAAACACCGGAAACAAAAATAATCCACAAGATCAAATTATCACACTGATAATCGACATTTAAGAAATATATTATCTTTTTTCCGAGTTAACACCATTTTAATTTTGTTATAAGCTTAGCAATATATTTGTTTTATTATATACGAAATTAGAAGCATTTTTCAAGCTCATTCCAAATGTTTCAACAAACAAAATAAAACCAACATAAAGACAGGAAAGGAATCTGAAGAATGATGACTAAAGAGACAAAACTAATTGCGTGAAGGAAGTTTAATTAAACTGAAGGTACTGAAGGAAGGAGGGAGACAGCAAGGGTGGGAAGAGAAAAAGACAACAAAAAGTAAAAACGGCATAACAAGAGGATATAAAAGGATACTAAACAAACAAAAATTATGATGGGAGCTTATCTAGAGTGGAGGTCTATCTATCTACTGCCGGACGCTGTGATCCCCGGAGGGGTGGCCACGACCGAAACGCCTCATGCACCTCTGTCCCCAGTCAATCGACGCCCCTCCCCCTATCCAGCACCGCTTCCACGCATATAATTCGTAACTCCATCCTTCCACTTCTCTCTCGGTCTACCTCTCCCTCTCTGTCCTTCCACCTCACTCTCGTACACTCTTTAAATTATTATCTCGTCTTCCCATACGTTCCACATGGCTGAACTATCGCAAGGTGTTCCTTTTCACACTGACACCTGGTAGGGTGGTGGAGACCTGGTAGTGTGGAGGACACCTGGTAGTGTGGTGGAGACCTGGTAGTGTGGAGGAGACTTGGTAGTGTGGAGGAGACCTGGTAGTGTGGTGGACGCCTGGTAGTGTGGAGGGGACCTGGTATTGTGGTGGACGCCTGGAAGTGTGGAGGGGACCTGGTAGTGAGGAGGGTACCTGGTAGTGTGGAGGACACCTGGTAGTGTGGTGGACGCCTGGTAGTGTGGAGGGGACCTGGTATTGTGGAGGGGGACCTGGTAGTGTGGAGGACACCTGGTAGTGAGGAGGGGACCTGGTAGTGTGGAGGACACCTGGTAGTGTGGAGGACACCTTCTAGTGTGGAGGACACCTGGCAGTGTGGATGGGACTTGGTAGTGTGTTGGACACCTGGTAGTGAGGTGGATACCTGGTAGTGTGGAGGACACCTGGAAGTGTGGAGGACACCTGGAAGTGTGGAGGGGACCTGGTAGTATGTTGGACACCTGGTAGTGTGAGGGGACCTGGTAGTGTGGAGGGGATCTGGTAGTGTGATGGAGACTTGGTAGTGTGGAGGAGACCTGGTAGTGTGGAGGACACCTGGTAGTGTGGTGGACACCTGGTAGTGTGGTGGAGACCTGGTAGTGTGGAGGAGACCTGGTAGTATGTTGGACACCTGGTAGTGTGAGGGGACCTGGTAGTGTGGAGGGGATCTGGTAGTGTGATGGAGACTTGGTAGTGTGGAGGAGACCTGGTAGTGTGGAGGACGCCTGGTAGTGTGGTGGACACCTGGTAGTGTAGTGGAGACCTGGTAGTGTGGAGGAGACCTGGTAGAGTGCAGGAGACCTGGTAGTGTGGAGGTGACCTGGTAGTGTGGAGGACACCTGGTAGTGTGGAGGTATCCTGGTAGTGTGGAGAGGACCTGGTAGTGTGGAGGACACCTGGTAGTGTGGAGGACACCTGGTAGTGTGGAGGACACCTGGTAGTGTGGTGGACACCTGGTAGTGTGGAGGACACCTGGTAGTGTGGCTGACACCTGGTAGTGTGGAGGACACCTGGTAGTATGGAGGACACCTGGTAGTATGGAGGACACCTGGTAATGTGGTGGATGCCTGGTAGTGTGGTGGACACCTGGTAGTGTGGTGGACACCAGGTTGTGTGGAGGGCACCTGGTAGTATGGAGGACACCTGGTAGTGTGGTGAACACCTGGTAGTATGGTGGACACCGGGTAGTGTGGAGGACACCTGGTAGTGTGGAGGACACCTGGTAGTGTGGAGGGGACCTTGTAGCGTGGAGGACACCTGGTAGTGTGGAGAACACCTGGTAGTGTGTAGGACACCTGGTTGTGTGGAGGGGACCTGATAGTGTGGAGGACACCGGATATTGTGGTGGAGACCTGGTACTGTGGAGGACACCTGGTAGTGTGAAGGACACCTGGTAGTGTGTAGGGTACCTGGTAGTGTGGTGGAAACCTGGTAGTGTGAAGGACACCTGTTAGTGTGGAGGACACCTGGTAGTGTGGAGGGGACCTGGTAGTGTGGAGGGGACCTGGTAGTGTGGAGAGGACCTGGTAGTGTGGAGGGGACCTGGTATTGTGGAGGACACCTAGTAGTGGGGAGGGGACCTGGTAGTGTGGAGGACACCTGGTTGTGTGGAGGACATCTGGTAGCATGGAGGAAACCTGGTAGTGTGGAGGACACCTGGTAGTGTGGTGGACACTTGGTAGTGTGGAGGATACCTGGTAGTATGTAGGGGACCTGGTAGTGTGGAGGACACCTGGTAGTGTGGTGGAGACCTGGTAGTGTGGAGGACACCTGGTAGTGTGGAGGACACCTGGTACTGTGGTGGACACCTGGTAGTGTGGAGGACACCTGGTAGTGTGGTGGACACCTGGTACTGTGGAGGGGACCTGGTAGTGTGGTGGACACCTGGTAGTGTGGAGGGGACCTGGTAGTGTGGAGGGGACCTGGTAGTGTGTTGGACACCTGGTAGTGTGGAGGGGACCTGGTAGTATGGAGGGGATCTGGTAGTGTGGTGGAGACCTGGTAGTGTGGAGGAGACCTGGTAGTGTGGAGGATACCTGGTTGTGTGGAGGACATCTGGTAGTGTGGTGGACACCTGGTAGTGTGGTGGAGACCTGGTAGAGTGGAGGAGACCTGGTTGTGTGGAGGTGACCTGGTAGTGTGGAGGTATCCTGGTAGTGTGGGGGGGACCTGGTAGTGTGGAGGACACCTGATAGTGTGGAGGGGACCTGGTAGTGTGGAGGACACCTGGTAGTGTGGAGGACACTTGATAGTGTAGTGGAAACCTGGTAGTATGGAGGGGACCTGGTAATGTGGTGGACACCTGGTAGTGTGGAGGACACCTGGTAGTGTGGTGGACACCTGGTAGTGTGGTGGACACCTGGTAGTGTGGTGAACAGCAGGTAGTGTGGAGGACACCTGATAGTATGGAGGACAACTGGTAGTGTGGAGAACACCTGGTAGTGTGGAGGATACCTGGTAGTGTAGAGGACAGCTGGTAGTGTGGTGGACACCTGGTAGTGTGGAGGACACCTGGTAGTGTGGTAGACACCTGGTAGTATGGTGAACACCTGGTAGTGTGGAGGACACCTGGTAGTGTGGAGGGGACCTGGTAGTGTGGAGGACACCTGGTAGTGTGGTGAACACCTGGTAGTGTGGAGGACACCTGGTTGTGTGGAAGGGACCTGGTAGTGTGGAGGGGACCTGGTAGTGTGAAGGACACCTGGTAGTGTGGTGGAGACCTGGTAGTGTGAAGGACACCGGTAGTGTGGTGGAGACCTGGTAGTGTGGAGGACACCCTGTAGTGTGAAGGACACCTGGTAGTGTGGAGGGGGCCTGGTAGTGTGGTGGAAACCTGGTAGTGTGGAGGACACCTGATAGTGTGGAGGAAACCTGGTAGTGTGGAGGGGAACTGTTACTAGTGTGGAGGGGACCTGGTGGTGTGGAGGGGACCTGGTATTGTGGAGGACACCTGGTAGTGGGGAGGGGACCTGGTAGTGTGGAGGACACCTGGTTGTGTGGAGGACACCTGGTAATGTGGTGGACACCTGGTAGTGTGGAGGTCACCTGGTAGTGTGGTGGACACCTGGTAGTGTGGAGGATACTTGGTAGTGTGGAGGACACCTGGTAGTGTGGTGGACACCTGGTTGTGTGGAGGACACCTGGTAGTGTGGAGGACACCTGGTAGTGTGGTGGACACCTAGTAGTATGGTGAACACCTGGTAGTGTGGAGGACACCTGGTAGTGTGGAGGGGACCTGGTAGTGTGGAGGACACCTGGTAGTGTGGTGAACACCTGGTAGTGTGGAGGACACCTGGTTGTGTGGAGGGGACCTGGTAGTGTGGAGGGGACCTGGTAGTGTGGAGGACACCGGGTAGTGTGGTGGAGACCTGGTACTGTGGAGGACACCTGGTAGTGTGAAGGACACCTGGTAGTGTGGAGGGGACCTGGTAGTGTGGTGGAAACCTGGTAGTGTGAAGGACGCCTGTTAGTGCGGAGGACACCTGTAGTGTGGAGGGGACCTGGTAGTGGGGAGGGGACCTGGTAGTGTGGAGGGGACCAGGTATTGTGGAGGACACCTGGTAGTGGGGAGGGGGCCTGGTAGTGTGGAGGACACCTGGTAGTGTGGAGGAGACCTGGTAGTGTGGAGGACACCTGGTAGTGTGGTGGACACCTGGTAGTGTGGAGGACACCTGGTAGTGTGGAGGGGACCTGGTAGTGTGGAGGACACCTGGTAGTGTGGTGGAGACCTGGTAGTGTGGAGGACACCTGGTAGTGTGGAGGACACCTGGTAGTGTGGTGGAAACCTGGTAGTGTGAAGGATGCCTGTTAGTGTGGAGGACACCTGATAGTGTGGAGGTGACCTGGTAGTGTGGAGGGGACCTGGTAGTGTGGAGGGGACCTGGTATTGTGGAGGACACCTGGTAGTGGGGAGGGGACCTGGTAGTGTGGAGGACACCTGGTAGTGTGGAGGAGACCTGGTAGTGTGGAGGACATCTGGTAGTGTGGTGGACACCTGGTAGTGTGGAGGACACCTGGTAGTGTGGAGGGGACCTGGTAGAGTGGAGGACACCTGGTAGTGTGGTGGAGACCTGGTAGTGTGGAGGACACCTGGTAGTGTGGTGGACACCTGGTACTATGGAGGGGACCTGGTAGTGTGGTGGACACCTGGTAGTGTGGAGGAGACCTGGTAGTGTGGAGGGGACCTGGTAGTGTGTTGGACACCTGGTAGCGTGGAGGGGACCTGGTAGTGTGTTGGACACCTGGTAGCGTGGAGGGGATCTGGTAGTATGGTGGAGACCTGGTAGTGTGGAGGAGACCTGGTAGTGTGGAGGACACCTGGTAGTGTGGAGGGCACCTGGTAGTGTGGTGGACACCTGGTAGTGTGGTGGAGACCTGGTAGTGTGGAGGAGACCTGGTAGAGTGGAGGAGACCTGGTAGTGTGGAGGTGACCTGGTAGTGAGGAGGACACCTGGTAGTGTGGACATATCCTTGTAGTGTGGAGGGGACCTGGTAGTGTGGAGGACACCTGATAGTGTGGAGGGGACCTGGTAGTGTGGAGGGGACCTGGTAGTGTGGAGGACACCTGGTAGTGTGGAGGACACCTGGTAGTGTGGAGGACACCTGGTAGTGTGGAGACCTGGTAGTGTGGAGGACACCTGGTAGTGTGGAGGACACCTGGTAGTGTGGAGGACACCTGGTAGTGTGGAGGGGACCTGGTAGTGTGGAGGACACCTGGTAGTGTGGAGGACACCTGGTAGTGTGGAGGGGACCTGGTAGTGTGGTGAACACCTGGTAGTGTGGAGGACACCTGGTTGTGTGGAAGGGACCTGGTAGTGTGGAGGACACCTGGTAGTGTGGAGGACACCTGGTAGTGTGGTGGAGACCTGGTAGTGTGGAGGACACCTGGTAGTGTGGAGGGCACCTGGTAGTGTGGTGGACACCTGGTAGTGTGGTGGAGACCTGGTAGTGTGGAGGAGACCTGGTAGAGTGGAGGAGACCTGGTAGTGTGGAGGTGACCTGGTAGTGAGGAGGACACCTTGTAGTGTGGACATATCCTTGTAGTGTGGAGGGGACCTGGTAGTGTGGAGGACACCTGATAGTGTGGAGGGGACCTGGTAGTGTGGAGGGGACCTTGTAGTGTGGAGGACACCTGGAAGTGTGGAGGACACTTGGTAGTGCAGTGGAAACCTGGTAGTGTGGAGGGGACCTGGTAGTGTGGAGGACACCTGGTAGTGTGGAGGACACCTGGTAGTGTGGTAGACACCTGGTAGTGTGGAGGACACCTGGTAGTGTGGTGGACACCTGGTAGTGTGGAGGACACCTCATAGTATGGAGGACACCTGGCAGTATGGAGGACACCTGGTAATGTGGTGGACACCTGGTAGTGTGGAGGACACCTGGTAGTGTGGTGGACACCTGGTAGTGTGGTGGACACCAGGTTGTGTGGAGGACACCTGGTAGTATGGAGGACACCTGGTAGTGTGGTGAACACCTGGTAGTGTGGAGGATACCTGGTAGTGTGGAGGACACCTGGTAGTGTGGTGGACACCTGGTAGTGTGGAGGACTCCTGGTAGTGTGGTAGACACCTGGTCGTATGGTGAACACCTAGTAGTGTGGAGGACACCTGGTAGTGTGGAGGGGACCTGGTAGTGTGGTGAACACCTGGTAGTGTGGAGGACACCTGGTTGTGTGGAAGGGACCTGGTAGTGTGGAGGACACCTGGTAGTGTGGAGGACACCTGGTAGTGTGGTGGAGACCTGGTAGTGTGGAGGACACCTGGTAGTGTGAAGGACACCTGGTAGTGTGGAGGGGACCTTGTAGTGTGGTGGAAACCTGGTAGTGTGGAGGACACCTGTTAGTGTGGAGGACACCTGTTAGTGTGGAGGGGACTTGTTACTAGTGTGGAGGGGACCTGGTAGTGTGGAGGGGACCTGGTATTGTGGAGGACACCTGGTAGTGGGGAGGGGACCTGGTAGTGTGGAGGACACCTGGTTGTGTGGAGGACACCTGGTAGTGTGGAGGAGACCTGGTAGTGTGGCGGACACCTGGTAGTATGGTGGACACCTGGTAGTGTGGAGGACACCTGGTAGTGTGGAGGGGACCTGGTAGTGTGGAGGACACCTGGTAGTGTGGTGGAGACCTGGTAGTGTGGAGGACACCTGGTAGTGTGGTGGACACCTGGTAGTGTGGAGGACACCTGGTAGTGTGGAGGACACCTGGTAGTGTGGTGGAGACCTGGTAGTGTAGAGGACACCTGGTAGTGTGGTGGAAACCTGGTAGTGTGGAGGACACCAGGTACTGTGGTGGACACCTGGTAGTGTAGAGGACACCTGGTAGTGTGGTGGACACCTGGTAGTGTGGTGGACACCTGGTAGTGTGGTAGACACCTGGTAGTGTGGAGGACACCTGGTAGTGTGGTGGAGACCTGATGGTGTAGAGGAGACCTGGTGGTTTGGAGGACACCTGGTAGTGTGGAGGGGACTTGGTTGTGTGGAGGACACCTGGTAGTGTGGAGGAGACCTTCTAGTGTGGAGGACACCTGGTAGTGTGGATGGGACCTGGTAGTGTGTTGGAGACCTGGTAGTGTGGTGGAGACCTGGTAGTGTGGTGGAGACCTGGTAGTGTGGAGGACACCTGGTAGTGTGGAGGGGGCCTGGTAGTGTGTTGGACACCTGGTAGTGTGGAGGGGACCTGGTACTGTGGAGGACACCTGGTAGTATGGAGGAGACCTTGTAGTGTGGAGGATACCTGGTAGTGTGGCGGAGACCTGGTAGTGTGGATGACACCTTGTAGTTTGGTGGAGACCTGGTAGTGTGGTGGACACCTGGTAGTGTGGTGGAGATCTGGTAGTGTGGAGGACACCTGGTAGTGTGGTGGAGACCTGGTAGTGTGGAGGGGACCTGGTAGTGTGGTGGAGACCTGGTAGTATGGAGGGGACCTGGTAGTGTGGAGGATACCTGGTAGTGTGGATGACACCTGGTAGTGTGGAGGAGACCTGGTAGTGTGGTAGAGACCTGGTAGTGTGGCGGAGACCTGGTAGTGTGGAGGACACCTGGAAGTGTGGTGGAGACCTGGTAGTGTGGAGGGGACCTGATAGTGTGGAGGACACCTGGTAGTGTGGAGACTGGCTCAAGGAGGAAGGGTTGATAATAAAAACCACCCGACTCATTAATTCCCCCTTACAGTCTGTCCCCTTAATGAAACACTTGCATAATAAATAAAATTGTAATAAGCAACAAGTTTGACGTAATTAATGAAGAAATTATATACAGTTTACAGGTCAATAAATAGCACAATATTTAAAGGAAATATCATTACGTCCTGACACCAACATATTGACTGCAGTGACCTAAGTGCTATTAGGATTATGTATTTGTTTATACAAGGAATGAGTATCGTTATATTAAAAAGGTTTTAATGCATATGAACACGACTAGTATTTTTCAGTAATATCCTGTGTTTTACTAATGTTCTATGTTGCTCCTATTAACTGATGCTCAATCTTGTTACCTGAAATATGATAGGACACCCTTAAAGGGGGGTGACCTGCTTTTTGTTATTTCTGTCCTTTTCTCTCTTTCTCTGGCTTGTATCCATTCGGCCCCATTCAGCCAACTATTTTAAGACGTTTATCCCCATCTAGGTGTCGATTTCTTCCTGGCGAGCGAAAGCGAGCCAGCATTATATGAAGAAATCCGGCTTCGCCGGAGATTTTTTTTTATCGAAAAATGTACAAATTTAGCCTGCTGTCAAACAAAAATAAAAAATATGCTGGCTCGCTACCGCTCACCAGTAAAAAATTGACACCTGGATGGGGATAAACGTCTTAAAACAGTAGGCTGAATGGGGCCAAATGGATACAAGCCAGAGAAAGAAAGAAAAGGACAACAAAAACAGGTCACCCCCCTTAAGCTTAATTAATCGTTGTATATATAATTATTTCCTCAACTTGATAGAGCAAAATAAGAGTACTGTAAATATAAAAATAATCCTTTAAATGTTTCGTTATATTTTGAACAAACATTGTTCGGCAGTAACTTTTGAATCAAATACCTAATACATATTTTCTACATATTCAAAAGCAATAAATAAATGCTAGACCAATAGCAACATTATATTTAACTCCTTTAGGAAATAATTGACCACGCTGCTCTTGCCTGCATCACATGCACATCAAAATGCCTATTATGTAAATTAGGCTTATGTATAATTTATAAAAGTAAGGATCTATTGAAAGAGAGAGAGGGAGAGAGAGCAGAAGGAATGTGAAGATATATTGTTGGATGTATGTATTACTGAATAAACAATCATGCGATAATATCGATCCTTGATGGAATAATTACTTAGTAAATAAAGCATTTGAAAGCATTGTAGATCAAAATGTTTATGACTGCAAGACAAAATATAATAAGAATAAATTAAATTATCAATGTAACAATTTCATGCACACATTTTTCATTTATTTTACGCACATATATTCACACATACACACAGTCACACACTCTCTCTCTCTCTCTCTCTGACAAACACACACACATAGTTATAAACTCTTTCTCTCTTTCTCTAATACACGCTCACACACAAAACTCCGCAACGAGAGTCTCTTCAACTTCTTTTTATTAACCTTTTCTTTGACTAACCTTTCTCATTCCTCTAATGAGCTTTGGTGGAATTACTTTGATCAGATAATTTACACATTCTATTAATCTCTCCCTTCTCTGAAATCTCATTCATGGGCGATTTCAACGTTCACAATCGCCAATGGCTCTCCTCTCATTTAACTGACCAACCTGGTGAACAAACCTACATCTTTGATATCTGAAATGACTTAGAGCAGTTACAGTAGTCTAGCACCAAACTTGTATCCCTGACCGTCATGTAGATCAGCCCAACATTCGTGATTTACTTTCAACTTCTAATCTTTCCGCTTACACTGTAAACCCTTTTTTCTTTGTTGGGCTCCTCTGATCATAACCTTATCTCTGTTACCTGTCCTATTTCTCCAGTACGGGCATCTGCCTCCCCAGCAGGCGGAACCTGCGGCACTTTAACGCTGTCGACCGGAAAGCTCTTCACCAGTACTTCTTTGAATTGCCATGGAATGTATATTGCTTCTGTGGCAGAGGACCCTCGGAGTATGCTGAACGCATTACCGAGCTAATCCTCTTGGGCATGAATTCATACATTCCATTTTCCTATTCTCATGTTTGTTCTACTGCTGTCTGCAATAAGGAGGTAACATTCAAATGGTACCGTCGCCTTCAAATTCGCGAATCTCGTACTTTCTATGTTTCTGCCTGGTATCAAGCCAAATCTGTTCTTCGACCCACCAAAAACGCTATCATTAACAGTAAATGTTCTGAAATTTGCAACTTTAGCTTCTGCCAACCTTTCTGGCATCTAGGCAAAACCTCTCCATGAAATATTCTTCCTCTTCATGCCCTCCTCTTATTCACTGATCTTATCTACTGATCTTTCTTGGAAAGATGTATGAATGCATGAATGTATGCATATATATTATTAATGTTCGTATGTACTTTATGTATGAACCTATGTGTATGTATATATAATTGTGTGTATGTATGTATGTGTACCTGAATGAATGTATGTATTTAAGTATTTATGCATGCATTTATTCTTAGTCGTTAATGTATTAGTAATGTAGAAGTTATCATATTTTGTGAGTGAACAGATGTATGTACACGATATAAATGTATTGCATATGTTTATATTTGGTCATATTTTAACTATGTATATTATGTGCTATATATGTATACGTACGAATGTATGAAAGTGTGATAATGCAAATGTGTTTATCTATATCCGTGTATGTACTGTACCTGTATATGCGAGTTTGCATACAGTATACTTACATACAGATTGACTTAATTATAGAATTTATCATGATTTTCGTTTTAACAAGTTCCTCTTTGTCTGCTCTATACGTCATTAATAATTATTTTCAAGAATGGAGTATTTAAGGAAGTATAATTATACCTTTGGGTATTTGGCTCTTTGTTATATGTGAATAACCTATTAATGTTTGTTATAATTATGTGAATCATACTATTACCACCCTGACAAAACAACTTCCCAGAAGTTATAGGAGTGCACAACCGTCTCTGTGGATTCTCCACCCTCGCACAGATTCTTGCTCTGTACAGGGGCACTGTGCGCCCATGTATCGAAAATAGTTTGCATGTGTAGGGAGCTTCTAGACTCAATAGTATTTCGTCTCATGAATTCACTTCCTAGTAATTCCCTACAATCTGTATCTACATACAACAATGTTGCACCTTCTCAGGCTATTACAATAATAAATGTTCTTCAGATATTTCTCAGTGTGGGGCACCCACCTTTCAACACATTCCCACCCCTTTGCTGTCCAACTCTAACCCAAGAATGGACCAATTTTCCCAGTATTTCTTCTACTCAACAAATAAACTCTGAACACTCCCTCAATGTGTCTTTCCCTCATCGTATGAGTGCTGCAAAATATGTGTGTCCAGACATTTTGACTCTAACGTACCTTGAATTTGGATCTCTATTACTCTTTCCACTTTGGGGGGGACAACTGTTACAGGCAGTTTTCCCTTTTATCTCCTTCATACACATAAAGAACCCTCATTAAATCCACTTCAGTCCCTAATTGCTCTAGAAAAACGTGTGTGTGAGAGAGTTTGAAGGTAATTACAGTGGTGAGGGCTATGAAGATAAATATTTGTGTAATTATAAAGCTGTGATGGTGATGAAGAAAATATTAATATGTTGATGGTGATATTAGTGACGACGTTGTTATTCATATGATTAAACAAATAATTTTATGGGAATTGTGATTAGGAGAAATGGTATTTACTATGCACTGATATGGTGATACTGTCATGACAAATACTGTTATACTAATGGCTGTTCTAAACAATAGGATATAAAATATTGCATCTTGGATAAACACCAATTGAGGAGGAGCAGTTTATTGACGTGTATACAAAGGAATGTGAACATCAACAGATCAACTGGTCATGAAGAGGCTGTTTGTATATAACCTAAAGGAGATGTAACCCATACATGTGCCTAACTCAATTGACTTTACTTCACCTTCTCAGCTATGAAATATACTGAATATAAATATATATGAATATATTTAATAATATACTGAAGGACGACAGTTTCACAATATATTAAAATGTAAAACTTGCAAACTAAACAAACCAAAATTGAGACAAGGACAATATAAAGTCAATTAAAATTATCAAAATCGCTATGTGGAAACAACGCTACTAAAATGAAAATTATTAAATAAAAGAACACAATCCACCACATAGGGTGTACATTACTACATGAGCAAGTTAATCTGTTTCCCAAGCAAACTAATCGCACATATAAGAACGCACTATCGTCACGTTAAAGGAAGTAGTCAAGTTTGGGAAGTCCGGGACGTTCTGGCAAATTTTACTAAACTCTGCATGAATAAAGAAACTACATGTTAAATGTCAAAATATTATTTAAAATCAAATTTGCAACATGACAAGACATTAACAATAGTACAAAATAACATCTTTGACAGATTATGGCAAATACTTGCGACGCGGTTGACAATTTAATGCTTAGCTTGATGTGACTTGAATCGCTGTCCAACAAATCTAAAACCTTATTCTCGCTTAAATATCTTGGAAATTTATTGCGCTACATCTGGACGATACACACACGTAGGTTGTGACTCTGATTTAACCCACAATAATTGCCTCAACATGCAATGTATTATTTATCCAAAGATAGAGCAACAACTATACTATTATAAAACCAGCAGAAAGCCATAAGATAATATTATCGCATTGAAAATTGATATACAATAAATATTTAATGGTTTAATAATATTGTTATAAGCTGAGCAATATACTTGTGTATATGAAAGTAAAAAAACATTTCACGTTCATTCCGAATGTGTCATCAACATTTATTTATCATCAATAGTAGTTTTTATATGAATAAAATAATAATCAATATTTGGCGAATGAAAATTATGCATGCATAACCAAAATATTAATTCTACATAGATTTTCAGCAACCAGACTTACGTTTAGTACAATCTATTACATCTCAATAGAAAGGAGAAAGACCAAGCTACAATAATACAGTAACAAAACCCCCAAACAATAATATATTGTTGAATGTGATACAGAATAACACAATTATTTTGTTTTTCTAACTTCTTTTGAATTCACACCATCAGAAATCAGAATTTTCAGTGACAACAATAGGTTTTTATATATTAAATGACAAGTACTGTTCACGCACTCTCCAAAAGTGCCATCAAAATTTGTCTATCAATAAATGTTAATAATTATATAATAGCACAAGCGTATACGATTGTGGTTCTAGGACTCGCACTCGTATACAATAGCGCACATTATTCTCAGTTTATTTAGTTGTAAGGTGTTTTAGAGCTATAATTATGGTGATACATGTAGCTCATTGTCATAGGAAGAGAATAAAACAAACCTGAAGTCCTTAGTCCTTATATTTGGTTTTATACAATTATTTATGAAAAGGCATTCGTCGGCCATGTTTAGCTCTCGTAACAGTTATATATTGTGACGCTTCTGCATAGTAGCCACGTGCGGGCATGCGCGCGCGTCGGCTGCCCAGCCGTTTAGAAACCGGCTGGTAGCAGCCGGTCGGCAGGCTTTTCCTTAGTATATATCCTACGACAACGTAACTAATGTCTGGGATATTCTTATGTTGTTTCACAGCTTGAAGCTGCCCTTATTCTTAACCAACGCATCTTAGTATATTTTATTCTCGATAGTTGATTATTTCATTATAATATATAAGATGTACGTCTAGTGAGGGCGGGAGGAGACGAGCGGAAGAGAGAGACCGGCTTGGGACGTTGCTTCGCTTGCCAGCTTGGGACGAGCCTGAAGCGTTGCCATATGCATTTGATTGCAACGTTAGGCTTAGTTTCGACTCACGCACAGGGTAGAGGATTTTGACCAGGCAACAGTGTTGAGTGTTGCCAAGCCTGGGATGTATTTTGTATGCCTAGGGTGGGGTCCAGACAGATTCAAGACTCAGAGCTCACCTCACTGTCGTACCCTTCGGACCCCCTTGATATCTATCCCTCTCAACCCCACTTAGAAACTTTCTCTCTTACTTTGTATACCTTCCTTCCACTACTTCATCAATCTATTTAATTATCCCATACCCTTGATAGACCTTATATCTATTATTGTATTAACGACGAGCTCTCAGATAACTAGATAGGATTTTGGGCCTTATGCAGAGACGTAATTATTAATGAGACCTAGGAAGCTTTTTTGTTGTCTCATATTTGGTGGTTTCATGCTTGCTAGTGTGTTCTTGTGTCAGGTTAGCAGGGGCTAGATCGGAGGGGAGACTTTTTGCGATCCTTTAAGTAAAGTCTGCTGGTGCGAGTCCTGTGGACCCGCACGACTTTACTAGGATACCCGTGGGAGTCTGGGGGCCTTTTCTTGTCTGTGTCCCTGTGTGTCTAGTGTTGTGTTGTGTGAGGGCCCTTGCCTAGTCCACTCAGCACTGCGCTTGCACGTCTTGCTTTTGTTTTAGGGTCGCCAGGAGAGAGTCAGATACTTGCGATCTGAGTCTCTCAAGAGAGCACCCTTTCAATTAGAGTAATTTGGCGCACAGACTTGGGAACGTCCCTAGGCTAGAGCAGGTGGCTCAGCCCGGGTATCCGAAGCCTATATCCTTCCGGCTAGACCTCTGCCACCTGGCAGATTAACAGCTAGGGGTTTATCATCTCTGTATGCTTGTTATTGTGCCACAGTTTACCGTTTTTGTAAGCGTTGTGAGTCAGGGTGTGGCTTAGAGACTCTGTCCGAGCAGGCTTGCCTGACTAAGAGTGAGAAGCACACCTGTATGTGGTTATGTTGCGAGTTGCTACCTTTATTTAATTATACCTATGCCATTATACACTGTATGGCCTATCACTAGTATTTATTCCTGCTTATGAGTTAAGAGTTCTCTAAATCCGTAACTTACTTTCTTTGCTAAGCATCAGATCCTACAGTAGCCGCATGCAGTTTAGAAACCCGCATCTTGTCTACCTGTACGATGTTTTGAGGACTGTTTGCTTTCACCTTCTTTCACGCATGGGTGATTAGTTGTATTAATTAACGTAACGTTAAATGTACTTTCTTCTAGTTTGTTATTAAATTGTTTGTGCAATATAATTCCGTTATCTATCTTTTCCTTGAAGCTTTAAGTCAACTTAATTGTGTGATCTTTTATATAGCCTGCTTGACGATCAGCAGTCTATAGTGCGTGCACCCTGTAACCGAGTCATAGGATACCTCGTTGTTCATGCAGGACTCTTGATGGTTTAGGGTGGTTTGTTGCCTGGGTTTATAGATAAGGGTTGGATCTAGCGTTTTCCGTTGTTGCTTGTTTCCGCATACCTAGTCCAATAGAAAGAGCCCAGTGTTTATATATCCCAGGACGTAACAAATGGCGACCTTGCATAGGATTTACTGAACAGAGGAATATAGTGGTCATTTGTTTTGAGATTCCTTATGATTAGAGGAATACAGTGGACATAGAGTTTTTTTTTGAGCAACCAATATAACACATTAAAGACTTTAAATAACATTAGTATATACATACTTGCATAGGAGATAAGGCACATTCTATAACCGTGATAATTACTGCAGTACACAAACATGTCTAATACATCAGAACACAGTGATGGGTCAGGTCACGATACAGGCTCAGAGGGAGAAAGACCCATGGAGTGGCTAGTCGATAGCGAGGAGGGTGCTAGAAGATTTTTAGAGGTGCCCCTTACTGCTGCCAGGGTGTTGAAGCTGAATAAGTATGGCTTAAAGTGTGTGGCAGGTCTTCAGGGTCACAAGGGTTTAAGTGGCATGAGGAAAGATCAGCTGAGGACTTTGATATTGGGTTTAGAAGGGAGAGACCTGGGTGGAGAGGCGACTGGGGGCCCCGGTCCCCAGCCCCCCCTCCACTCTACCCCCGTATCAAACGTCAGGGTGCCTGAATTTAGTCCATACCCCAAAGTTGATGGTCAATGGCAGCATGGAATTCAATCACAGGGACCCTCCCCATTAAATGCACCTTCCCCTCCTCAAGGGTTGACTCCAGATTTGTTGTTTCGGCTTGAGATGGCCAAGGTTGAGGCCGCCGAAAGACAGGTTAGTGTGCAGGCTGAAGTTGCTAGAGCTCAGGCTGAGGTTGCTATACGAAAGGCTGAACTGCAGGCAGAGTCTACTAGGTATCGGGCTGACAGGGAGCTGGAGAGATCTCGAGTGGAGGTAACAGGGCGAAATATTGGGGGAGGTAACAGACATCGGGACCAATCATTGTCGCACCTGCTTAAACTAGTTCCTGTGTTCGATGAATTAGGTGTGGCTGAGTTTTTTATGCGATTTGAGAAGAAGTGTCAGGAACACCAGTGGCCTCAGGAAAAGTGGGCAGCATTAGTTTCATCAAGACTCCTAGGAAAGGGGCTAAAAGCGAATGATGCACTACCTTTAGAGTCCTGTGTAGTTTATGATGAGCTAAAGAAGGCTGTGCTACGGGCCTATGAGTTACAACCAGAAACTTACCGCTTGAAGTTTCGGGGTGTTACTAAGGGCAAGGATAGTACCTTCCTAGAACACGCCCGGGACTTGTCTGATGCACTACGACATTGGCTGCATTCTGAGAGGGCAGCTACTTTTGATGAGTTGAGTGAGCTGGTTCTCTTGGAGCAGTTCTTTAAGTGCACAGGCGGAGACTTAACATTAAATATAAAGGAAAAAAATCCTAGAACTCTCCAGGAGGCAGCAGAAATGGCTGACCGCCGACTGTCATTAGTTCATAAGTTCCGGTGGTCTCCTGAGTGTGCAGAGGCGTTTTCCTTGGTGAAACACCTGTTATGTACCCACCCCATACTCAGGGCCCCGGACTTCAGCAAACCTTTTCAGCTGGCGACTGATGCCAGTGGCGTAGGGGCTGGGGCTGTCTTGTTACAGACAGATGATGAAGGTATAGAACATCCAGTGAGTTTTTACAGTAAAACATTCAATAGTGCACAAAGGAATTACTCTGTAATTGAAAAAGAACTCCTGGCAATAGTGCTGGCGCTCAGGCACTTCGATGTATATGTTCCTGCTTTCGGACCAGTCGTAGTGGTTTATACCGATCATCACCCTCTGAAATTCTTGAATCAGTTTCATAACCGGAATATGAGGCTGACCAGGTGGTCACTCATGCTTCAGGAGTATAATCTGGACATACGCCATATTGCCGGTTCTGATAACGTGATAGCGGATTGTCTATCAAGGGTGGATGAAGTTGGTTAGACTGCCACAGGATTGAGGGTTGAGTGTGGAGGAAAATAGGCTGTCACTGTAGTTCAGCCGAAAAAACAAATTAAAAAAGCAAAAACCTTATAAAAACTCTTTATTTTTTATAACGTGTAGAATTTTGTATAAGATGTTGTAGCAGTATCTAAGTTGAGTGTTTTCGCTTATTGTCGCTAAGTTAGTTGAACTTGCTCGGTGGAACCCAACAGTCTTTATTTTTTTTATATATAGTGCCTTGTGTCGCAACAGTGTGTGGTACTATGAGAAGCCTTCTGTTAGATATGAAGAACTTAGTCAAGGGTCTTATATCTTGGGGGAGGTATGACGCTGCTGCATAGTAGCCACGTGCGGGCATGCGCGCCCGTCGGCTGCCCAGCCGTTTAGAAACCGGCTGGTGGCAGCCGGTCGGCAGGCTTTTCCTTAGTATATATCCTACGACAACGTAACTAATGTCTGGGATATTCTTATGTTGTTTCACAGCTTGAAGCTGCCCTTATTCTTAACCAACGCATCTTAGTATATTTTATTCTCGATAGTTGATTATTTCATTATAATATATAAGATGTAAGTCTAGTGAGGGCGGGAGGAGACGAGCGGGAGAGAGAGACCGGCTTGGGACGTTGCTTCGCTTGCCAGCTTGGGACGAGCCTGAAGCGTTGCCATATGCATTTGATTGCAACGTTAGGCTTAGTTT
Organism: Paralithodes platypus; assembly: GCA_032716605.1. Lineage (NCBI taxonomy): Eukaryota > Metazoa > Arthropoda > Malacostraca > Decapoda > Lithodidae > Paralithodes > Paralithodes platypus. Next base: position 13,252,689 of record CM064540.1, read on the forward strand.
CGACTCGCGCACAGGGTAGAGGATTTTGACCAGGCAACAGTGTTGAGTTTGCCAAGCCTGGGATGTATTTTGTATGCCTAGGGTGGGGTCCAGACAGACTCAAGACTCAGAGCTCACCTCACTGTCGTACCCTTCGGACCCCCTTGATATCTATCCCTCTCAACCCCACTTAGAAACTTTCTCTCTTACTTTGTATACCTTCCTTCCACTACTTCACCAATCTATTTAATTATCCCATACCATTGATAGACCTTATATCTATTATTGTATTAACGACGAGCTCTCAGATAACTAGATAGGATTTTGGGCCTTATGCAGAGACGTAATTGTTAATGAGACCTAGGAAGCTTTTTTGTTGTCTCATATTTGGTGGTTTCATGCTTGCTAGTGTGTTCTTGTGTCAGGTTAGCAGGGGCTAGACCGGAGGGGAGGCTTTTTGCGATCCTTTAAGTAAAGTCTGCTGGTGCGAGTCCTGTGGACCCGCACGACTTTACTAGGATACCCGTGGGAGTCTGGGGGCATTTTCTTGTCTGTGTCCCTGTGTGTCTTGTGGTGTGTTGTGTGAGGGCCCTTGCCTAGTCCACTCAGCACTGCGCTAGCACATCTTGCTTTTGTTTTAGGGTCGCCAGGAGAGAGTCAGATACTTGCGATCTGAGTCTCTCAAGAGAGCACCCTTTCAATTAGAGTAATTTGGCGCACAGACTTGGGAACGTCCCTAGGCTAGAGCAGGTGGCTCAGCCCGGGTATCCGAAGCCTATATCCTTCCGGCTAGACCTCTGCCACCTGGCAGATTAACAGCTAGGGGTTTATCATCTCTGTATGCTTGTTATTGTGCCACAGTTTACCGTTTTTGTAAGCGTTGTGAGTCAGGGTGTGGCTTAGAGACTCTGTCCGAGCAGGCTTGCCTGACTAAGAGTGAGAAGCACACCTGTATGTGGTTATGTTGCGAGTTGCTACCTTTATTTAATTATACCTATGCCATTATACACTGTATGGCCTATCACTAGTATTTATTCCTGCTTATGAGTTAAGAGTTCTCTAAATCCGTAACTTACTTTCTTTGCTAAGCATCAGATCCTACAGTAGCCGCATGCAGTTTAGAAACCCGCATCTTGTCTACCTGTACGATGTTTTGAGGACTGTTTGCTTTCACCTTCTTTCACGCAGGGGTGATTAGTTGTATTAATTAACGTAACGTTAAATGTACTTTCTTCTAGTTTGTTATTAAATTGTTTCTGCAATTTAATTCCGTTATCTATCTTTTCCTTGAAGCATTAAGTCAACTTAATTGTGTGATCTTTTATATAGCCTGCTTGACGATCAGCAGTCTATAGTGCGTGCACCCTGTAACCGAATCATAGGATACCTCGTTGTCCAGGCAGGACTCTTGACGGTTTAGGGTGGTTTGTTGCCTGGGTTTATAGATAAGGGTTGGATCTAGCGTTTTCCGTTGTTGCTTGTTGCCGCATACCTAGTCCAATAGAAAGAGCCCAGTGTTTATATATCCCAGGACGTAACAATATTCAAACGAGTTATACAGTACAGTGAGTATACATATAATGGCTAACACAATATATATAATAATAAAAATAGATAGTCTAAGATATAAAACCCTATCACATAGTATTGTAGATACACTAACAAATATTTCAGGTGGAATATCCGACTTGCTTAAAGGGATCGGCCAGCGCAATCTCCCGTTTGCCTGCTCCAGTAAGGAAGCATTCATACGGTACCGACGCCTTAAAACTCAAGAATCTCATTCTTCTGATGTTTCTGCCCGGAATCATGCTAAATTTGCCCTTCGACTGGACAAACACTTTTCATCAATAATAAATGCACAGAACTATCCAACTCTAGCTCTTCCCAAGCTTTCTGGCATCTAGCCAAAAACCTCTCCAACAATTTTTCTTCCTCATCTTTCCCTCCCTTTTTCCACTCAAAAAAGGGTGACTGCTCTTAACCCTCCAGCTATCGTCCATCTCTTGTATCTCTAAAGTTTTTAAAATTATTCTTACTTCCAAATTTCTTAAGCATTTCTCTTCTCATAGTCTACTTTCAGATCGCCAGTATGGTTTCTTTAAGGATCACTCTACTGGTGATTTGTTTTCATATCTTACTAACTCTTGGTCATGCTTCTTTCGGACTTCGGTGAGACCTTTTCTATTGCACTAGACATATCGAAGGCCTTCGATAGAGTGTGGCACAAATCTCTAATTTCAAAACGGCCCTCCTTAAATTTCTATCCCTCCAAATGTGCCTTTGTCTCTACTTTCCTTTCCGGCCGTTCCATAGCTGCAGTTGTGGAAGACCATCGTTCACTTCCTCATCCTATCAACTCCGATGTTCCTCAGGGTTCTGTCCTGTCTCCCATTTTCTTTCTAATTTTCATAAATTATTTTCTCAACTGTACCTCCAGTCCTATTCATTCATATGCAGACAACTCTACCTTACACTATTCAATTAGTTTTCCAGAATGCCCCAGCAAACAATCCCTCAAAAAACAAACGTAACAAAGCCATACAACACTTATCATCTGATCTAACCACCATTTCAAATGGGGGCAGAGAAAACCTTGTTGCCTTTATTGCTTCCAAAACCCAATTTCTCCATCTATCTACCCGTTGTGAACTCCCAGAGGACCATCCGTATACTTCAACATTACAAAAATCGACCCTTCATCTTTTCTCAGTATTCTCGGTGTCTCTTTCTCTTCTCCTCTCTCTTGGAAGGATCATATTACCAGTCTTGCTAAGGTGGCCTCATAGAAGCTGGGAGTACTCAATCACCTCAAGGGGTTCTCTACTCCTGCACAGCTTCTTGCTCTGTACAAGGGCACAGTGCATCCTTGTATTGAGTAATGTTTACATGTGTGGGGAGGATCCTCTCCCACAGCACTTCTAGACAAAGTAGAAAGGAAAGCCTTTCGTATCATTAACTCCCGTCCACTCACCGACTCTCTGCAATCTCTCTCTCTTCGCCGCAATGTTGCATCTCTCTCGTTATTCTATTGCTACTATAATAATCAATGTTTCTCAGAGCTCTCCCAGTGTATACGACCTTCTCTATGTAAGGTATGTAGTATCTGTCTTGCAACACAATTCCACCCCTACACTGTGCAACTATCCAACTCAAGAGTGAAACGATACTCCCAATCTTTCTTCTATTCAACAGCTGAGCTCTGGAACTCTCTCCCTGAATCCATCTTTCCCTCATCCTATGACTGAAACTGCTTCAAATTCCGGGTGTCCAGGCTCGACGGTTCCTTGATTTTGGCCCTGTCACTCTTTCATCTCTGGGGGAGGCACTCGTCACAGGCAGTTTTGCCTTTTGTCTCCCTCATCCACATAGAAAAAAAAAAAAAAAAGTAACACTGACGGTTCTCGCTCTCCCGTCCTAGCGGGAGGGGGTACAGTAGGTTGAATGAGACCAGTGTTGCCAATGGTTTTATTCAGCCTGACACTGCCAAAACTTATCGTAACCCAATTTATACACAATTCGATTATTCAGTTTTAATTCAATTGATTAATTTTCTATAATATACAATATGCTAATCACGTCTGTTTAATGTGTTAAGAAAATAAAAGAAAGACAAATATTGAGAAAAATAGAAAGAAAATAATAGGGGCGGGGAAATAATTATATATATACCGGTATATATAATATATATATATATAATATATATATATATATAATTATTTCCCCGCCCCTATATATATATATATATCAGATATTGATCTTGTCCGTGGAAAGCGGAGGCGAATAATGAAGAGAAACACCAGGGTGAGATAGAAGAGCACGTTCATGTTGTCTATATTTATTGCCACGTTTCGGAGACACAATTATTCCATCATCAGGCAAATCTAAAAATTACAGATACACACAATCGTAAGAAAACAATATCATAATGAATTACAATAATTTCATAAAACCTAAGAAAAATTACATATGAAAATATGAAGACAAACTGGTAAACCTAAAACACAAAGATACATAGATGACATAATGAATACCACAAACATTATAAGTTAATCACAACACTTCTAAACACTGTACATACGGAAACACGAAAAATAACACATTATGAAGATGTTAAAAACACAAGAGGTCGGTTGATTTTTCATTGCTACCTAATGAAGGCTTTAGATTCACCGATATTAGAGACTCCATTATTATCCTGAATATTATTCCTAGGGGGTAGAGGAGAAACGGATATAAAGTAAATGTTTAGACCTGGGAAGATGAAATGGCCTAGGCTATAAATATGATACCGGTCGGCGTTGGACTTACGTGTTAAATTGTACATGTAGGCTATCTGTGGTAGTTCCAGTAATATCTATGAAGTTCTTCTAGTATTAAAGGAACTTAGCTGTGAGGCAAAGAGTGTAGGTTAGGTGATTGACTTGTCGGTAGGTGTAGTTCAGTAAAGTTCTGTTGTTATGTGGCAGCAACTGGTGGTTTGTTGTAAGCGGGACGAAGTCTCTGTGTGAAGTGTACTGAGATTCCCTGTTATCGTAACAATATAAATATATTTATGGGTTCTATATCGTCCCCCGTGATTAAATAATAAGGGAAAATAAACTAAGATATAATTGGTGCAACCACAGTAATACTTATCCACAAAGATAAATAAAGTAATGCGTATAACCAAAAAGGAACCAGCTGTCGTGAACCCGGGAAATTCAAACTACGGTATAAATACCAGCTAGGATTCACGACATACTCCGCCACCAGTTATATACAAAGTATTTACAATTGTCCCGTCCCGATCATGGATCGCCACAACTGGGAGGAACCCAAAGCAGCCCGACGTGACGGCCTCCGATGGGTATAACCTCGGTCCGCTCCAGTAGCAGGAAGGATATTAGCAGAGTTCGGTTTGCTGTCGCCATCCACTACCTCTAAATCTATCTCTAGTGGGTATAGCTTAACCACCGGTCTGGTGGTCAAACCGGCTCCTGTTTTTACCTGAACTACCCTACATTCGTGGTCAGGACCACGAAGAAGCTTCATTATTCGACCTATACGCCCAAAAAGTCGGGGGCCGTCATCATGTACTAGAACGACGTCCCCAACTTGCGGCGATGCTATCCCTTTTTTACCATTAAGTGACGATGTTGCTCCCTGAGTGATATTAACACCTTACGAGCGGCCTATGCGGTTTATTTATGTGTACCGCACAGCGGGGTGTTTTTAGCCAAAATAGGGCTGTTTACGTGATCATTTTCATGCCTAAATAAGACCCAGAACGTAAAACAAGTACCTATCCCTGAAAGGGCATAAACAGAGCTTTCGAATGACACCATAACGATCCTTGTATGATGGATAGTTTTCTTGCAATAACCGTGCAACGCGAGTGCAAAAAGCAGGTAATTCGGTACTTTCAGTACATAATTGAGTATGTAGCGAGTGAGAGAGGGAGGAGGGAGCTGAGATTTGTGTCAGTAGGTTCGCCGCGGTGGTCTGGAGCAGTCATACGCTCGCTAGTCTCCTGCCACCACTTGTCTCTCTCTCTCAGCCACATTACGTGCTGAAATTGCCACTCGAGTTATGTCGAGCGCCGCCACATAGTCCAGCTTTATTTAACTCGACTTATGTTGCTCGCCGCTAAATAAGGGTTAAATAATCAGTGCTCCACCTTTTCCACAGGTCATGTGAGAGCTTTGTAACATATTGGAAGCGTTGGTTGACGGAATCATTGTTACACCAAGTCGTGTCCTTGAGATCTTCATCCGTGACTTCCCGCCTTGGAAAGCTTCTGATCCGCCTCCCATGAACCAGTTGTGAAGGAGTGATGGGTAGAGGGTCTTCAAGATCACTGTAGCTGTAGCCAAGCGGGCGATCATTGACTGTGGCCTCGAGCTCCAGTAATACCGTATTCAGTTCCTCTGTGGTAACCAATGCTTGACCCAGTACCTTCTTCAAGCCAGCCTTTAGGATGCCTATGACCCGTTCCCATATGGCACCGAACCATGGCGCCCTGGCCGGTATAAACCGCCACTCGCACTTGAATTCCGCTAGAGTACCTTTTAACCTTGCATCATCCATCAACTCCCGTAATGTACTGGCTCCGCTAACAAATGTGGTGGCATTATCACTCATCATAATCTCAGGGTAACCCCTCCTGCTACTAAACCTACGGAACGCATGCAAAAATGATTCGCAGGACAGGTTAGACACTGTCTCTACATGGACCGCTCTAGTAACTGGACAGGTGAATAAGACTACATATAGTTTACTTTCAGTACCCCTCTTCTCTTTTACTGGCAAGGCACCTGTGTAGTCAACCCCCATTACCTGGAAAGGACTCACTTCCTGAACCCTAAACTCCGGCAATGGAGGGGCCTGTACAGCACGGTATGATGTACCTTGCAATCTCTTGCAGATGATACATCCCCTTAACACCTTACGAGCAGCCTATGCGGTTTATTTATGTGTACCGCACAGCGGGGTGTTTTTAGCCAAAATAGGGCTGTTTACGTGATCATTTTCATGCCTAAATAAGACCCAGAACGTAAAACAAGTACCTATCCCTGAAAGGGCATAAACAGAGCTTTCGAATGACACCATAACGATCCTTGTATGATGGATAGTTTTCTTGCAATAACCGTGCAACGCGAGTGCAAAAAGCAGGTAATTCGGTACTTTCGGTACATAATTGAGTATGTAGCGAGTGAGAGAGGGAGGAGGGAGCTGAGATTTGTGTCAGTAGGTTCGCCGCGGTGGTCTGGAGCAGTCATACGCTCGCTAGTCTCCTGCCACCACTTGTCTCTCTCTCTCAGCCACATTACGTGCTGAAATTGCCACTCGAGTTATGTCGAGCGCCGCCACATAGTCCAGCTTTATTTAACTCGACTTATGTTGCTCGCCTCTAATTATGGGTTAAGGCTTTCTTTACTACCTGTCTAATCTTGGGGATCCACCATCTTTGCCTTATGTAATTTACAACATAAGAAACACCACTATGGTTACACACTTTGTGGCAGTAATTACTAAGGAGAGTGGCTATACGATGTTTATTAGGGATACGGATAGGGTACTTGGCGCTATCATGTAAAGCTGAAAAGTGTAGCCTACCTCTACAGCGTATCATGCCTCCCTCCATATAGAGGCCTAACTGCTTCACTATATTGCTTGGTGTGCCCTGTCCTTTTGACAAATAGTGGTGTTCCTCAGAGTAAGCTTCTCTCTAAGCTACCTTAAACATGGCTGACTCTGCTGCTCTTAATTCCGGCACCGTCAAGTATGCCGGTTTTGCCTGATAATTCCCTTGTGTCTTCTCTTTAAGAATCTTAATAAACCTAAGGACCCATGCCATTACATGCCATGACTTCATATATGAGCCATACCGGTCCCAATTCAATAAGGCAGTAGGGGCAACCGGTACCGGCAATGACAGGGTTCCTTCTTGACTCATGTTACAACCCACAGTGGTGTCCCCTCCTATTGAGCCCCCTATTGGGCCATAATCAGGCTATAGCATTTGGTGAGGTAGCCATATGGGCCCTCCCCACCAAAGCGACGAAGCAACTAAGGAGACATATGAAATCCCTCTGGTAACTAGATCACTGGGGTTGTCCTCTGTGGACACATAACGAAATTGAGCGCCGGGGACTAATGACTTTATCTCATCAACTCTATTTTGAAAATATATAGGCAAAATCTTTTTACTAGACAACCAGCATAGGGTTATCTGGTTGTCCAACCAGAAGTATACATTCTCTATAATCAGCTCGTCCGCGTAGGCCTCACATATATAACATGCGAGACGAGCTGCGAGAAGAACAGCAGTCAACTCCATCTTAGGGATGGTGAGGGACTTAATAGGCACCACCTTAGCTTTGGCCATTACTAACCTACTCACCTCATTACCAACCACATAGGCCGCTACACCATATGCTACTGAGCTAGCATCACTAAATAGGTGCAGCGTAACCCTCTTAGAATTAGTTACCTGATGGGGAAACATGATACCTGTACTATCTATCATATCGTTATAAATACCCTGCCAGTTAGCTCTCATGTCATATGGAATGGGGATATCCCACCCACACTCTAATCTCCACAAGTCCTGTACGAACCTCCACGCCCGGGTGGTTACCGGTAGCAACACTCCTAGAGGATCGAACACACTCGCGGTTAGACTTAGAGCCTCGCATTTTGTAACCAATGCAGGGCTACTTCCGCGGAAATTAACCTGTAACATATCCTTATTAGCTAGCCACCCAACGCCAAGTACCCTAACCCCGTCTTGTTTGGCGGAAGCTATACCCTTCAGGTGCAACAGTTCCCGCAAATTCTCTTTATTTGTGACCCACTCACGTAAAGACAGGTTAGCGCTGGAAAATATTCTACGGGCATCCCAACATTGTTGTTGCAAATCACTTACATCATCACCAGTCCCCTGCAAGTTACAAAGGAGTACAAAGTACAAAGGAGTACAAAGGAAATCAAGCAACAACATATCTAGTGACCCTTCTAGGTTGCTTGTCCTCCAAAACACTGAGGATCAAGTGTCCAAACAGTGGTTTAGAGTGGGTAAGGGAACATTGGAAAGGGAATTACTGCCCTGGAACTAATGTCCGTGGCAGGATTAGGAAGTTAGTAGGGGACAGATGGGTTAGTAACTGAGGGGGGGATAAAATAAAGTTATTCATTTACAAACGCAGTCAGTCGCGGGTTTGATGCGAGATATTTGTCTAGGCGGAGTTTAAATGAATCAACGGTGATGCAGTCTATAACGTTTCGGGGAAGCCCATTCCACAAGTTGACAACTCGATTGAAGAAGAAATTCTTAGATTCGTGTGAGTTAAAAGATTTACCAATAATTTTGCAACCGTTTTCCCGCGTGTAATTAGATTGGTCGATAGTGAAGTACTTACTACAGTTCATATTGTCGATGCCTTTGATGATTTTGAACACTTGAATTAAGTCACCTCTTAATCTGCGCTGGGTTAAAGGATATAGATTTAATTCTCTAAGACGCTCTTCGTATGGTTTGTTCTTTAGGCTAGGTATCATTTTGGTAACTCTACGTTGAACTCGTTCTAGCTTGTTTATATCTTTTTGGTAATAAGGGCACCAGGATTGAACGCAGTATTCCAGAAGAGGGCGGACTAAGGAATTGTAAAGGGTTAGGATAACTTCTTTGGATTTATGCTCAAATGACCTGCCTATAAAGCCAATTATTTTGTTTGCCTTCTTAACAACTTCTGAACATTGTTGACTCGGTTTTAGGTTACTCGATATTGTTACTCCCAGATCGGTTTCTCTGTTTACATTCTTAAGCTGAGTGCCATTCATCGAATAGTTTGCTTTCTCATTTAGGTATCCGATATGTAGTTCTTTACATTTATCCGCATTGAAACTCATTTGCCAAATTTGGGCCCAACATGACAATTTATCTAGATTGTGTTGCATATCGTCAACTTGTTTTTTTGAGAGTACGCAATTTGCAATTTTTGTATCGTCAGCAAATTTGAGATTGTACAGGTGAGACCCTCATCTATGTCGTTGATGTAAATTAGAAAGAGAATTGGTCCTAGTACCGATCCCTGGGGTACCCCGCTACTTACATTGGTCCATTTAGATGCCTTACCGTTTATGACTACTCTTTGCTTTCCGTCGCTGAGCCAATTTTCTATCCATTTCAACACACTGTCTTGTATTCCATGTGCTTTTAGTTTTAGCAGTAAACGTTTGTGGGGAACTTTGTCAAAGGCCTTTAGAAAATCAAGGTATATAATATCTACAGCTTTACTCTCATCGTAGAGGTTGAGGATATCGTGGAAGAAGTCTAAGAGGTTTGTTAAACAGGAACGTTTTTTACGAAAGCCGTGTTGAGTATCTTTAAGTATGTTATTTTCCTCTAAGTGATTTACGAGTCTGTCTCGTATGACCGTTTCTAGCATTTTACATACAACTGAGGTTAAGCTAATTGGACGATAGTTACTGGGTAGGGATTTTATCAATATACAGCCCCCTTTAGAGCTTATTAACTATCTATCTATCTATATGCTCAGGCCCAATCCCCATTTTGGGGGTAGCCGACTCAAGACAGAGCAAGAACAGGAAAACAACATAAAACAAAAAATAAACACAGATAAAAAACACAAACTCTCACACATCCAGGTCACCCAGGAGAAGACCCAGAGACCAGGGTTACCAAGGTCGCTCCAGCACTCCCCCGGCCCCTGACCACCCGGAGAGGTTCCGATCTCGGCAGGCAGACATGCAGCGCAGCCAAAGCCACAAGCTTATTAACTACTTCACTGTTTTCCTGTATCATAGACAGGTGTTTTTGAATGGTAGCATTAAGGAGGAACTGGGAACAGGTGGCCCCGAACAGAACTGCACGGAACCGGTAGACAATGTAAGGACTTGCAACATCCAAGGGATCAACGGGCCACAGAAACCTAGTAGCATCCCTATCCTTCTCACTCAACCCCACCATGAGAAATGCTTTCTCAATATCACACACCCAGGCAAATTGATGGCATCTAAAGCGCAGAAGCACCTGGGTGAGGTCAGCCACTAGCGATGGACCTGTATGGAGACAGTCATTCAGACTGAACGCCTTCTCGTCCATCCTAGCCGAACAGTCAAACACTATCCGTACAGGCGTAGTAACACTATCCTTGGTAATACCATGGTGAGCTAAGTAGTGAATGGGATGACCAGCTTGATTCCTGTTTTCTACCCTTTCAATAAACCCCCTTTCTATCTGATTATCCAGAACCTTTGTATACTGTTGACAGTAGTTGGGATCTTTTATAAACTTATGCTGCAAGCCTCTCATTCTGCCCAGGGCTAACTTAAAGTTATCAGGTAATTTATCTATGTTATCTCTCCACGGCAGCTCCACTATATACTGTCCCTGTGCTTCGGAATACTGTACCGTTTCAGAAAATCTATTTAAGACTTTCTCCCCACCCTTACCAGTCTCATTAGGACTTATACCAATATGGTCCAAGTCCCATAGAGCTGTCAGATCCTTTAATTCTGGAGAATTCCTGCCAATATCTTCCTGTATCTCCACTAAAGGGTCTACTGCTAACTTAAGAACAGTGACTAACTCTACATGGGTCTCTTCTATATCTGACTGATAAGTGCCACTCAGTGCGTAATCATAAATTGTGGGTAACATAACTATACTTCCTTCCCTGACATAGCCTGAATGTACAAAGTGGTAATAAAAGTCCGCCCCAATCAGTAACCCTACCATATCTCCATCAGTGATACCTGGATCTGCTAATTTGTAACCCCGAGCCTTGATAGCATTTACCTCCATCTCTAATGCCCTCCCTGGCTTCTATGCTGGTAACTCCTCCACCACAACGGCTCTCAAATTACGCACCCTTCTTCTGTGATGATAGGTTAACTCTACTATTTCATACTCAGTACTACCAAGTGAGCCAGTAAATCCCTGGAGCTTTAGCTGTTCCTTACTGACCCTAACATAATCAAGCTGCGATAAAGCAGAGCGCAAGATGAAGGTAAGCTGCGTACATTGGTCCAACAAAGCTCTTACTTTACTGGTATGACCGTTTCGGTCGGTCAAGGGAATCTGAATGGTAGGCAACAACACTGCATTACGGCCCGAAGCCATAGCCATGGTCACTGTTGGTTCAGAGGCTGCTGGTTGTTCAGTTTGTTCAAGGCGTGGCGTCGGACACAAATAATTAAAATGTTTCTGTTGGCAGAATCGGCACGGCCTAATTTTAGGGTTAGTACACCCCTGGCTGCCATGTTCTGACGACAGGCACCCGACGCACAATTTCAACTGCCTTGCTCTATTGGCCTTGGCGGGACTGATCTTGTATTTTGCACACTTTGCCCAAAAATATCCTGTCTTTAAACACAACTTACATCCATACTTCTGCTTGGTATCGGGTTTCTGAGACACTGCATATGCTGCTGTGGCAGTCGCCCCAAACTGTTCTAGTGGATTATGTCTACTTTCTAGATTGCACACTTCAGTCTTAAACACACGAACATATTCATCCACATCCAGCCAGTTGTCTTTTAATTGACGCTTAATCACTTCAGAGAGTGCACTAGGAAGTTTATTATGCAACAGTACTGTACACATTTCACTTACTGTTACATCCATAGAGCGTAATGACTAACGCACACTCAAATGACGCGGAAAAATCTTTCAGAGCACTGACCTCCTGGCTAGGATGCGGGAGATTACACAGTTTCGCTATGTGAGCTGCTTTGATGCGATCCTTTTGACCATAACTGTTTTTCAATATAGTGACCGCTGGTTCGTAACTTGCAGCGACCAAACTAAATCCACTAACAATTTGTAGAGCCTCACCACTACGTTGTCCCTTTAGATACGTAAATTTCTGAATGTCAGTTAAGTCTGTTTGGGAGTGAACACTACAATCAAAGAGCTCCCAGAAACCCACCCACTGTGTTGGATCCCCATCAAAAACTGGCAACTTCAGGGAGGGTATCTTAATACCCTTCTGCTTCCTACTTGCTGCACTATCATGAGATCTACCAGTAGTGGTTGTCTGTAGAGCACTATCCAACTCAGCTAACTGACTGTTTACTTGATTAACATACTGCATATCTTTCACCATCTCATCCTCTAACTGATCATCTGAATATATGCTATACAACTCTATGCTATACGACTCGATATCAGCTAGGGCCTTTTCTATAGTGATTTTCACACCCCTTACATCATGCAGTGTAGCAGCATGTTCAATAAATTCAGACAGATTAGAGGTAAGCTTAGTAATCCCTCCCTTCTTGGCGGCCCTGAACTGCCGCAATGACTTTATTTTATCCTCCATTCTTAAATGTTTACGGTAACTAAAGCTTAAGGAACAACAATACTAATCGTCACTGTAGGCTAACCTCTTCTAATCTATTCTAAGCCTAGGCTAACCTACTTACATTGATGACGACAGCAACCAAGCAAATTGAAGCATGCAGATCGCGTGCCCCCTGTGAGTTTACAAATGATCAAAGAAAAGGAAAATTACCCATATCACATTACTCTACTTTACAATATTTACTTTACTAGGCTAGGCTATATTAAATTTTAACAAATTACAAAGAAAAAGAAAGAAGGATCAAGACTCCTCTGAAGGAGGAACAGCCGCAGCCGTCGTCCTAGTCTTTAGATCTAGCCTATTGCGTCGACTGCTCCTCCTCGGCCCCGTCCTTCTCCTCAAAGAAGGCACGCGCTCTGTCCAGTAGCCTATCTAACACCTTCCGGCTCCCTGGCGCATCTAAATGAACTCCGTCCCACAAGTCGGTCTTACTCATCCCCATGGCAAAGTTCCTTTGTTTAGTAAATGGGAGATTTCTTTGCAAGCGGAGGTTCACACTATTCTTTGCCCTATTGTACTCCTCGGGAGTCATACCCATAGGGCTTACCCTAGACTCCAGACTGACCACCAGACAGTGACCACCAGTCCTCTCTTCTATCTCTTCAGCTAGAGACTGGAGCCCGAGGGCCACCCCCTGAAGGTCAGCCTGCAGGGACAAATCATTTCCCCCGAGGATTAGGAACGTAAGATCCGGCTTGTAGGCTAGGAGCGCATCCCAGGCCGAGGTCTGCCTGACAGTGTCTACCCTTGCCCCTGGTCTATATATTTGTTTAACAAAAAAAGCAGGGCACTGCACTGGACGATCCAGCGGAAAATCCCGCACATAGGAATGGCCGAAGAGGGCCACCTTTCTCAAAGGCACAGGGTAATAACCGGACGATGGCACAAACTCTTGGCCAACGCCCCCTGCCCTTGCAGCCTTCCCCGGTGCGCCCCTCGGCATTTGTCCACTGGATCGCCCAGCTCTACACAAAGGCAGACAAGTCAGGCTTAACACCCCCCCAATTCTTATCAATATATAACAGATGGCCCAGTATCCTGGTCACACGGCACCAATTATATCCTGAATATTATTCCTAGGGGGTAGAGGAGAAACGGATATAAAGTAAATGTTTAGACCTGGGAAGATGAAATGGCCTAGGCTATAAATATGTTACCGGTCGGTCGGCGTTGGACTTACGTGTTAAATTGTATATGTAGGCTATCTGTGGTAGTCCCAGTAATATCTATGAAGTACTTCTAGTATTAAAGGAACTTAGCTGTGATGCAAAGAGTGTAGGTTAGGTGATGGACATGTCGGTAGGTGTAGTTCAGTGAAGTTCTGTTGTTATGTGGCAGCAACTGGTGGTTTGTTGTGAGCGGGACGAAGTCTCTGTGTGAAGTGTACTGAGATTCCCTGTTATCGTAACAATATAAATATATTTAAGGGTTCTATATCGTCCCCCGTGATTAAATAATAAGGGAAAATAAACTAAGATATAATTGGTGCAACCACAGTAATACTTATCCACAAAGATAAATAAAGTAATGCGATAACCAAAAAGGAACCAGCTGTCGTGAACCCGGGAAATTCAAACTACGGTATATATACCAGCTAGAATTCACGACAATTTTCGTGAGTTCCTCTCCGTATCAATACGACTGGAGAACTGAGAAGTTATCCTGGAGGAGTGGGTGATTTAAGTCTCGGGTATGTATACTAGGGATTAGAATATGGCTTGTTTGTTCTAACCCAAGGGTTAAGTAAAAAAAAACAACAACCATAAATTATAAAGAAATCGTAACGTGGTTTCCTAAGTAAGCGTTCATGTCTTGACTTTTTCCATGATATCTTAAATGTATATGACGAAGATAAAGTAGTTGACATCGTCTACCTTGATTTTCAAAAACCTTTCGATAAAGTGCCTCACAACAGGCTGATAGTAAAACTTAAAACTCACGGTATTCACAGGTTTGTTCTTCATTGGATTCAGGATTGGATAAGCGAGCGAAAGCAACGAGTAGTAGTTTACAGCAAAACCTCGAAGTGGATAAATGTTACAAGCGGTGTACCACAAGGCTCAGTTTTTAGTCCAATTACATTTCTTCTTTATATTAATGATATTGATGATGGGCTATCATGCAGAATGTTCAAATTCGCTGATGACAAAAAAATTGCAAACAAAGTAAACTTGCCATCACACATACAAGAAATTCAGAATATTCTAGACAAGCTATCTGGACTCGGACATGACAGATAAATTTCAATATAGATAAATGCAAAGTGCTCCACTGTAAAAATAATAACGCAAACTATTCGATTAACACAATTCAACTAAGTAACATAAATAGAGAAACGAATCTTAGAGTAACTATAACAAGTTATTTAAAACCTGCCCAACACGTCGATGAAGTGCTTAAAAAAACAAATACAATTATAATTATTGGCTTCATTGGGAGGTCTTTTAAATATATATCCGAAAACGTTATACGCACTTTATATAATTAATTAGTTTGTCCGTATTTGGAATATTGTGTCCAGTTTGGTCGCCATACTATGTAAAGGACATTGAAAAACTAGAGAGAGTGCAACGGAGAGTAACTAAAATTATTCCTCGACTAAGAAATAAACCATATGAGGAACGACTAAAAGAATGAAACCTATTTACCTTGACAAACCGCAGAATAAGAGGAGACCTAATCCAAGTGTTTTAAACTATCAAAGGCCATGACATCATGGATGCAAGCAAGTACCGTACTTCACACTTGATAACTCAAGTTACACAACAAATAATGGCTACAAAATTGTCGGAAAGGCATTTCATTCACATGAAGCGAAGCACTTTTTGTTTTCAACAGAGTGGTAACTTATGGAGCAAATTGCCTTGAGGTGTTGTAGAGTGCCAAACAGTCCAAACATTCAAATATCGCATTGACAAATATCTTGCCATAAACCCCCGACTGACTGACTGCGTTTGTGCCCGAGTAATGTGACCGTTTCAGTATCATATATAGTACTATAATTTTGTTTTTTGACCACTCTTTCTGGAGCTGAAGCCCTTCAGTTGATGGCTGTTGCAATATTTGTTTCTACAAGCAGCCTAGTAAGGATCATAAGGTATGTTGTTGCTTGCCTTCCTTTGTATTCCTCTGTATTCCTTTGTATAAAGCACTGTACCTCAAACTAATATACACAACAAGTCTTTTATTCAAAACTTACGGAAACAAGATAACTAATTTACACCAGACCAAACAAAACAATCAGAAAGACAAGAAATTTAAATTTTACATGGGATCGGGTTCCACCACAGAATGGCGCTTACATAAACAACAGACACCATATTATGGAAACAATGTATACAAATTACAATACATATTGTATGTATATGGTTACACCGTAATGTGAATATCAGTTTCATCTACGTTGCAGAAAGCCAACCAAATATATACACAAATCCGAGACAAATGATGCGAAAAATCGCAGAATAAAATAAATTTGTTAATAGCACTAACGAAGAAATACAGCAACAATATACTAATACACATCATCTTATTAAACCACAGTGCTTTAACCTAACAACAAGAGTACCAGCGGAAGCCACTCCACATCATATTGGCCAAACACAATATAACCACATCAAGACTACTCCACAATTTCCAACACAGGGCAATAAAATCATTCCGCACAACAACGCTCAAACACAACACAACAATGACAGCACGTTCACGCAGCGGAGTAACAACACCTCACATAACAACATCCTAATCCATCTGGTGATGGGTTGGTCTATCAAAGTGAGAACTGAGCGATCTCTGCCATACCCATAGCTTACTCTGACTGTTCCTTTTACTTATATATTTTCTAGATCTCAAGTGACGGCGTTTCTTCCGTGGATTGACCTCCCAATCTACCAAGATTGGAAGCCAAAGCGTCACATTTTTCGTTTGCCCCTTAACTTTTTCTTCATAATTGCTGAGGGGCACAGGGCCCTGGGTGGGGCTTTGGTTTCCCGGGCATTTCTGCACCCTCCTCAGCTCCTCGCCATGGAGTGGCTTCGGTCACCCGGGCTTTGTTAGTGGTAAGCAGGGAGGATTTTGGGGGGGCGCTCGGTTATGGCCTTGGCCTTGCTCGGGGCCTTGGGGCTGTTCGGCCAGGCAGCTTGGGGAACAACAACAACAACATCCTAATACAATGCAAAAAACAATACCTTTGGACATAATAATAACATTAGCCTAATTTGAAATCCATATTAATACTACTAATGTGAAACACAGTATTATAAGAATGCAACAAAGCAATAGCACCTTTACGTATAGAAACAACAACAACCCAGAACCCAACATCCCAAAGCGAGAAAACACAAACCACACAATTAAAAAAAAACAAAAAAAACACACACACACATGAAGAACGAGAGTGCTCTGTAAATCCCAAGAGTCTGCCCTGCTACTTATTCTTGGGAGCGCCGTAACACGTAAGCATTGGCAAAAAGACATGACATGAACGCTGAAAATGTTAAGCTCTGGCCTTTCTCTAGTATGTATTGAGCACGAATTATTTAGTTAATAACAAAATCTTGACTAAAACATAATAATAATATATATATACAGTATATACCGTATATATATATATATATATATATATATATATATATATATATATACATATATATGTATATATATATACTGTGTGAAGAGATACGTAGGAGAGTGGGGCAGCAGGAACATTTGTCAGCCAGAGTGGACAGAAGGGTGCTGAGCTGGTATGGTCATATTGAACGAATGGGAGATGACAGGCTTACAAAGAGAATATATGAGTCAGATAGAAGGGCAGGAAGACCCCCATTGAGATGGAGAGACTGTGTAAGATAAGCTTTGGATGATAGAGGAATGACTATAGATCAGGCAAAGGAAGTGGTAATTAACAGGAATGAATGGAGAATGCTTGTGAATAGTTGAGTGAACACGTACGTGGTCATTTGGGGGAAGGGGTCGGGCGGGTGCAAGTTGGACTAGATAATAGTCTATCAGGCGCCTGGCCCGGGGAGACGATTAATATGAAGGGTGTGCCTGGCAGTGTGGTGGGCGGGCTTGTGGCTTTGGCTCATCTACATGTCTGCCTGCCGAGATCGGACCCTCTCCGGGTGGTCGGGGGCCGGGGGAGTGCTGGAGCGACCTTGGTGACCCTTGTCTCTGGGTATTCTCCTGGGTGTGCTTTGTCTGTTTGTTTGCTGTTTTGTCTTGTGTTTTGTGTTTTTCTGTTCTTGCTCTGTCTTGAGTCGGCCATCCCCAAGAAAATACAAAAAAGAAAAAAAAAAGAATAAAATAGAGGAATATAAAATAAAAAATAGGAAAAGTGGGGATTGAGCCTGAGCATATAGAATACAATAAAATATACTGTATACTGTATATATACAGGTATATATACATTAGTATGTTTTTGTATACATTAGATATTCAATCAATTTAGTTATCAAATTACATGTACTCTCAATTTTTTAGAGGAGATTGGGTGGGGGGGGGATGTCTCCTTCTCCTAATTGACGTTTAAATTAAGTGTATATCTGTTTAAAATAATGATTAAGTAGCAAAGAAAGTTACATATATTGAAAATATAAAGAACAAGGACAGTTTTAGGACATTTGTTACTAAACGTGTTGACATCGGGACATCAATTTAGATTAATCATGGATATAATTGCCCACTTCACCAATCACTTGTCCAAAAAGAATCAACACCATTTCATCAATTATGTCTGAGTATCCATTTCATATAGTTACCAAAGTGTGTATAATTCTGTGTAACACCATTTATTTTAGGTTTCCGTTAAATATCACAGCCAGAATTGTTAATAGGAAACAACAGCATTTTATGCGGACGAATTAATTAGGGGAATGGTGATCATCTAATGATGATTAAATGTTGATTGTTATTTGTGGATAAAAAACGAAGATTTGTACACATTGTTCATAGATAGTAGTATTTGATATATTACGTGTACAAATAGTAAGACAAAAACGATAACACAAACTTAACCAAACTTAAATTTGACAGGAATTAAAACATTCCAGCAAAACTCATAGTGGCCAGACATGTCAATAATTTAGATCATTAATACTGGATAATAACATCAACATTGTAGCTAATTAATTCACCTATTGGTCCCTCAACACAGGAGTTCCATTATTCAAAACAACACCCCAACATCATTATCACATTACAAAGTCACTTAACAAAATAGAGCATTCTATAATATGAATACCGCATAGTAAATAACACAGTAAATTCAGTGGGTAACATATCTTAATTGCAGTACTTCATTAAACAATGAAATTATATCAACAACAGCACCCAGAATAATCTATGAAACATCCAATTCGAATCAATCAGCACACAACATTTCAGTAAGAACAGCATAAACATAAACAACTAACATCAACGAGCATCCCTGCAAAATCCATCCACATTTTCAATTTAACTCAATATCCTAACCTAGCACAATAGCAACATATTTTCATCGAGGTAGATTACCGCCACAACACAGCATCCAATAACAACTAAAGGCATCATAAACATCGCAGGAGCATCAATATTCACCATACATCATAAAACAACAAGGCAAAAATCAAGTAACAAAACATTATTTCCCTCACGCACACATATACTGTATATACATATATATATATATATATATATATATATATATATATATATATATACCGGTATATATATTTATATATATATATATATATACATATATACTGTATATATATATATATATATATATATATATATATATATATATATATAGTATATGTATATATATACTATATATATATATATGTGTATATATATATATGTATATATATATATATATACTATATATATTATTTGGTTTTTCCATGTGAGTGAGGGAGACAAAAAGCAGAACTGATTGTAGCGGGTGCCTCATCCGTAGTTGAAAGTGTGACAGGGCCAAAATCAAGGGACGTTCGAGCCAAAATGCCTCGACACATAGAGTTTGAAGCAATTTAAGTCATATGAGGAGGGAAAGGCTGATTCTGGGAGAGAGTTACAGTTACTGTTGACTGAGATTAACGTTTCACTCTTAAGTTGCACACATATATCACGTCACGCACTATCAAAGTAGGCTATATAAAGGTTCGTATAGCAGAAGTGTTGAAAGGCAGCCCTGCTAATTTCTACTAGGTGGGTAACCCAATTCTGTGCCACACAATGCAATTCATTACATTACTAAATTACATTACTACACAACCTCCCAAGAATAACTTAACTAAAACATCATAAGCATTGCTGTAACATCATTGAACAGCATTATATAACGGCAACATCTTTATCGTCAAATATTGCAGTACACTCAATCTACCACTCTTCATACCACCACCAACAAAACAAATTTATCAACCCTCAGAATAGCTATATGATATGAACAGAAACACCACCACCATCATACCATCAAATATCACAGAAAATTCAAACCCCAGTACAAATTTCCCAAAAAAAAATAACAAGATACATTATCAACCCTCGCAATAGTAAACTCACCAAAACAGCAACACCAACATAAACAAAATAGAATGCAGTATCACAGTAAAATCAGTCCCCAACACAACCTGCCAACGCAACACAGTAACATCACACCAAAGTCCCTCTATACCCTTCCCCTCACCCCCAGGTCCCCCTTCCGCCCTGCTCTCTCCCAATATACCCCCCTTCACTCCCTCCCTTGCTTAGCCACCTAATAACATGCTAATGCAATCCTGTCAACTTTTTAATACAATCTTCGCCCAAATTACACCTTCATAAAGAGGACTATGACGGCGACGCGCGAGGCCATTGGTGCTTCATTAGGGGACTTACACACGCGGGGGAGGTGTGCGTGTGTGTGTGCCTGTGTGTGCGTGTGAGTGGAGAGGGCTTGTGTGAGCGTGTGAGAGTAGGTGAGAGTCGAGGTTTTATGGGCTGTAGTAACTGGGTGCCTGCTTTGGTTGTTTGGTTGATGGTGTGAGTGTGTGCGTACTATTAGTGCTTGTGTGTGTGTGTGTGTGTGTGTGTGTGTGTGGGCTTAAACTGAACGTACGTGGAGCTTAGCAGATGGGCCAGGATTAACCTTGTGCAGTGGAACATTAAAAGTATTACACTTCTCTACAGTATCAGCATGCTCTTAAAAGTGTGTAGCACTTTTTGTATGCCATTTTATTCGATTTGTTCTTTATTTCAATACTGCTAACGGGTGTTATATTAAATAGGTACACAGTGCTGTTTGTTGATATTAAGAAATGTTTGTATAATGAATATAGTGGCATGTCATTGTTAACAAAATAATAATTACATTGTTAATCAATTGTCTCGTCACATAAATTGTATTATCAACATTATCATTAGTACGATCATCCCATTCATCATAAATCCACGTTTGTCCACTACATGATAATGGATAATCCCAAATTTGTCAGCTAAGGTTTTATGATTCTTAGCTTCTTCAATCTCATCCAAGTAAATCAGATTTTGTTCCCCCATCTTGCTTTCTATTTGCTTAACGCCTTAAGAGTGGGTGGTGTGTAATTTACACCATACCGCACAGTGTTTTTTTTTTTATCCTAAATAGGGTTGTTTCCGTGCTCATTTTCATGCATAAACAAGACCCAGAGCGTAAAACAAGTATCTATCCCTCAAAGGGCGTAAACAGAGCTTTCCAATGACACCCTAACCATCCTTGTACGACCGCTGGTTCTCTTGCAACGATCGTGCAACACGAGTGCAAAAACCCTAAAATAAGGTAATTACCGTACATAATTTCCTATGTAGCGAGTGAGAAAGGGGGGAGAAGGGTGGTATACAGTTCAGTACGTCCACGGTGGTCGTGGGGAGCGGTCGTAAGGTTACTACGCTCGTCCCACCGCTCAGCTCTCTCTCTCAGCAACATTACGTGCTGAAAATGGCACTCGACAGCTGTCGTGCTCGACAGCTGTCGTGCACCGCCACATAGTCCAAATTTATTTCACTCGACATATGTTGCGCGCCGCCAGATAAGGGTTAAAAGATGGTGTCACACAAGCGCATATTCCAGCAATGTTCGATGAGCCAGTTTTTTTCTCATACTATATTGAAGCTCTTTCGCATTGGAATCGGCAACTAAATCGAAGGTAGAATGTTTTAGGATGTTTATTTCTTAAGAAACTTAAAGTTTTAATTTGCCAGACTGCAATCTGTAAAAATTTACGAAAATATCGATCGTGTAATACCGACTTTACTGGTTCATCTGTTCATTCATTAGAAAATATAAAAGTATATATAAAGTAAATGTCGACAGCCAATAAACTCCATGATAGTACACGCACAACATGCAACTTATATTATTTTTTTAAGAGATAATGAATAGAGGAAGGAAAAAACAAAGACAAAACAAAAACAGGTCCATGTGGCTAAAGCCATCCTCCATTCATTAAATATTTATAAGAACTGGATTTAAACTATTATAGGTTGTGAATTTATGGAAAGCAACTCCAAGGATGCAAATTTCAGAGAGAAGTAGTTCTGGGGATAAATTAATATTGATGAGTTCTACATTGTAGAGGAGAGAGTGGAAATTCATGGACATTTACAGCTACCCTAGTATGTGGGGAAAGATGCAAAGACGTGGCACAATAAGCTAAATGAAACTTCATTAACGCCATCTGGATCTCATGGCGTTACTAAATAGACAGGTACAAACAAAGATGAGATGACAGGGCGAAAAGGAGAGGAAGTCAACACCATCAATAACCCATCCATACCTGCAGAAGGGCCCCCAACCTCAACCTGTAGGATTGCCTCCATTTCCAACAGGAAAAGATCAAAGCCTCAGTCTACCCTAGAATCAAAAAATCACCTACAGCAATCGCCCCTACCACAAGCAGAGAGAAAACGAGGGTCACAGGAACCCTTAAGATACGTATCTTACCATGGCCCGGCCCCCCTCATTAAGGATCCCCAGGGGAGTTTGTTACGACCGGGACTACGAATAAAACAAGGGCACTCAATGATTGGACTAGTAATAGGGCACTATGCAACAACGGTACGCTAGATCCAAACCCTCGAACTTATATGCCGGCGAACAAAACACCTATACCCTCCAGGGTTAATCTGCGATAGTGGGGTATCCTTAACTGGGCATAAATGTACTCTACTTCAGGCTAACCGACACTGGTATAGCCTGATAACAAACAAGATGCAAGTTACGTTAAAATGCATAAAAAGGAATCTATGGAAAGATCAATTAAATCAATGCAAGATTTTATACAATAAAAAGATGCTTCAATACAGTTACTCTAAACAACAATAAACTCTTCACTCCTATCTGAAAGAAAGTGAAGTATAGTCCTACAGCATAGACCTGGAAACTTCTGAAGAAAGTCTGATGCTCATAAGATGCTCGTACTGATCTTGAACTATATAAAGGCAGGAGGCAGGACACCACACGTGTAAATCGAATACACAAAAAGATAGGACATATAATGTTAACGGACACGAGAATACTATAAATGCGCAACGGTAGCAATGCTCGACACTAAAAGAAGTACTTCCTCATCAACGAAAACAGTCTGCTATGGTTGTGTGGCTCAACAACAACCTAGACTAATAAATGCTGTGAATAATAATGCGTACATATCAAAGAGCTTATATTAAATACTAACAAGTGTCTACTCGATTAATAATGTCTAGCTGGGATACTCTAGGTAAGGAACTGGGGTTGAGCAAGACAGGCTCGTAGCCTAGCGATGTCCTTAAGACTGCATCCTTTAAGTTACGTTAATTGACTAGGGTGCTCTCTTGATAGATCCAGATCACAAGTATCTGGTTCTATCCTGGCGACCCTCTAAAGACAAGCAAAGAGGCAGCAAAGTGTGGAACTGGTACAGGCCAAAACCCTCAGTCAACACAATGCTGCACTCGCAAAGGACGCAACCGAAAAGACAACCCAGGCTACCACAGGACCGGTCGAAGTCGTGTAGGTATAAGTAAACCGTACACACATCAGAGACAACGACTACAGTACCTTATCCCAGTCTAGCATTAAATAAAAGAGCAGAAACACTAAATCAATAATGGAGACACACAAAGTTCTTAACCTATACTAACTAAGAACCCTCAAACCTATTCTAAGTACATGTAAATATCTCTGAGGACGGCGCATGCAATACAATGGGCCGGCTATGAAAACCGTATGCAGAACCCAAGGGGAGTGTTGTGCAGTTAATAAAGGTTAGAGTATGGAAAGAGAGAATCGAGTGAGAGAAACAGTGATAAAGGGGGTGATCGGGAGAAAGTATGCAAAGGGATGTTAGAAGCACGCGCGCCAAGCCTGTCCTGATGAGGACAGCTCCTGGGGACCCTCATGGAGGAGGCAAGTTACACAGGAGCCCGCAAAGGCGCGATGGTCGGCCAATCACGGGCCGAGACGTCACAAGACAGCAGGTGTCACGTGACACAGCAAGACACGCCGTCCAATGGCGAGCGAGAAGGCAGGAATGCACCCGCACAGACACCTACTACCCCCTCGCTCTGAAAGTCTTTCTCATTCACACGCAGGCACTATTATCACTACTGTTGATATAAAATATAACCCGTTGTCACAGACGAAAACAAAGACCACCACTGGACTGTCTGTGACAATGCTAGGAAAGAAAGAACAACATTCTCTGATAACTGTAGCCCATTTCGATGTCCCTGGCGAGCACTAGTGGCTAACGAGAGGCGATTCTGCCAACGCTGGTAGACGTAACAAGTTATAAAAAATGGCCGCTCTCCTCAAAGGGTCAGAATCCACAACTAGAATTGAATTGAATTGATAAGATTTAGGCACAAAGGCCAAGCACTGGGACCTGTAGAGATCATTCAGCGCTACATCTAAAAATTAAAAGATCACAGGAATTTCAAAATTTAAAATGCATTAAGATATCAAGTAGCGGTACATTAAACGGATAAAATATCAATAAAGGAATATCAAAAGTAAAAATAACTGGATAATTAAATATCATAAAAAATACCGCAATCCAATAAACACGATCGGAGCTTAAAAACATCTGCATCTTGGCCAAGAATGTCAGACAGGGAAAGGAAAGTAAAACCTACAGAGCATCTGGGAAATGAGTAATTATAACAAGAGGTTAGAATGTGGCTTACAGACAGCACCTCGTCACACACAGCACACAGCGGTGGGCGATCACTATGTAATATGTATTTGTGCATCATATATGTGTGACCAATACGCAACCTTGTGAGAGCGACTTGCGTACGTCTACCTAAGTGAACGGGTGATAAGTCCCAAACCTTCACACACAGAAGGATGAATGGCTTTAAGTTTTTGGTTTGTGCTAGTGAGGGAAGACCACCTCAACTGCCACCTCTCCCAAATCAGTGACCGGATACTGCATTTCAAATCCTCAGAGGGGATCGAGAACCGGCCCTCACACTCTAGTACGGCCTCTTTTGCTGCTGTGTCAGCCTTCTCGTTGCCCTGGATCCCCACATGAGCTGGGACCCAACAGAATTTAATCAATTTGTGCTGAGATGCTAAGCGATAAAGCCATGCCTGGATGTCCTGAACCAATGGGTGAACAGGAGAGTAAACTTAAATGGCAGGAAGAACACTCTGTGAATCAGTGTAAATAGTGAAATCCGTTCCAGTGGAGTCGCGTGCCACTTTCAAAGCTTGGATAATAGCATACGCCTCTGCAGTAAAGACAGAGGCAACCCCAGGCAAACGAGCAAGGCGAGTGGTGTCCTTAAAAATCACCGCACAACCCACACCAGATGCCATTTTCGACCCATCAGTGTACAATGCTGAAGTAGATTTATGGACTTGGGAGTGATCCAGAAACATGGCCTTTGCTGCAGCTGGAGATAATTTCGCCTTGAAAATGGGAAGAATGCATACTGACGGAGAGGGGAGAACCCACGGGGCAAACAAGGGGAATTTTACCTCTCTTATTAAAACGGAGTTCAAATGAGAGTCGTTCAACACTTCCCTCATGCGTATCTGAAGTGGCTTGGGGAAGCTTTTACGTGCCGCATACCGTTGAAGGAAACGGCTATCGGTGACTGAGCGATAAGCAGGGTTATCAGGGGAACTGCGAACACCTAAACATTAAACGTAATCCAAGCTCTTCTCTACGGAGATCCAGAGGCAATTCCCCTGCCACAACATACATGCTTTCTGCAGGCGATGTACGGAAAACACCTGTGCATATTCTCATGGCTGAATTGTGTACCGGGTCCAACAACTTTAAGATAGACTTGCTTGCCGAAGAATATATCTGACAGCCATACTCCAATTTAGATCGGCACACAGCATCATAAATCCTGAGGAGAGATGAACAGTCTGCACCCCAGGACTTATTACTAAGCACTTTCAGGATGTCCAAGGACCGCATTACACGCGCCTTAAGATCAAGAATATATTCCTTCCAAGTAAGACCGCTATCCAAAGTGAGCCCTAGAAATTGGACTGAACTTTCATATGGTAAAATATTACCATTAAGAAGAAGGTGCGGTACAACTGAAGTTTTTTTCCTAGAAAACTTTATTGCCACAGTCTTCTGAGGGGAGAAAGTGAAACGCCACTCATTCGCCCACTGGACTGCCAAATCGATGGCTTTCTGCAAGTGTCGTCTAGCCATATCGGGATCAGCCGCTGAACAATATATCGCATAGTCATCTACAAACAACGAACTTTGCACCAATGGTTCCCTAGAAACCCTCGCCACAACACTGTTTACAGCCATTATGAAACAAAAAACACTTAGCGCACTCCCTGAGGAACCCCATCACGCTGCATAAGTTTATCAGAAAGACAATTCCCGACCCTAACACTGATATAGCGAGTGCGTAGGAAACTCTGGATAAACAACAGCATTTTCCCGGTCAGGCCTAGCTTACGCATTTCTTGCACTATACCAAATCTCCATGTGTCATACGCCTTTTGCAAGTCAAAGAAAACACCAAGTGTATGTTTATTTGTAATAAATGCATTCTGGATATCGGTTGTGATACGCAAGAGAGGATCAAGAGTAGATCTGTTTTTATGGAACCCGAACTGAACCGGGGAAATGTGATTACCAGTCTCCAACCACCATACCCACCTGTGGTTTAGCATTTTCTCAAACAATTTACATAACAACTGGTTAGAGCAATGGGTCTATAGCTGGAAGCCAATTTCGCATCTTTCCCAGGCTTTAGGATGGGAAGGATTAAAGACACTCTCCAACTCTCCGGCAATAGTAACATACTCCAGATTTCATTGAAAATACACAACAACAAAAATAGAAAAGCTTCTGGGAGATGTCTGATCATGTCATAATGCACGCCATTCTCTCCCGGGGCAGAGGAGCCGGCATTACTCAGAGCATGAATGAGCTCCTGCATGGTGAAAGGTGCATTATAAACCTCCGAATCTCAGCCGGTCGCACTGATGGGAGGGACCTGAGCACGCCCAAAAGAAACTGAGACTTCAGCAAAGTGGCGAACAAGAATATTAGAGACAATGACAGGATCCGATGATACATTATCACCCACTTGAAGGCAACGAGGGGGACTAGGAACAAATTTCCCAGAAAACTTCCTGATCTTAGCCCATACTTTATTGATAGGAGTCCTCCATGTCACAGATCCGGTATACTTCTGCCATGAAGTCCGTTTAGCTCTCCTAAAATACCTTCGTTTCTTAGCCTGAGCTCTCCGGTATATAACATAGTTTACGTGAGTCGCATTGTTCTTGTATCTCCTGTAGCAAGAGCGTGTGACACGTCGCAAAGCAGTACATGTATTATCCCACCACGGAACCACAGGCCTCGAAGGAGTTCCAGTCGACCGCGGGATAGAAATCAGCGCACTGTTCTGAATTAAATCTACAAGGTACTCATATGCTACTATGTGTGTGTCAAAGGAACTAAGATCTGGAGTCCCCGAGAACAATTCAGAGAATACATTCCAGTCAGCACGCTCAACATGCCACCTAGGAGGAGCAGTTGGAGGAAGACCATTAAGAGTGTCTATGATGATAGGAAAGTGGTCACTTCCATGCAATGACTGAGAAACCGACCACTGAAAGGAGAGTAAAATATCAGAGGTGCATATACTAAGATCAATGGCAGAATAACTGTGAAAATGTAAAGTGTGGTGAGTAGGGGACCCATCATTGAGCAATGATAAGTTGTTTTTCAGAAGTATAGCTTCAATTTGAGACCCACGGTTATTGCATACGGAACCACCCCATAACTAGTTATGGGCGTTAAAGTCGCCCAACAGCAAAAAAGGTGGATCAAGCAGGTCCACAAGGGACTGTAGGGCTCGTAAGTTAATGGCCTCGCCAGGAGGGAGGTAGAGAGAACAAATATTATAAATTTTGTCGAATAAGACTCTGACTGCACATTGTGACGCCTCCCGGCGCTAGCAGAATGGTTGTGTGGGGCATTGCAGCTCGCTAGCGCTCGCCAGGATGGGGGGATAGGCTACAGTTGTCCTAGAATGATCTGCTTTATTTCATTAGGGTCGTGTTGCCACAGACAGTCTAGAAATGGTCTTTGTTTTGGTCTGTGACCGCGCCTTATATTTTATATTCACTATAATATAAATGTTGCTTGTGTGGGAAGCGAGCGAGAGAGGGTGAGGGAGTACACCTGGCAGCGGGGGTGAACTATGCCGCGGCTCGCTTGGGCGCTGACGGCGTTGGCGGCCGGGTGGTCAACTAGTCCCTGCCCATCGCGGCCGCGTGTTCTTTACCAGCTCAGAGCTTGCCTGACACGCGTATCGTCTACATCCTTTGCAATTCTGTCCCCCATACTCGCCACTTCCCATACTATTTCTCTCTCTCGACTTCTCCTTTCTCATTCTCTAATCTTTATTAAACTCAACATCCCTTCTGGTTTCAGCATAGACGTTCACCGTCGGCCAGTCGTATTGTACGCGAAGCTCTCGGATATTTCCATGTATTAGGCTTTAATGAGGTTTGGAGAGACGGACTTTTCCGTGTGTCCTCTCTCGGGAAGGTTGTAGACCGGTATATGTCTCCCTGGCAAGGTGTTGAGTGATTCTGCTGGGTTATTTAAATCTAGACTGGGGGTAAGGTTACTGTGTCGTTGTCTCCGATGTGTGCAGTGTTAGCTAAGCCCTGCACGACATCGACAGGTACTGTGGGAGCCTAAGTTGTCTTCGGGTGGGTTTACTTTGTGAGCACAGCGCTGGGGTGTGAGAGGGCCATAGCCTATCCCTCACAACATAGTGCTGCCTCTTTGTGTTGACTTCTGAGGGATCGCCAGGATAGAACTAGGTACTAGAGACCTAGATTTATCAAGAGAGCATCCCCGTTATATAACGTAATCTTCATTATACCACCTTCGGACAACGTTAGGCTACGAGCCGCATGCTCGCCCATTGTTGCCCTGCCTTGATACCCCAGCTAGACTTTATTAACTGAGCAGACACTGGTTAGAGATAAGCCCCCATTATTATATGTATGCCACATTATTATTCACTGCACTTTTGAGCCGAGGTTGTTGTTGAGTTGCACAACCCTAGTAGGCTGTTGCGTTGTGTCACGAAGCATTACTACCTTTGCGCAGTCTTTATTATTCGCCTGCCTATTATTACTATATGTCCTACCATTTATTGTGACCCGTATTCTGCATTATAATTGTTCAAGATTCTTTACGAACATCTTCCCAGCATCAGACTTATTTCAGAACTTTCCAGTTGATGTTGCAGGACTAGCATTGCACTTTCTTTAATACAGGAGTGCCAGTTATTTGAGTATCTACCGTAACGTTAATTAATCACGTTAACTATCTTTTCTTTGTGTAACCTAATCGAGTAATCTTTTACTGTTTGAGAATAGGCTGTTTCATCGAGCGTCAGCCTAGTGTGTGTGCACCAGTTACCGAGTCATAGGATAGCTCGTTGTCCAGGCACGACTCAGCGCGGTAATGGTGTTTTGTTTTCCAGTGTTTAAGGCAGGGGTTGGATCTAGTGTTACCGTTGTTGCATTTTTGCCATTATCTAGTCCAATGTTGAAGAGCCCTGTGTCTTTTAGAACCTGGATCGTAACAAATGGCGACCTAGCTCAGGATCTTGTGAACTAAGAGATAATTGCAGGATTGTTGTGTTCATTTGTTTTATTGAGGAATATAGTGGGCACGTTAATTTTTTTTTGGCAAAGTAGTATAGCACTTGAGAGTCTTCAGACATTTTTGGCAAGTGAATAGTGCTACATAAGAGTTTGGGGTACTTCTTTTCTGAATATTGTGGTGAGAAATTTTTGTGAGCATCATGTCTTATACCGGGTCAGAGGAGAATGGAGACACAGTACGTAATGTCGAAACTGAGGAACAGCAGCATGATGAAAGGGTTAATCGGGTGAACTGTGAGGAGGATGCTAGGATATTTTTGCAATGGCCTGTTACTGCCGAGCGGTTGGAGGGTATGGATCGGTACGGTCTTCAATGCCTGGCCACAGCTATCGGTCATGCGGTTACTAGCAGCATGACCAAGGATAACTTGATAACGTGTGTACTGGGCAGGGTGACTGGTGAGCGAGATGGGTTGAGTGCTCAGAGCCCTTCGGCCATGCTTCCCCTACACTCGACTCCCATCCATCCCAATAGTTTGCCGACCCCGGGTACGCTTCCGCAGTTGGGTGGTGACTGGCAGGGTGGGTTGCCCCTGGGGGGACCACCGGTAATTTCAAACATTGTAGCACCTTCACCTCCTCAATGGTTATCTCCAGAATTATTGTTTAAGCTCGAATTAGCTAAGCTTCAGCATCAGCAGCAATTAGAATTAGCCAAGATAGAAGAGAGAGCCAAGCTAGCAAAAATCCAAGCTGATTTAGAGTCGACTAGGTACTGTGCCGACATGGACGTAGAGAAGTCGCGAGTAGAGACAATGGGACAGCGACTTGGGGCTGGTAACCGTGTTCATGAGCAGTCTCTCTCGCACTTATTGAAACTGGTTCCGGTGTTTGATGAGAGTGGTGTAACAGAATTTTTCACACGCTTTGAGAAGAAGTGCCAGGAACACCAGTGGCCAGAGAATAAATGGGCAGCACTTGTATCCTCTAGATTAATAGGCAAGGGTCTTAAAGCCTACGATGCGTTTCCTATAGAGTCGTGTATTATCTATGAGAAACTCAAGGAGGCTGTCCTGAGAGCATACGAACTACAACCAGAGACGTACAGGTTGAAGTTCCGGGGTGTTACCAAGGGTCGGGAGAGCACCTTTTTGGAGCATGCCCGGGAGCTGTCCGATGCTTTTGGGAATTGGCTGAGGTCGGAGAAAGCTACTACGTTTGACGACATTAAACAGTTGGTGCTTTTAGAGCAGTTTTTCAAATGCACGGGCGGCGACCTGACGTTAAACCTTAAAGAAAAGCAACCAAAAACTCTACAGGAGGCAGCTGAGATGGCTGACCTCCGGCTATCACTAATTCGTGGGTGCGGGTTTGCCCAGCGTAGTGAGGCAGGTAACAAGGGGCGTGACGCCCCACCCCCCCGAGTTAGTGATATACCTTATGCAAACAAGTACAAGAGCCATGATACCAAGACTGACCACAAGACTAGCACCGTCCCATTTAAGAAGGGGCCGGGCCCTTCCCAGTACCAAGGGAAGCCCAAAGGGGAGTTGGAGTGTTATCATTGTCATGAAAAGGGGCACTTTGCAAGAGTCTGTCCTAGCAAACCACCTACAGCAGCTGTGTCTTTGGCCTGCAACATTGGTGTGTCTCCGAAGTCATCTGAGTTTGCCCGGGGCAGTTCGTCAGAGGCTGAGGCACAGCCAATGCAGAAGCACCTGGGAGGCTCGAACCCTGCTCAGGATGTTTTTTGCGACCATAGAGGGCAGGGTTGCATGATGTGGGCGGGGCGCAAGCATGGAGTAGAGGTCTTGCGTGATACAGGTGCTTCCCAGACTCTGATGAAAAACTTGACTGGCTACCCTATAAACGCGGCTCGGGTGGTGGTGGTGCAGGGTATTAATGCAACTCGGTCATACCCGCTGGTGCGGTTGGAGTTGGAGGTGGATGGTGTGGCACGTGAATTGGATGTCGGGATTGTGGAGAAACTGCCAGTGGAGGGCGTCGACCTTCTTCTCGGCAACGACTTTGCAATGCCCGCTTCTGAGGTTCTACCCTTAGTCGTTGCCGAGAGGCCGGCCGACGTGAGTAGGGAAGAGCAAGAGTGGGTCGAGCGGTGCCAGACACAACCCATGGCGTGTGTTGTCACCCGAGCTCGGGCAGCTAAAGTGTCACAGCCTAGTCCTCCGTCTTCAGACCAGCGGACGAACGATCAACAGGAGGAGGCTAAAGCTGGAGTTGGTTTTAAGAGTTTTGACTCGGCGGCTCTCCTGGGTGATTCAGTATTAGCACCATTACTTAATTCTGGAGTAGCCCCTGGGCCTGTCATCAAGAGTGACGAGGCTGGGTATGACGAGTCTCCACGACAGCACGTTATGTACATCGAGAGAGACAGAGGGAGCAGCCCAGTATCGGGGAAGGTCATGCATTGCTCCGGGAGCAGTTAGATCGCTTGGCACCCTCAGATATACGTCGGTTGCAACTAGAGGACCCTGAGCTCCAAACGTGCGCTTAATGGAGCTGTAGAGCTCGACGAGGACGGTGATGCGCAGCCAGGAGATTTTTTTTATTTAGACGGCATCCTCTATAGGCGTTTCCAAGACCCTAAACGTAGTTGGCAAGAGGGGTCCGGAGTAGTGGACCAGTTGGTGGTGCCACGGGAGTGCAGGGATAGCCTACTGAGGTTGGCGCATAACATACCACTGGCAGGACATCTAGGGGTGAGAAAAACGGTGGCGGCTTTAGAAAAATTGTTTTGGTGGCCGGGATTGAAGGGGCAGGTGGTAACCTGGATAGCAAGGTGTCATACGTGCCAGAGGGTTGGAAAACCTAACCAAACAATTCCGAGAGCCCCGTTGCACCCCATCCTGTCAGTGGACCGCCCTTCAGTAAGGTCATCATTGATATGGTCGGACCCCTACCCCCTACTAGTGCCGGTAATAAATTTCTAGTAACTATCATGGATGTGGCCACTCGTTATCCTGATGCATATCCAATGAGAAATGGCACGGCGAAAACTGTTGTCCGGAACCTGCTCTGGTATTGCTCGCGGTATGGTTACCCGCAAGAGGTGCAATCGGACCAAGGTTCTAGTGTTACATCTAATCTGTTCAAACAAACTATGATTTAGCATGGCATCAGCACTGTCGTCTCTTCTGCGTATCACCCGGAGAGTCAAGGGGTGTTGGAGAGGTGGCACGCCACGCTGAAAAGCATGCTTCGATGTTATTGCGCAGAGAACGGAAAGGATTGGGACCTTGGTCTGCCGTATGTTTTGTTCGCGGCAAGAGAAGTACCTGGAGAGAGTCTCGGTTTCAGTCCGAATGAGCTTGTTTTTGGGCATCGGGTGAGGGACCCTCTCCACATGGTGAAGGAGATGTGGGAGGGCACTGGGCATGTTGTTCTGCGAGATAAGTTGCAACCTCTTGTTCCTGAGCGACAAGAGGAGTTGTTTGCTAGGCTGTGGCAGTCCGTCCGCATGTTTGTTGCTTCTCCAGGCCTGATGTGCGTGGTAGAATCCGACACGGAGGCTGGAGACAGTGCAAGGCTCGAGTTGGTTCCCTACCGTGTGAATCCTGCTCGACAGCCTGTGGTGAAGGCGGAGCTGGACAGCGTGTTGGGAGGAGGTCTGAGGGATGAGGGATATCGTGAGTGGTCGTTGCCAGTGGCTTTGCTACCTGAGTTTGGTGGCAGAGTCCGTGTGTGTGTTGATTGCAAGAGTGTGGAAGCATTATCCCTGACAGACGCCTATCCATTACCCAGAGTTGACGACACCATAGACCGCTTCGGGGCTGCCTCGCTCATCACGAAGGTAGAACTAGTGAAGGGTTATTGGCAGGCCCCGTTGCCGGAAAGAGCGAAGAAAAGTGCCAGTCTTGCGATGAACTGGACAGTTTATCAGTGTCAGGTGTTGTTGTGCTGCCGGAACACAAGTTGGATGTGTGGCATGCTGGGGGCACTGATAATGTTTTGGCTTTGTTTGCAGGAGAACCCTCGCTGTTCAGTCAGTGTCTGTCGTGGGTGGAGGATCCGGGGTAGGCTACCACAGTATGTTGGTATAGCCTCCTGTCTTGGCTCGGGGTGTATTTTTGCACTGGTGCTTGTTGGCTCGCGTGTGTAGCATCAGCGTAGGGTCGCAGGGCAGGAGTTGTTGGCTTGATTCGACAAAAATTAGGCTACATCTATAGTAGCCGCCAAAAACAACATTAAAATAAAATATGAAAAAATTAAATAAAAACTCTTTCTTTTTAATAATTAATTTTAAGATAATATTGTAGCTGAGTACTGAGTGCAGATGATTTTCCCTCAGTAGGCTGTGCTTCTTAAAGCTCGCTCTGGGAGCACAATGTTATGAATTAATGTATTATGTTTGGGAAGGGTGATAAGATTTTTTTATATATAAAATGTTGTTGTATTTTTCTTGAGGAGACTGAGCTTGCATTCCATGAGTGGCAGACTGGTTAGGAGTGGCAGATTCTAGCGACATTCTGCCTGTTCAGATATGGGCTCATGGTTGAGTGTCCCATATCTTGGGGGGGGGTGTGACGCCTCACGGCGCTAGCAGAATGGTTGCGTGGGGCATTGCAGCTCGCTAGCGCTCGCCAGGATGGGGGGATAGGCTACAGTTGTCGTAGAATGATCTGCTTTATTTCATTAGGGTCGTGTTGCCACAGACAGTCTAGAAATGGTCTGTGACCGCGCCTTATATTTTATATTCACTATAATATAAATGTTGCTTGTGTGGGAAGCGAGCGAGAGAGGGTGAGGGAGTACACCTGGCAGCGGGGGTGAACTATGCCGCGGCTCGCTTGGGCGCTGACGGCGTTGGCGGCCGGGTGGTCAACTAGTCTCTGCCCATCGCAGCCGCGTGTTCTTTACCACCTCAGAGCTTGCCTGACACGCGTATCGTCTACATCCTTTGCAATTCTGTCCCCCATACTCGCCACTTCGCATACTATTTCTCGCTCTCGACTTCTCCTTTCTCATTCTCTAATCTTTATTAAACTCAACATCCCTTCTGGTTTCAGCATAGACGTTCACCGTCGGCCAGTCGTATTGTACGCGAAGCTCTCTGATATTTCCATGTATTAGGCTTTAACCCGGGAACTGCGGGGAGACTCTTAAGAGTTCCCCGGCGGACTGCGGGGAGACTCTTATGAGTGAGTGAAAAAAAAAATCAACTTTTGACATCGAAAAAAAAAAAAAAATTGGCCCCTGGGCCATGCAAAATCTCAGTCCTCTATCTCCCCTCCTTCCCCACTTTCCTCCTGTCCTTCAGTTATCACCTATTTTCCCTGTTATTCCCTTATTCTGAGGTATATTTTCGTGCTAACATTAGCGAGTTGCAAGCAGGGTGTTGTCATCACTGATGGCAAGCGAGTGCAAGAGAGAGAGAGAGAGTATCGATCGACTGTGTCTCAGTGGCCTTGGGGGAAATTGGCGGGAAAGCAGCTTGCCTCACCCATACATTATACAACTCGCGGGCTATATCTCCGATTTTGACCATCCAAACGCTGTTTTCACTCGTTTTATTGTTGTTTTAGGTTAATACCTTTATAATCAACCCATAATAGGCACATATGGATAAGTATTAATGCTATTAATGGTACAATGAATATTTTAGTGACGGAAACACCTCAAATACGTCAGCACAGGGGGACGTTTCCAATTACCCCCATGCGCACTTGTTAGGTTAATGAGGTTTGGAGAGACGGACTTTTCCGTGTGTGTCCTCTCTCGGGAAGGTTGTAGACCGGTATATGTCTCCCTGGCAAGGTGTTGAGTGATTCTGCTGGGTTATTTAAAGCTAGACTGGGGGTAAGGTTACTGTGTCGTTGTCTCCGATGTGTGCAGTGTTAGCTAAGCCCTGCACGACATCGACAGGTACTGTGGGAGCCTAAGTTGTCTTCGGGTGGGTTTACTTTGTGAGCACAGCGCTGTGGTGTGAGAGGGCCATAGCCTATCCCTCACAACATAGTGCTGCCTCTTTGTGTTGACTTCTGAGGGATCGCCAGGATAGAACTAGGTACTAGAGACCAAGATTTATCAAGCGAGCATCCCCGTCATATAACGTAATCTTCATTATACCACCTTCGGACAACGTTAGGCTACGAGCCGCATGCTCGCCCATTGTTGCCCTGCCTTGATACCCCAGCTAGACTTTATTAACTGAGCAGACACTGGTTAGAGATAAGCCCCCATTATTATATGTATGCCACATTATTATTCACTGCACTTTTGAGCCGAGGTTGTTGTTGAGTTGCACAACCCTAGTAGGCTGTTGCGTTGTGTCACGAAGCATTTCTTTAGTTGTCGAGCATTACTACCTTTGCGCAGTCTTTATTATTCGCCTGCCTATTATTACTATATGTCCTAGCATTTATTGTGACCCGTATTCTGCATTATAATTGTTCAAGATTCTTTACGAACATCTTCCCAGCATCAGACTTATTTCAGAAGTTTCCAGTTGATGTTGCAGGACTAGCATTGCACTTTCTTTAATACAGGAGTGCCAGTTATTTGAGTATCTACCGTAACGTTAATTAATCACGTTAAGAAGAGAAGTAGTGGAGGAGGAGGTGGGGATCAGGAGGTCAGAAGTGTGGGAAGCCATGAAAAGAGTGAAATTGGGGAAAGCACCAGGAACAGATGGAGTGTGTGGGGAAATGTTGAGGTATGGTGGTGAGATAGTGATAGAATGGGTATGGAAAATGTGCAAACTAGCATGGGAGAAGGGGAGTGCACCCGATGACTGGAAGACTGGCATAATAGTCCCCCTATATAAGGGCAAAGGGGAAAGAGGAGTGTGTGGTAACCACCGAGGAATATGTCTTCTAAGCGTAGTAGGGAAGGTATACAGTAGGGTAGTGATTGAGAGAGTGAGAGTGAGAACGGAGAAATGGATAGGCGACGAGCAGGGAGGTTTTAGGAAGGGAAGAGGATGTGTAGATCAGATTTTTACCCTGAATTGTGTTGTGGAGAAGTATCTGGAGAAGAAACAAAAGGTGTATGTTGCCTTTATGGACTTGGAGAAGGCCTATGACAGAGTGGATAGAGAAGGTTTGTGGAAAGTACTTAGAATATACGGAGTAGAGGGCAAGTTGCTGAAAGCAGTGAAGAGCATGTATGAGGGTGCAAAGGCGGCAGTACGTGTGGAGAGTGAGCAGAGCGAGTTCTTTGACCTGAATGTTGGTTTGAAACAGGGGTGTGTGATGTCCCCGTGGTTTGTTTACTGTATATATGGATGGAGTTATGAAAGAAATACTATCAAGAGCAGTGGATGTTGGTGTATCGCTGAAAAGGGAGGGAATTGAGTGGAAGCTACCTATACTGCTGTTTGCGGATGATACAGTTCTGATGAGTGATAATGAATGGGAGTTGCAGGGTCTGGTAAATGAGTTTGGAACAGTGTGCGAAAAACGGAATTTGAAGGTAAATACGGGGAAGAGCAAGGTTATGGTCTTCGAAAGGGGTGAAGTCACAGAGTGTGAGGTGAAGCTGAACGGTCAGGCTATGGAGATCGTCAACTCTTTTAAGTATCTGGGCAGTGTGTTGAGTAAAGATGGGACTATGGATGAAGAGGTGCGGGAGAGGGTACAACAGGGGAAGAGGGTTGTAGGAACGCTAAAAGCAGTAACAAGAAATAGGGTGGTCAGTATGGAAGTGAAGAAGTCCTTGCATGACAGTGTGGTAATCCCGACACTGACTTACGGAAGCGAAGCATGGACGTTGGTTGAGAGACTCAGACCAAGAGTGAGAGCAGTGGAAATGAATTACTTAAGGAGTGCGTGCGGAGTTACATGGAGGGATAGACAGACTAATGAGGAAGTAAGAAGGAGGTGTGGTGTGGAGGTAGATGTGCTGGAAAGTGTGAAAAGGAACAACTTGAGATGGTTCGGCCATATGGAACGTATGGAAAGCGAGAGAATGACTAAGAGGGTGTATGAGAGCGAGGTGGAGGGACAGAGGGGGAGAGGTAGACCGAATATGAGGTGGAAGGATGGAGTGAGGAAGTACATGAACGAAGGTGGTGCTGGTTGGGGGGAGGGGCGTCGACTGACTGGGGACAGAGGTGCATGGGGGCGGTTCGTTCGTGGCCACCCCTTCGGGGATCACGGCGTCAGGCAATAGATAGATAGATAGAACTATCTTTTCTTTGTGTAACCTAATCGAGTAATCTTTTACTGTTTGAGAATAGGCTGTTTCATCGAGCGTCAGCCTAGTGTGTGTGCACCAGTTACCAAGTCATAGGATACCTCGTTGTCCAGGCACGACTCAGGGCGGTAATGGTGTTTTGTTTTCCAGTGTTTAACACCTTACGAGCGGCCTATGCGGTTTATTTATATGTACCGCCCAGCGGGGTGTTTTTAGCCAAAATAGGGCTGTTTACGTGATCATTTTCGTGCCTAAATAAGACCCAGAACGTAAAACAAGTATCTATCCCTGAAAGGGCATAAACAGAGCTTTCGAATGACACCATAACGATCCTTTTATGATGGCTAGTTTTCTTGCAATAACTGTGCAACGCGAGTGCAAAAAGCATGTAATTAGGCACTTTCCCCATACAATTCCGTATATAGCGAGTGAGAGAGGGAGGGAGGAGGTGGGATTCGTGTCAGTAGGTTCGCCGCGGTGGTCTGGAGCAGTCATACGCTCGCTACTCTCCTGCCACCACTTGTCTTTCTCTCTCAGCAACATTACGTGCTGAAATTGCCACACGACCTATGTCGAGCGCCGCCACATAGTCCAGCTTTATTTAACTCGACTTATGTTGCTCGCCGCTATTTAAGGGTTAAGGCAGGGGTTGGATCTAGTGTTACCGTTGTTGCATTTTTGCCATTATCTAGTCCAATGTTGAAGAGCCCTGTGTCTTTGAGAACCTGGATCGTAACAACATGCCTGCAAATCAGTTTGCAGGGGGACTGGGAAATGATGAACCCTCCTTTTCACAATAATCGAAGTCCCGCCTTAGGCGCGAAGGCCCAGAGTGGGAGGAGAACCGTAAATACATAATTTAGACCTGGGTTGAAATGAGAAGAACCCAATTTGGTTTCGTGCAAACAGAGGACATCCCAGTCATAAAGATTCTTTAAAATCGAAACTTCCTCACTATTTGCACGGATACCCCTACAATTCCATTGTAGAATTTTTGGCATTATTGTCGTCGGCTAAACTATCATCCCCTTTAGGAGGGGGTGCATTAACATCAGAGGTTTGCGGTAGACTCCTTTTCAAAATGTTTACGAGAAAGCCTGCCAAGTGAGTCGGCACGCCGCCTCTTCAGATAAGTCTTAACCAGAGCTGGAGAGGTTCCACCCTTGCGAGGGGGAACCCTCGTAACTAGCAAAGAGCTATCCTCAGAGTTGGGCCGCTTCTTAGAGCATTCCTGTGAAGAATGCCTTGGTGGAGATTGGAGCAGGTGGTATTTATTTTTTACCTGTACGACCGTGTTCTTATCAATCTTTGTTGTTGGCGCTTCTACTCTAGTTTCCGATGAATTACTCTTCCCAGAGAAGGACGAAGACCTGGGGGAGGAATGAATGCTACCTCCAGATGAACCTGTGGCACCCCTCACATCCGAAGATGAAGGGTCCTTCCTCCCCTTTGGCGAAGAGCCGGGAAGCGTACTACCACCATGATGATGTGTCCTGTCTTTCTTTGGGAGAGAAGGATGCTTTTCAGGAATTGAATGGGCATGTTGTTTGCGACGAACAGAGGCTTGAGGAGGAATAGCCTCACTCCCCGAACTCTGTACCTGTCGCTGCTGCTGTGAGATGATAGGGACACTTGTGACTTTGTCTTGGCGTGTCACTTTAGAGAGGGCAACTGGCGCAGATGATGCAACTGTTGAAGCATATGAACGCGTACCAGGCTTATTCCGGAACAGCAACTCCCGTCTAGCAGCACCAAAACTAATATGCTGTGTATTTGCCAGAACGACTATGTCTACCTCTAGTTTATATACATTACAATTACAATGCCAGGAAGAGGGAGAGTGGCCACCCTGACAGTGGTAGCAGTACGCATTTGATTCACATTCAGAAGCCTCATGATTGCTCAACTCCTCCAGACATATATGACACGATCGCGTCATATGGACTAGTGAACCAAAAACTCATATGACGCGATCGTGTCATATGGACTTATCTCCATACCTCTATAATAAGTTATATGACGCACTAGCGTCATATGGAGCTCAGTAAGTCCGATGTGACGTTAACCACTCCGTTAGAACCGCATGGCTTGTCCTACAGTGACTCGCTAGGATCGCCAGGGCAGTGGATGTGGCTACAGTTTATGTATTAGGGTGTGCTTTATTTCATATGAAAGCTTGTGTCATGGGCAGTCCAGAAAGGCTCTTTGTTTTCACCCATGTCAAGGCTTTCTATATTTAATTGTAAAGTATATGTTTTATCATTAACTAGTAATGATGGGATCTGGGAGAGAGAGAGAGAGAGAGTAGAACAGAGTGAGAGGGGCGCGCGCAGTGTTTTTACCCCGCTCGATGACGTCACGGCTGGCTGCCTCGTGAGGGGTTGGTTGAGGGAGGTCCTTACCATGTTGCTAGCTTCTTTGCTTGTGGCTAGAGGACTTGTTACCGCTTTACTTTGCGCGGTGAAAACTAGTCCCGGTATATATACAGGTTCCTCGCCACTATCTCCCTCAGATCTGGTTTCTAGAACGCATCTCTCTTTATCCTTTGATACCTGCCTCCCCCTGCACCTGAGAATCTTTTCCTCTGCCTACCTCTCTCTTTTTCTATATCTTTCACCACCTTTTATTAATACCATATCCCCTCTGGTTAACTCTGCAAAATCAGCTTCATGCTGGCCAGTTGTATTGTGCGTTAAGGTCTGATATAACACATGTATGTTAGTTGTTAAGATAAGATGATCACGAAGCATTGGTTGGCATTTATATTGTTTAAGTACCGCTTCCTATAATTATTAGTGTTCTGCTGGATTAGATAATGCTAGACTAATGGTCTTATATTATAAGGTATTGTTTCCTATGAGTGCTGGCTTTAGGAAAAAGCTGCACGACATACCTGAGAACTGGAGTTGATTGAGTAAATTCTAGTCTGTGTGCTATTGAGAGTAGAGCATGCACGAATGAGGGCTTTTTGCCTATACCATTCTGCACTGTTCTAAGCTCGTTGTTTGTCTTTGAGGTACGCCAGGAGAACGATTAATACTTCGGTATTAAGGTTTCTCAAGAGAGCTACCCTTGCCTATAACGTAATATTGACGCACAGACTTGAGATTTGCACTAGGCTATGCGGCATGCCATGCGCACCAGTATCTCGTATCATTGATTCTAGCTAGACTTTATCAATCATAGTAGACATTAAGTATATTAACCCAATTACTCTTTTTATGCATACCCATTTATGATTACACAAGCATTTCGCAGCCTAGTTTGATGTATGGAGACACAAACGACTTAGGCTCTTTTTGTTGATAGGAATACTGCATTGTCGTGGTGATTATTATTGTTGTAGCGTTTAGGATATTCTTGGCCCCGACGGCATTATATAGTCTGCCTTTTTGTGTGCATAGCCTGCACGAGCATTGTTCCGCTGCCTGCCTTTTTGGGTTCCATTTCCGATACGAGCATCTTTATAGCATCTAACATTTAAAGAAGATTCCTTGTTAGTGTTGAAGGACTTTAGTGCACTTTCTTTCATGCAGGAGTGCCTGACATTTATTGATTAAAGTAACGTAAGCTGTAACTTCTCTTACCACCTTACTTTGCATACCATAACCAAGCACCTTCGGTTATAGGTAGTAATAGGCTGTTTTCACATAACATTAAGCCTAGAGTAGACGCACATTTATTGAGAGTTTGATAGCCTATTATTGCATATAGAACTCTGTAGAGTATTTGTGTTCTTTGTTCACTGGGAATATACATCAGAGGTTGGATCTAGCGCTTTCCGTTGTAGCATTTATGCCATTACTAGTCCAATGAATAAGAGCCCTGATATATTTAAACCTCAGTCGTAACAAATGGCGACCTTACCTAGGATTTGGTGAACCTATATTTATTAGCAGGGAACATTTGTTGTTTTGGGGAATATTTTGCGGGGATCAGCAAGAATAATTTTTTTTTGCAATATAGTATAGCCCTTGAGTATTTCCGAGAATTTTTGTGTGTATATTGAGGTATAAGAGTTTGGGGTACTTCTTTTCTGAATATTGAGGGGGGAAATTTTTGTGAGAATCATGTCTTATACCGGATCAGAAGAGAATGGAGACACAGTACGTAATGTTGAAACTGAGGAACAGCAGTATGATGATATGGTTAATCAGGTGAACTGTGAGGAGGATGCTAGGATATTTTTGCAATGGCCTGTTACTGCCGAGCGGTTGGAGGGTGTGAATCGGTACGGTCTTCAATGCCTGGCCACAGCTATCGGTCATGCGGTTACTAGCAGCATGACCAGGGATAACTTGATAACGTGTGTACTGGGCAGGGTGACTGGTGAGCGAGATGGGTTGAGTGCTCAGAGCCCTTCGGCCATGCTTCCCCTACACTCGACTCCCAGCCATCCCAGTGGTTTGCCGACCCCGGGTACGCTTCCACAGTTGGGTGATGACTGGCAGGGTGAGTTGCCCCTGGGGGGACCACCGGTAATTTCAAACATTGTAGCACCTTCACCTCCTCCAGGGTTAACTTCAGAATTATTGTATCAGCTCGAATTAGCTAAGATCGAAGAGAGAAAGGCTATCAGGGTATCTGAGCTTCAGCTTCACCAGCAACAAAGGGCAGGTGAGCTTCAGCAGCAAATAGAGCTAGCAAAAATCCAAGCTGAGTCGACTAGGTACTGTGCCGACATGGACGTAGAGAAGTCGCGAGTAGAGGCAACGGGACAGCGACTTGGGGCTGGTAACCGTGTTCATGATCAATCTCTCTCGCACTTATTGAAACTGGTTCCGGTGTTTGATGAGAGTGGTGTAACAGAATTTTTCGCACGCTTTGAGAAGAAGTGCCAGGAACACCAGTGGCCAAAGAATAAATGGGCAGCACTTGTATCCTCTAGATTAATAGGTAAGGGTCTTAAAGCCTACGATGCGTTACCTTTGGAGTCATGTATTGTGTATGAGGATCTCAAGGAGGCTGTCCTGAGGGCTTACGAACTGCAACCAGAAACGTACCGTTTGAAGTTCCGGGGTGTAACCAAGGGAAGAGATAGCACCTTTTTGGAACACGCCCGGGACTTGTCCGATGCTATGGGGAACTGGCTCCGATCTGAGAAGGTAACAACGTTTGATGGAGTTAAGCAGTTGATGATGTTGGAGCAGTTCTTTAAGAGCACGGGCGGTGATCTAACTTTGAACCTGAAGGAGAAAAACCCAAGAACTCTAGTCGAAGCAGCAGAAATGGCTGATCGACGGCTGTCGTTGATTCGAGGTTGCGGGTCCTCACAGAAGTACGATGTAAGTACTAAGGACCGTTATCCTCCCCCTCCCCGTAACAATGACACATTTAAACAGAAGAGCCATGAAACTAAAACTGAATCCAAACCTTACACCACACCGTATGTGAAAAGTCAGGGGCCTTTTACATCACAGTATAAGCCGAAACCGAAATTTATGTGTTTTAGTTACCACCAGGAGGGTCATAAGGCAAATGAGTGCCCTAGTCGACCTCCTCCGGCAGCCGTGTCTTTTGCTCACGGCATTGGAGTGTTCAAGAGGACATCGGAGTTTGTTAGAGGCATTTCTTCCGAGGTAAATACACTGCCAGTGCAGAAGGATCCGGAAGGCTTATTCCCTGTCCGTGATGCCTTTATTGAACACAGGGGACTCGGTTGTGTGGAGTGGGGGGGTAGAAGACATGAGGTGAGAATTTTGCGTGACACTGGGGCATCGCAAACACTGTTGAGAAATTTCACTGGTAAACCTGTCAATACGGCGCGGGTGGTTGTGGTTCAGGGAGTTAATGCGACAAGGTCATACCCACTTGTAAGAATGAAGGTGGAAGTTGATGGTGTGACTCGTGACCTGGTTGTAGGAATTGTGGAGAAGTTACCTGTTGGGGGCGTCGACCTCCTTCTTGGCAACGACTTTGTGGGGCCTACTTCTGAGGCTCCACCCTTAGTCGTTGTCGAGAAGCCGGCCGACGTGAGTAGGGAGGAGCAGGAGTGGGTTGAGAAGTGTCCGGGGCAGCCTATGGCGTGTGTTGTCACCGGAGATCCTGCATCCAGGGAGTCACATTCTGGTCAACAGTCTTTAGATCAGCGGAGGAAGGGTACCGAGAAGGGGTTGAAAGTTGATGCGGTTGAGAGTTTAGTATCAACAGACCTTCTCGGGGACTCATTATTAGGACCACATTTCGAGTCTGGAGAAGACACAGTAACTGTTCCTGAAAAGGCAGAGGATGGGCTTAAAAAGACGAAAGAGTTGAAGGAGGACAGTGATGCACAGTCGGGAGATGTAGCAACAAGGTACCCTGACGCGTACCCTATGAGAAATGGGTCGGCGAAGACGGTGGTCCGAAGCTTGCTAGTGTATTTTTCCCGGTATGGTTACCCGCAGGGGATTCAGTCAGTCCAGGGACCCAACTTCACTTCTAGCCTCTTTGTTCAAGCAATGCCGCAGCATGGGATTGTTGGGGTTGTGTCATCTGCGTATCATCCGGAGAGCCAGGGTGTGTTAGAGCGATGGCACTCAGCCTTGAAATCTGTGCTTCGTTGTTGTTGCTTTGAGAGTGGGAAGGATTGGGATCTTGGCCTGCCATGTGTTTTGTTTGCTGTGCAGAAGGTACCGGGGGAGAGTTTGGGATTCAGCCCTAATGAGCTCGTCTTTGGACACCGTGTCAGAGGGCCTCTCCATATGGTTGAAGAAGTATGGGAGGGCGCAGAAAAACCTTGTTCTATGCTCAAGTGTGTCCTCAACAGTCGAGAACGGAGGTTGTGCAGTCTGGAGTTGGCTGGCCGTAATTTGACTAGCTCTCAGGCCCTCAGGAAGGACAGGTACGACCTCAAGGTTGAACTCAG
Organism: Paralithodes platypus; assembly: GCA_032716605.1. Lineage (NCBI taxonomy): Eukaryota > Metazoa > Arthropoda > Malacostraca > Decapoda > Lithodidae > Paralithodes > Paralithodes platypus. Next base: position 13,297,645 of record CM064540.1, read on the forward strand.
GGAGTTTCACGTGGGTCAGGTGTTGATTCTACTGCCCCTTGTAGGTCACCCCTTATCCGCGAAGTACGCTGGTCCTTATAGGGTGGTGGAGGAGCTATCAGACCTTGATTACTTGGTAGCCACTCCAGACAGACGGAAGCGCAATCAGTTATGTCATGTTAATCTCGTGAAGGAGTATGGGAGGCACCCCCCTGAGCCTCTCACTGTGCCTGTGATGACATTTAGCAGTCAGGGTGGAGAAGGAGAACGGGACAGTCAAGCTCAGGTGGAGGATAACTGGAAGGATAAGAAGTTCAAATGGGCGCCTGAGTGTGAGAAGGTGTTTAGAGAAGTAAAACACCTGTTGTGCACTCACCCGATCCTCAGGGCCCCTGACTTTAGCCTACCTTTCCAACTAGCAACGGAGGCTAGTGGTGTGGGGGCTGGTGCCGTCCTTGTGGAAAAGGACGATGATGGGCTGGAGCATCCTGTTAGTTTCTGCTCGGAGAAGTTCAATTCAGCCCAGGGGAGCTGCTCTGTTGTCGAGAAGGAGCTGCTGCTGGCAATTGTACTTGCTCTGAGGCATTTCGAGGTCTATGTTCCAGCCTATGGTCCGGTTGTTGTAGTTTACCCAGATCATCACCCTCTCAAGTTCTTGGACCAGTTTCACAATCGGAGTATGAGGCTGACCAGGTGGTCACTAAGGTTACTGGTATATAACCTGGCCATACGCCATATTGCCGGTTGTGACAACGTGGTTGCAGATGGTCGTTCAAGGGTATATGATCCTGGGTAGATTGACACACGGGTAGCCTCCTGCTTTAGTTTGAATAGTATTTTGCGCTTGGTGCTTGTTGGCTCGCGGTTGTAGCCCAGCGTATTGGGTCATAAAGCAGGAGTTGAGCGTTTGGTATAGAAGAAAAAACTAGGCTTGCCCCTATAGTGCAGCCGAAATAAACAAATTAAAAACATAAAAATCAAATAAAAAACTTTCTTTGATAGTTTAATTTTGTCAGTATGTTATAGCAGTAATTCTGAGTTGCACTCCTCTCAGAATGCTGGGCTAGAGAAGCTCGCTCTTGAGGAGCATAACTACATATAATTTAACCTATTGTGTTCGGGAGGGTTATAATTTTGTAAAATTTTTTGTTGAGGAACTGTGCCAGATATTTTACTACCGCTGGGTGATGGGAAGTAGAGATATAGCATGGGTTCTAACCATCAGATTTTTGTGAGCCTTGGGGCCTCTGAGAAAAATCTTGGGGGGGGGGGTGACGTTAACCACTCCGTTAGAACCGCATGGCTTGTCCTACAGTGACTCGCTAGGATCGCCAGGGCAGTGGATGTGGCTACAGTTTATGTATTAGGGTGTGCTTTATTTCATATGAAAGCTCTTGTCATGGGCAGTCCAGAAAGGCTCTTTGTTTTCACCCATGTCAAGGCTTTCTATATTTAATTGTAAAGTATATGTTTTATCATTAACTAGTAATGATGGGATCTGGGAGAGAGAGAGAGAGTAGAACAGAGTGAGAGGGGCGCGCGCAGTGTTTTTGCCCCGCTCGATGACGTCACGGCTGGCTGCCTCGTGGGGGTTGGTTGAGGGAGGTCCTTATCATGTTGCTAGCTTCTTTGCTAGTGGCTAGAGGACTTGTTACCGCTTTACTTTGCGCGGTGAAAATTAGTCCCGGTATATATACAGGTTCCTCGCCACTCTCTCCCTCAGGTCTGGTTTCTAGAACGCATCTCTCTTTTTCCTTTGATACCTGTCCTCCGCTCTTCACCTGAGAATCTTTTCCTCTGCCTACCTCTCTCTTTTTCTATATCTTTCACCACTTTTTATTAATACCATATCCCCTCTGGTTAACTCTGCAAAATCAGCTTCATCCTGGCCAGTTGTATTGTGCGTTAAGGTCTGATATAACCCATGTATGTTAGTTGTTAAGATAAGTTGATCACGAAGCATTGGTTAGGATTTATATTGTTTAAGTACCGCTTCCTATAATTATTAGTGTTCTGCTGGATTAGATAATGCTAGACTAGGGGTCTGATATTATAAGGTATTGTTTCCTATGAGTGCTGGCTTTAGGAAAAAGCTGCACGACATACCCGAGAACTGGAGTTGATTGAGTAAATTCTAGTCTGTGTGCCATTGAGAGTAGAGCATGCACGAATGAGGGCCTTTTGCCTATACCATTCTGCACTGTTCTAAGCTCGTTGTTTGTCTTTGAGGTACGCCAGGAGAACGCTTAATACTTCGGTATTAAGGTTTCTCAAGAGAGCTACCCTTCCCTATAACGTAATATTTGACGCACAGACTTGAGATTTGCACTAGGCTATGCGGCATGCCATGCGCACCAGTATCTCGTATCACTGACTCTAGCTAGACTTTATCAATCATAGTAGACATTAAGTATATTAACCCAATTACTCTTTTTATGCATACCCATTTATGATTACACAAGCATTTCGCAGCCTAGTTTGATGTATTGAGACACAAACGACTTAGGCTCTTTTTGTTGATAGGAATACTGCATTGTCGTGGTGATTATTATTGTTGTAGCGTTTAGGATATTCTTGGCCCCGACGGCATTATATAGTCTGCCTTTTTGTGTGCATAGCCTGCACGAGCATTGTTCCGCTGCCTGCCTTTTTGGGTTCCATTTCCGATACGAGCATCTTTATAGCATCTAACATTTAAAGAAGATTCCTTGTTAGTGTTGAAGGACTTTAGTGCACTTTCTTTCATGCAGGAGTGCCTGACATTTATTGATTAAAGTAACGTAAGCTGTAACTTCTCTTACCACCTTACTTTGCATACCATAACCAAGCACCTTCGGTTATAGGTAGTAATAGGCTGTTTTCACATAACATTAAGCCTAGAGTAGACGCACATTTATTGAGAGTTTGATAGCCTATTATTGCATATAGAACTCTGTAGAGTATTTGTGTTCTTTGTTCACTGGGAATATACATCAGAGGTTGGATCTAGCGCTTTCCGTTGTAGCATTTATGCCATTACTAGTCCAATGAATAAGAGCCCTGATATATTTAAACCTCAGTCGTAACACCGATAAGATACCTTACGATAAAACCGTTGGTGGCAACCTCATCCACCTCCGATAATTCTAACGGCCGCAGTGTTGTTGTGAGTGTAGTGCGGGGCAGTGGCAATGATCCCGGGGCTCCCGGCTCCTCGGACTTATTAGAACATAATATGTCTGAAGGAGTTAATGCTGAACAACAGCCACAACGGATTTAGGTTGTGCAGCATTTCTTAAGGTGCCCATACTCAAAACATTTGTACCACTGCATAGGGCGATCATGAAATTTCTTAACTCGCAGGGTGAGTGGCCCAATATCAACAGAATCGGGTAAGTAAGACCCAAAATATACAAGTAATACAGTCTTGCCCTTCAACTTCCGGGCAGAGGACACTGACTCGGGACACTTAGATAAGATGGTTTCTTCAGTGAAGGCATGCAGGTCCTCACTAAACACAATCCCTTTTGTAAAGTTAAAGGACTTGTGGGCCTGGAATGACAAACATACCATTAGAAGAACAAGGCAGATGAGATAGCATCCTAGCCTGAACTGGGTTGTTAGCGTAGATTAATACACCCTTCCCATACTTTTTAAGATGTTCCTTTGGGATGACACCGACTAGCCTCTGCAAATACTGATGTGCCTTAATATAATTACTTTCTCCATCGTTGTAATACGCTACATACCATTTAGATAGAGGAGTAGGTTGCTGTAGGTCTGGAGTTTTATCATATCCACAACTAGAACCCGATTTAAATTACGATGAAGCCTATTTTATGCAATTAACACACCAACCGCCCCCATTTCCGTCTAGTTACCCAGACGGAAATAACTACCAATAATGTTACGAAGAAAGGCAACAACTGTAAACAGAAGATTACATCTGATGACCAAAACATTACATAAAAGCCTCGCCAGACCAACAACCTGTGAAAACTGTAAATAATTTATCCTGTTCTTATACAAGCCTCCTAAGACCTACTTTTAAAATAAATAAATAAAGGATAGTATTCCCCATATAACCATTTATGTATTATATTTTTAAGACTTTGTATAACCGAGCAATAATTCAAACACTATAATTCTCATGCCTCTACTGTTCCGAAATCCATCAGCCTGGTCACTATCTGGAATGTGTAATACTACCTGACCAAAAGCAGGATAAAGTTAGGCAAAGTTGATTCACTATCTGGTATGGATCTGTCTGTACCTGGATTATGCGTGGCCCAGTCAACTTGGAGAATACTTCCGTAGGGGCTAACCTAAGTCCCCTTAAAAGTATCTGCAAGCTGAGTGTGTTGGCCAAAGAGGAGTGTAGCAGACAAGCTAGAAGTGCCCTTTCTAGTAGTGCGAGTGTAGGACGTGTCCCCCTGGTGCAAACAGGAAGACGGACACCTCACCTAGTCGCCACGTGTGACCAGATCTCTCACAGATATTTCCTCGTATACTCCAACTCAAATTAAGTGCTTCTTGTTCAATCTTATGAGTGTGTTGATTATTGCAAAGTGACGATAGGTTATGTTACGTGTTCTATTTTAACGCAAACCGCCGAGATTAACCATTCTCGTCTTCTAGCAATCGTTGCTCGTATTGAGAGAACAAACAAACTCTGTCTTGGGATTGATATACCTAGATACTTTGTAATATAGATTCCTATTTTACATTAATGTTTATAGATATATTCGCTTGGAAATAATAACACGCACCTTACATGTAAATTACCAGTGAACGCCTTTCAGATCTTATCTTTGTTTAAGTATTATTAGCTGGGTACGTAATTGCGTATAAGTGTCCACAGAGAGTATTAATTTATTATGTCTCTTAGTCAGACCGATATATCAATGATTCCTGACTTCAACCTCAGATTATGCATTATTTGAATTCTTCGTTAAGTTCTATTCATACCTCATCGCGTTAATATTTATACGACGAGATTTCAGCCTCTCACACGGGCAAATATTAATTATTTTCAGTTCCCAGAACTAATATTCATAATTGTGACTGAATAGGTTAATAGTGATTTATATCTTTTATACGTTGCACTAACTTTCAAGTTATTTATATCTCAGCTGATATTTTAAATTATATATCTTATGCTCACTGAATACGTGTGCCTTCAGTACTATTTACCTACCTCGTTCACGCTGTACTTCGCGTTACTTTACCTCAGAATATCAGCTATTGATTTGAGACTAACCTCTCTGTGTTTATTTATACTTGTATGTATATTCATCACCTTACAATTATTTATGTTATTATTTATTTAGAAAAACTTTTAATATCATTCCTCTATGCATCAGGAATAGTGATCTTTATTCCATATTTGTCTCTGAACTTATTTCTATATAAGTAAGACTTTAGACTCCAGTCATATGTGTTTGTACCCTAGCTATAAATGAAATACAACTTGTGAACCGCAATTGTGTATTCTGTGACATTGGTGGAGATTGATTGATTAAGAGTTAAATATATTCATGTCAGTTGTGTTCCCGTTGATTACTCAGAGTTTTAAGTTTTCCTATATTGGAAATAGATGAACTATATCAAGCGCACTAAAAATAATTGTGTCATATTACACTGGAGGCAGCGGTGTCTCAACACGGCATAGCGACTTTTATTTTTATTTTACTCAAGCTATCCCAATACACGAATCATCATGGCCAGTAAATTGCTTGATATTATTTCATTCAACACCTGCCGCTCTCAGCCTCCAGAGCCCTGCCACACCTGTCACCACCACCACCACCACCGCCAAACCGCCGACCACGCCCTCACACCTTCTCGCAACCTGCTCTCACCCCACTAGCTCACCTGGTCACCCTTGTGACCTCACAGCCTCCAAGCCCCTCCCACCTCTACAGGAGGGCAACAACAGCAGCAAATCTCCCTCCTCACTCAGTCCAAACCAAGACAGCCACCCAGTAACATCCCCTGATCCAGACCTTACCACCACTATCATGAAGATAAACAGGATATCAGATTCTTCAGGGCCACAAGGAACAAGAAATCAAAACCTCCCTCCAGCTAGTCCACCTGGCGAAGAAAGCTTACAGTCCTCTGCTCCTCAACATCCACTACGAGCTAAGTGCCCCTCACAATGTAGCCGCCTTCGTTTGGTGCGGCTTCTTAACCCTTGTCTAGCGGGGCCGGACTTAAGTCGGTCTAGAGAAGAAAGGACTATGTGGCGGGGACCGACTTAACCCTTAACTAGCGGCGCGCAACATAAGTCGAGTATAATAAATCTGGACTATCTGGCGGCGCTCGACATAGGTCGTGTGGCAATTTCAGCACGTAATGTTGCTGAGAGAGAGAGACAAGTGGTGGCAGGAGATTAGCGAGCGTATGACTGCTCCAGACCACCGCGGCGAACCTACTGACACAAATCCCACCTCCTCCCTCCCTCTCTCACTCGCTACATACTGAATTGTATGGGGAAAGTGCCAAATTACATGCTTTTTGCACTCACGTTGCGCGGTTGTTGCAAGAAAACTAGCCATCATAAAAGGATCGTTATGGTGTCATTGGAAAGCTCTGTTTATGCCCTTTCAGGGATAGATACTTGTTTTACGCTCTGGGTCTTATTTAGGCATGAAAATGATCACGTAAACAACCCTATTTTGGCTAAAAACACCCCGCTGGGCGGTACATATAAATAAACCGCTAGCCCGCTAATCTAGTGTTAAGGCGGTGTGCAATTCTGAGCAATATTTGGCTCTGAGAGAGAGACGAGCGGTGGGAGGAGCGTAGGTCGGCTCTGACCGTTCGGCACGGCTCTCGCGCCAGCCCTGGGCCCTACTCCACACACACCCACACTCACTGCCTTGCTACACAGGGAATTATGTAAGGAAATTACCGTATGTTAGGGATTTTTCCTTCGTCTTGCACGATCGTTGCAAGAGAACGCCTGGTCGTAGAAGGATGGTTCTGGTGTCATTGGAAAGCTCAATTATTGCCCTTTCAGGGATACATAATTGTATTACGCTCTGGCTCTTGTTTATGCATGAAAAAGAGCACGGAAATAAGCTCATTTAGGGTAAAACCACCTGCTTGGCAGGTAGTAGAAGTTACTGACGGGCCCGCTCGTAAGGCGTTAAAGGGCCTCACACCATACGTATCTACAAAAACTCATCGGACCTACCTTATTCAACCTCGAGGCCAAGATTTGTTTATGGACGACGATGTGAGATGACAGGGCGAAAAGGAGAGTAAGTCAACACCATTAATAACCCATCCATACCTGCAGAAGGGCCCCCAACCTCAACCTGTAGGATTGCCTCCATTTCCAACAGGAGAAGATCAAAGCCTTAGTCTACCCTAGAATCAAGAAATCACCTACAGCAGTCACCCCTACCACAAGCAGAGAGAAAATGAGGGTCACAGGAACCCTTAACACCTGACTGGCGGTACCCGTCATATGACGCGCTAGAGATAAATGGACAATGAAGCGGTATCCATCATATGACGGGCGGCATTCTGAGCACATTAGGGGATCTGAGAGAGAGTATGTGCATTGGGAGGATGATAGGTAGGCTCTGACCATTCGGCACGACCACGGTGCCTCTACTGAGACCGCCGCTGCAACATATCACACACTTGGCCTCGCGAGACCAGGAAAAAACTGCGGAAATTAACTCATTTTAGGGTTTTTCACCTTCAGTTGTTCGATCGCTACAGGATAACCCGTGGTCGTACATGGATAATTCAGGTGTCATTGGAAAGCTCTATTATCGCCCTTTCATGGATACGTAATTGTATTACGCTCTAGCTCTTCTTTATGCATAATAAAGAGCATGGAATGAAACTTGTTTAGGGTAAATATGCCCGCTTGGCAGGTAGTAGATGTTACAAATGGCCCCGCTCTTAGGGAGTTAAGATACGTATCTTACCATGGCCCGGCCCCCCTCATTAAGGATCCCCAGAGGAGTTATAAAAAATGGCCGCTCTCCTCAAAGGGTCAGAATCCACAACTAGAACCCGATTTAAATTACGATGAAGCATATTTTATGCAATTAACACACCAACCGCCTCCATTTCCGTCTAGTTACCCAGTCGGAAATAACTACCATTAATGTTACGAAGAAAGGCAACAACCGTAAACAGAAGATTACATCTGATAACCAAAACATTACATAGAAGCCTCCCCAGACCAAGAACCTGTGAAAACTGTAAATAATTTATGCTGTACTTATACAAGCCTCCAAAGACCTACTATTAAAATAAATAAATAAAGGATAGTATTCCCCATATAACCATGTATGTATTATATTTATATATAGCTATATATATAGATGTTATGTTTAAAACAGTCATAAAGTTGGCAGTTGAAGCTGTGGTAATGGCGGTAGGGATGATAGTAGTAATATTGGTAGTCTGGTAGCAATAATGGTAGCTGTGGTAGTGGTGATGGGGGTGGGAATACTAAATATATATGTAGGGTGGTAGGATTATTAGTAGATGTGTTAGTGGTAATAGTAATAGTGGTAGTGGTGTTTGTAATATTTGTTGTGGTGATAGTGGTAGTGGCTGTGGTGAAAGTGTGATAGCAATATTGGTAGCTGTGTTGTAGTTTGAGTCATGAAGATAGTTGTGGTAATAGTAGTGGTAGTGACGGTGTAGTAGCTGTGGTAGTGGTGGTGGTAGCCCTCATCTGCAGCGGAGGCAGCGAGGCCCACCAACACCTTAATTAAAAATATAATGCAAACTTTACTTTAATTAATCTAACCTCACGCTGCGGTGGCGAGGCAATTATATGCTAATGATATTATTCTTTGTGGGAGGAAGAGTAATTCATCTTTCATCGCAGTAAATGGGACTGGCGGGCCCTGCTGGCTTCTCTTAATGTAGTCATCTTAGTTTTTGGTGAGGTGAAATGCAATTATGTGGGTAATGGTGTAAAGATGAGATTTGAGGCTGCATCTAATAAAGGAGGGTGGCTTAAGGGGGAGAAATTAATCAAAAGTTTTGTTCTCTCTCTCTCTCTCTCTCTCTCTCTCGTTTGCACTCATTGGGTCTTTTTCGTTCTTGTACTTGTGAAAGGAGTATATATTTATGTATATTTGTGATAATACTGTGCATGGGTAAAGGTGTTATGTTGGTGGAAGGGTGTGTATTAATTTTGTTTCTGCATTTTATTCTGTGATGAAGTCTAGTGGTCTTATTCTAGGTGATTATACCAGACGACGTGCCGGCTGGGTAATTAGTTAGTTAAAAATAGGACTTCAGAAGATTTCAACCCCTCTGGATTACACGCACACGTTAAGGCAAGACTAGCTTCAGGACTGCAGCCCCTTTTCGAGAGCTCCAGTCCCTTCAACTGGATACTGTTATGGCTTCAAGTGGTTGTGGGTAACCTAGGCCAACTGTTCACATAGTCTGTTTAATTTCAGCTGACGGTAAATTGGAGTGTCCTCACCTTAAATACTAAGCTATTACGAATAATTTGAAGCAAAATATGCTGTTAATTATACCAAATTGGTATCTATAGGATGCAGAGACATGATAGCTTCATATATTTCCAGTATGTATCGAATAAACAGTTGCTATGAGATTCAATTTACCGTCAGCGGAATATATACCGAGTATAGATTTTTCTTCTGGGTTCACTATTGCTTCAGCATCCCGAATTCATTCTAACATTGTCCCATCATTCCAATTCTTCCCCTTGGGCATACGTGCACATTGCACACTACATATTGAGTTACTCGCTCGCTAGGTACTGAATCGCATAGCACATTTGAGATATGAAAACAGTCATTCAAATTATGTGTTGTCATTGTAAGGGTGTGTGTATGTGTGTACTATCAACGACAAACGTTCGTTCCCCCAACCTGCCAGTGTGTGAACCTGACGAGTTATGTGTGAGCAGGCTCCCGGATACTGTAGGAGTGGATCTTTGCGTATGCGGATATCTCTATTAGTGGACAGCTGATTCGACCACTTTGGGTAGAAATTTCAGGTCTCTTAGTGTCGTTAGAGTTCTTAACCTCTCTGGCTTTGTCTTTTTGTTGGTTAAATAATTATTTTGTTTTTTTGATCGACAAGAAGAGTTGGTCTGGCCTGATTTGAGAGTAAAATAATGTTCTATCTTCTGTGACATTAGGACTCATTTGTGTATTTTTGAGGTTGTTGTTTAGTCTTAATGTTTCCGCCGGGAGGCTCGCATTTCGTTTCTTATGGATAGGCTTCCCTGTCACTAACATCAGTCTGAGTTTCTACTTGCTCTTCACTCGTCTCCTCCTACTCCCATTCACTTCGTCCGTCTGGGATGGGGCCTTCATATCTCTTTGTGTGCCGAATGTGAGTTGTTGATACAATATATCCAAAGTTACGGTACTATAATTGATAAGGTTCGTTAATTTCTACGATTTGGAAGGGTTCTTCATATATTTTTGTTTAGTTTACCAGCCCGAGTTGGATCATGTATCTGAATTCTCAACTTTATGGCTCAAACTTTCCTGTCATTCTCTTACTAAATATTTCTGTGCTGTCTATCTTTCCCCTAACTCTACCAACTTTCTCAAATTCTTTGACTATTTAAACTTGCCCTCCTCAACCACACACGTGAACAAGGAGAAGAGACTCAGGCCCTGTTTCGAGGCATATTGCCAGATGTAAAGATCCTTCAGGAGCACCAGCAAACCCTATTAGGTTCCCCACTAACTCTGGCAGCAATCCCACCAGCACTTCAAGTTAAAAAGGAGGAGCTTCAACGTCTCGTGAGTCGCCTGATACACATCGATGCCCACTCAGCTCTGGCCCTGCTCAAGAACTGTTTCTCCATCCCAAAACTTCAATACCTCCTGCGCACATCGATGACTTACACGAACAATGGTGGCCTCCAAGAATTAGACAGCATAATCCGAGAAGCAGTGACCAGCATCACCAACGTGGAATTTAAAGAACGGACCTGGACACAACCCACCCTTCCTGTCCGCCTCGGGGGCTTGGGCATACGGAGAGCCTCGGATATTGCCTCCCCAGACTTTATCTCTTCCCTCATCGCGACCAACGACCTTGTAGTGTCCATCCTTTCTTCTCAACCCAAAATGACACTTAATGGGGACGTAACAGCCGCGATTAACACCTGGAAGGGAAGTACAGGAGTAGAGGAGGAGCCTCAGGGTGCCTCCAGGAGCAAGCAGAAAGCGTGGGATACCATCTCGGCGAAGAAAACTCAAGAAAATCTCCTAACCAATGCAGACCAGGTTGCAAAAGCACGCCTCCAGGCAGCCGCCCGTTCGGAGAGTGGCTTGTGGTTACACGCCATCCCCATCCCATCTCTTGGAACTCACTTGGATGCTGAAGCGCTCCGGGTTGCCATCGCGCTCAGAGTGGGTGCGGCAGTTTGTCATCCACACACTTGCAAGTGTGGTGGGGGGATGGATGCTCAAGGTCACCATGCCTTGTCATATAATTACAACGCAGGCCGCCTGCCAAGACACTCTGCACTAAACGATGTCATAAAACGGGCCCTGCAGAGTGCTAACCGTGCATCAATCCTCGAACCACATGGACTTCACAGAGAAGACGGCAAACGGCCAGATGGGATGACCACTTTCCCTTACAAGAATGGCCGGTGCCTCGTGTGGGATGCCACATGTGTTGACACTTTCTCCACAACCAACATCGCCAGAAACGCCGACGAAGCAGGTGAAGCCGCCCGGATAGCAGATAATAAAAAGCGAGAAAAATATCAAGCCATCGCCAGAAATCATCAGTTCGAGCCCCTGGCATTCAAAACTTCAGGAGTCTTCGGCCCTACCACCCTTAAGATGGTGAATGAAATAGGCCGTAAAATCAGAGAAGTTTCAGGAGAACCCCGGGAAACCCTCTGGCTCAAGCAAAGACTAGGGATGGCTATCCTCCGGGGCAATGCCACCAGCATTATGAGCTCAGTTCGACAGGACTGGGTCATGCCACTGTGTGAGGCCCGGGCAGGAGTGGTGTATCCGTAGTCTTTCCACAGTAGGGTAAAACAAAACATAAACTTTATTTGTATGTAACATGTGTGCTGCACATAAATAAAAGGGGATGTGTCGGATAGTTGAAAGCCACAGTTGCTCGCGCGTTTGGGGCTAGCAACACGAATTATGAAAAACATGTATCCTCCTTCATTCACTGTCCCCCCCTTCACTCACTCAACCCCACAATTTGCCGGAGGATAACAGGTTTTTCACAATACGTAGACGGAGGCCTTTTAAAAAAAACAAAAAACAGTGGAACACATTCTATCCATTTCTCCTTTCTCAGAAATCTGCATCTTAGGAGATTTCAACGTTCACCACCGCCAATGACTCTCCTCTCACACTACTGACCAAGCTGGTGAACAAGCCTACGTCTTTTCTATCCTAAATGACCTAGAGCAGTTAGTTCAGCAACCCACCCGTATCCCGGATCGCATCGGAGATCAGCCCAACATTCTTGACTTGTTTCTAACTTCTAACCTTTCTTCTTATACTGTTGATCTTTTCTCTCCTTTGGGCTCCTCCGACCATAAACTTATCTCCGTCACCTGTCCTATCTCTTCAGTACGGCCACCCGATCCTCCTAGCTGGCGGCGCTTGTGGCACTTTGGCGCTGCCTACTGGGATGCTCTCCGGCAGTACTTCTTTGATTTCCCATGGAATGATTTCTGATTCCGTGGCCGGGGACCCTCGGAGAGTGCTGAACGCATTACCGAGGTAATCCTATCGGGCATGGAGGCATACATTCCATTCTCTTTCTCTCAGACTAATGCTAACAAATCTTGGTTTACTCACGCCTGTTCTACTGCTGTCCGCAATAAGGAGGAAGCATTCAAACGGTACCGACGCCTTAAAACTCAAGACTCCCATTCTTCCTATGTTTCTGCCCTGAATCAAGCCAAATCTGTTCTTCGACTTGCCAAACACTCTTTCATCAATAATAAATGCACTGAACTATTCAACTCTAGCTCTTCCCAAGCTTTCTGGCATCTAGCCAAAAACCTCTCCAACAATTTCTCTTCCTCGTCTTTCCCTCCCTTTTTCCACTCTGATGGCACAACCATCACTTCTTCCTCTGACAAAGCTAAACTCTTCGCTCAAACTTTTGCTAGAAACTCCACCTTGGATGATTCCGGTGCTATTCCTCCCTCTCCACCCTCCTCTCTCTTACTTATGCCTAATATCCTAATCTCTTCTAAAGATGTACTTTCTACCCTCTCTGGGCTTAATACTAATATGGCATACGGTCCGGACGGTGTTCCTCCTGTTGTTCTCAAAAACTGTGCTTCCGTGCTGATTCCCTGCCTAGGCAAACTCTTTCGTCTCTGTCTATCCTCTAATGTCTTCCCTTCATGCTGGAAATTTGCTCACATTCAACCTGTCCCAAAGAAGGGTGACCGCTCTCAACCCTCCAACTATCGTCCAATTGCTCTCATATCTTGTCTTTCTAAAATTTTTGAAACTATTCTTGCTTCCAAATTTCTTAAGCATTTCTCTTCTCATAATCTGCTCTCAGATCGCCAGTATGGCTTCCTTAAGGGTCGCTCTACTGGTGATCTTCTTTCATACTTTACTAACTCTTGGTCATCCTCCTTTCGGGAATTCGGTGAGACTTTTTCTATTGCACTAGACATATCGAAAGCCTTCGATAGAGTCTGGCACAAATCTTTAATTTCTAAACTGCCCTCCTTCGGTTTCTATCCCTCCATCTATGCCTTTATCTCTAATTTCCTTTCCGGCCGTTCCATAGCCGCGGTTGTGGACGGCCATTGTTCACTTCCTCACCCTATAAACTCCGGTGTTCCTCAGGGCTCTGTCCTATCTCCTATTCTCTTTCTAATTTTTATATATGATCTCCTCAACTGTACCTCAATTCCCATCCATTCATACACAGACGACTCAACCTTACACTACTCCATTAGTTTTTCAGAACGCCCCAGCCAGCAATCCCTCAACGACAAACGTAATGAAGCCATAGGACTCTTAAATTCTGATCTAAATACTATCTGCAATTGGGGCAGAGAAAACCTTGTTACCTTTAATGCTTCCAAAACCCAATTTCTCCATCTTTCTACCCGTAAGGAACTCCCAGCGGACTATCCCTTATTCTTCAACAATGCAAAAATCAATCCTTCATCTTCTCTCAATCTTCTTGTTGTCTCTTTTTCTTCCTCTCTCAGTTGGAAGGATCATATTACCAGTCTTGCTAAAAATCTGCCTCCCAGAAGCTGGGTGTGCTCAACCGCCTTAGGGGGTTCTTTTCCCCTGCACAGCTTCTTGCTCTGTACAGGGGCATAGTGCGTCCTTGTATTGAGTATTGTTCACATGTGTGGGGAGGTTCCTCTCACACCGCTCTCCTAGACAAAGTTGAAAGGAAGGCCTTTCGTATCATTAACTCACGTCCACTCACCAACTCTCTGCAATCTCTCTCTCTCCGCCGCAATGTTGCATCTCTCTCGCTATTCTATCGCTACTATAATAATCAGTGTTCCTCAGAGCTTTCCCAGTGTATACCACCTTTACGTAGGGCACGTGGTACCCGTCTTGCAACTCAATCCCACCCCTACTCTGTGCAACTCTCCAACCCAAGAGTGAAACGTTACTCTCAAACTTTCTTTTACTCTACAGCTGAGCTCTGGAACTCTCTCCCAGAATCAGTCTTTCCCTCATCCTATGACTTAAATAGCTTCAAACTCTGTGTGTCCAGGCATTTTGGCTCGAACGTCCCTTGATTTGGCCCTGTCACTCTTTCAACTATGGGGGAGGCACTCGCTATGGGCAGTTCTGCCTTTTGCCTCTCTCTATCACATAGAAGAAAACAAATCTGGACGTATTCCCCTTTATATTATGGAGTTTTAAGAGCCAGAATGTTGTGCTGGGTGTGGTGTATAAGAGTCTGAATTTCATTCATCCTCTTTCCCTTATCTTGGTAGTAGGTTTCAGGTCGTAGATAGGATTTGACTTTCATAGCGTAGGATAATAGATGTTGCTAAGGAAGAGTGGTGCCGAAAATGTATTTAATTAGGGGAGTAACCCGTGGTTTGACAAACCGAGGTGTTTACTCCCCAAATTATTTCCGGTTGTACTTCTGGCCACTCTTGGCTTATTTCTCCCTTTTGTGGACTCAGGTTTGCCCTAATACAGTGTTCCAATATTAGGCGAGTTGCTCACAAACATAATTTCCCTGTGGCCAATATGGAGAGGGGTGTCTTAAACGGTAGCCCACAATATCTCCCATGTGGTATCAGATTTCATTGTTGACTTCTCTACCTCAGTCGCTCAAGGTACTGTCAGGAATGCCATATATATAGATGATTTTTTTCCAGAATACAGTTTGCTATCATATCAGCCTATTTATCTGGAATGGCACATGCAATAGTATATTTTAAGAATGCGTCTTTGCACGTGAAGATATAATTATCTCTTACTTTGTTTACGAGGTAGAGGTCCTACAATGTCCAAGGATAACATTGTCAAGGCTTTCCAGCAGTTATGTGACCTGCTCTTTGTCTTGGGCCTTAGTCATCCTTCAATCGTTGGAGAGATTGTCAGCACCTATCGAGCAAGGCAGTACACATGGGAGGTTACATAGGCATATGATAAGGAGTTGCTGGAACTCCTGTATCATTTGCCTGGCTTCCCTCACTATTTCTATTGATGCCTCACGTACACAGAGAGTAATCCAGCTAACCCTCGTAAAAAAAACTCCTATTAATTTCACTACACTTAACAAGCACACCACACATCTTTCCAAAACACCAATATTTCCTCTAAGATACCTCGATATTGGCTTTCTATCACTCCTTCAACCTTGAGGGGGACACTTGTTGCAGACAGCTTTGCCTTTTGTCTCCTTCATGCACATAGACAAAACAACAAAAATAATAAAAAAAAAATGGGTAAACTTGGGATTACTTCTTTGACTATCTTATCAACACTGTCTGAGTATTCTTGATTGACCTAGATGAGCGCCCTTCCCTTCTCTTCCATGCATGATTCATATCATTTGTTTTGCTTCTTCATAATCCAAAATAATCCGATCTCGAGAATATCTCCACGCCCCACGGATTTGAGTTCTATATTTTTTGGTGATACCAGGAGTTTCTTTCACATCCGGTGTTGCAGGTACTTGTAGGTTAGGTATTGGTAGTCTTAATAGTTCAACAGCGTTGGTGTGTACTTTGCCTGGCCTGTGTTTGACATCAAAATGTAAACTCTTCTAAAATCGCTTTCCACCTATGAAAAAAAAAACAGGCAATCTTCAATTTTAATTTTCCTTAGCCACTGCACACTATGGTGGTCCGTCATGACATGGAAGTGTACCCCAGCTAAGTAAGGTCTAAAATGTTGCACTGCCCTTGTGCAAGGTTCGGCTAGCACAGGCCACAATGCCTTCTTTACCTTCTGCCTTTTGTGTTAATACTGCGCCTAACCCATCATCGGAAGCATCAGTATATAATTGGAAGGGTTTGGTACTTATCGGGATGGCATACTATAATTAGTTCTGAGATTAAGTATTCTTTCAAGTTCTCAAAAGCAGCTTGACAACTCTGGTCCCACTCTACTCAGTTGCCTCCTGACCTTTGACCAGTGAAGACGTCCCTAGTGACCGCTAGTGACATACCTTTTTACCCCTTAGTGAGGTGCTAGTGAACATTCTTAGTAATGGCTTGTGTTGATGAGATTGCTACCTCCTCCCATACTCTCCAGCTTTGTCTGGCTTTGCAAGAAAGGCTGGAGAATGTGGAGCTCGAGGTTCAATCTCTCAAAAACGAGAACTTAGCATTGAAGATGGCATTAGAGGAAACTAAAAATGCCACTAGTATAGGAAAACTAGACTCTTCCTGGAAGGTGGTAGCTTCAAGTGGAACAAAGTTTACTTTCAAGAAGCAGTGTATGACTGTTAAAAACAAGTATAGCGCCCTGGATGACTATTGTGATGGCAGTGAAGTCGGAAAGGGGGAAGATGACCCGTCCTACAGCGGGGCAGTGAGACGGGAGGGGAGGAAATCTGCTGCTACTGCTGCTGCTTATACTTCTGCAACAGGCCGGCAACAGAAAAAAGCTAAGTCTGTTCTCATTGTCGGTGATTCAATGGTTAAATACCTTGTCAGGGCTACTAACACACATGTTGGTAAAGTTGTCTGCCTGCCTGGAGCTGGAGTCGAGAGGGTGGCAGAGAAGATAGATAGTGTCCTGGAAGTGAGTGGGGAGGACCCCATCATCTTCCTCAACGCAGGGATCAACGACACATGGAAATGTAGGACTGAGGAGTTGTTCACCAAGTACCAGGAAATGTTGGAGAGGATCAAGAAGAAGGGTGGAGTTCCTGTGGTACACAGTATCCTACCAAGAAGAGTGGTAAGGAAGGAATGGTCCTCCAGGGCTATTGGTGTAAATAGCCGACTGGAAAAGTATTGCAAGGCAAATACTATTCCATTCCTGGATAACTGGACCCACTTCTATTGTAAGGATGAACTGTATGCCCAGGATGGAGTACATATCTCTCGACTAGGAGTTTCGACCTTAGCCAGCTCACTCGACAAGATTTTTGCGGGGTTTTGTTAATAAACCATAGGTGTGTAAGTAAAATAGAAACCAAGCCACATGTAATTGATAGTAATGACGAGAATTCTGATAGAGTAGATTTTCCGTCTAGGTCTAGTAGTTCAACAGGTAGTAATAAACTAGTTTAAAACAATACAAAATTAGTTGCAACTAAAAGTAATAGGTTGAGGGTATATTATAAAAATTGTAGGAGTTTATGTAAGAAAATGAACGAACTTAGAGCACTTGTTAGCAAAGAAAATATAGACATAATAGCGCTAACTGAAACATGGATTAATACAGAAACCAGGCATTTTTCAGCAGAATTTGATATACCGGGATATAGTTTGTTTAAATATGACCGAACAAGTAGGAGGGGCGGCGGTATAGCAGTGTTTGTCAGTACATTAAAAAGCTGTATTAAATCAGGTATTAGACTAAATAATGATAATGAAAGTGTTTCGGTAGAGGTTAACGAAGGTAGTGAGACCATAGTTATTGGAGTTATGTATAGACCGCCAAATATGAGTATAAATTTAATGACGGAACATCATTATGGGAGGAAATTAAAATGGCATCAAGGTTTAGCAAAGTGTGCATTATGGTGGATTTTAATTTTCCTAATATAGATTGGCAGCATCAAATAGGCGACTCTGATTCAAAGGAGTTTATTGAGGTAATACAAGATAGTGTTTTATTTCAATTCATAGATACACCGACTAGAGGTAATAATGGATAAAAAACACCATCTGAGGAAGAGCACTTTATTGACAACGTTTCGCAGATAGCTTCATCAGGTCACTAACAAATGCTGGTACATAGGAGGCCATAAATATCCGTCCAGACAGGTGGCGGGGGAGGAGAGGGAGGTGGGGGTTGGGAGGGAGGAAGGAGGCAGGACAGGGAGGGGGCAGAAGCATGGGGGGAGGGGAGGCAGAGCCTATATATGGGTCAAATACATCAGTGAGAACTAGCAAAAACAGACATACAAACATGCGTACAGGGTAACAACTCTACTAGTACAAAGAAATAAAAATAACTATAACAATAATAATAGAAGTATAGCGCCCTGGATGACTATTGTGATGGCAGTGAAGTCGGAAAGGGGGAAGATGACCCGTCCTACAGCGGGGCAGTGAGACGGGAGGGGAGGAAATCTGCTGCTACTGCTGCTGCTTCTACTTCTGCAAAAGGCCGGCAACAGAAAAAAGCTAAGTCTGTTCTCATTGTCGGTGATTCAATGGTTAAATACCTTGTCTAATATTGTCTAATAATACTATTAGAGGTAATAATATTCTCGATTTAGTTTTCAGTAACAATGCACATATGATAAATAGTGTAGAAATCGGGGACCACCTAGGAAATAGCGACCACAATTCTGTGTATTTTAATATACAATGGAAAGGCAATTCCAGAGAGAATACGACATTACTACCTGTTACTACGCCAATTATAGTGGGTTAAGAAGAGCCCTATTAGCGGACCCTATGGTAAAAAATTTAAGTCGATCCAGGTGTCCAAGTGAGTGTACCCCATACCCCTTACCCCTAGCTTAAGTCAGGAAGAGACATCAAACTTGGTTGATACATAAGATAATTTTATCAAGTCAGTATTCAATGCGCAAAATAAATTTATCCCCAAAATAAAATTTAGATCAACACAGAACCAACCCAAATGGATGAATATTAGACTATTAGACCTAGGAATAAAGAGAAGAATATATACAGTAGAAACATTATGGAAGGCGAAATTCACCTACTTGCTTACTATTACAATTTATCAAGACAAGTACAAAAGTATATTAGGAAAGAAAAAATAAATTATGAAATCAAGGTTGCAAATGACTCAAAAAATAATCCCAAAGCTTTTTACCAACTATATAAATCCAAGGTTAGAGATGTAATTGGTCCCCTTAAAACTTCGATAGGAGAAATTACAGAAAATTACTTAAAAATGTGCAGTACATTAAATAATAAATTGATTTCCATTTTAACTAATGACAATTTGGCACAGTTTCCAGTAGTCCGTAAGGTATACAGCGATAGTATAGAAAATAGGTTAAGCACGGTTACTATAAGTAGAAATTATGTGCTTAAGGAAATTGACTGACTGAATCCTCAGAAATCGCCTGGTCCGGATGAGGTATATGCTAGATGAGTTAAGTTATCCATTAACATTTCTATTTAACTAGTCATTAGAAACAGGCTTAGTTCCAGAAGCTTGGAAGATTGCAAATGTAGTTCCGATCTTCAAAAAAGGTGATAAATCAATAGCATTCAATTACCGTCCCATTAGTCTCACATCAATCATAAGAAAGTTACTGAGTCAATTATTGCTAGGAAAATTAAAAACCACTTAAAAACATATAATTTAATAAATTCTTCTCAGCATAGATTCACTCAGGGACGTTCTTGCCTTACTAATTTGCTTTAGTTTTTGCTCAGAGGTGTATGAAGCGGTAGATAATGACAAGTCATATGATATAATATATTTACATGTCAGTAAAGCTTTCGACAGAGTCCCTCATGAGAGATTGATGAGAAAAGTTGAGGCGCATGGAATAGGTGGATCGTTGTTGGGATGCATTAGGTCATGGCTAATTGGTAGGAAGCAGAGAGTCAGCATAAATGGTACTAAGTCAGAGTGGGGATCAGTCAAGAGTGGCGTCCCCCAGGGATCTGTATTGGGTCCTCTGTTGTTTATTATATACATAAATTACCTTGATTTAGGTATAACTAGTAGGATAAGTAAATTCACAGACGATACCAAAATAGGGAGAACAATAGATTCACATAGCGACATACAGAGCCTCCAAAGAGATCTAGATACCTTACACGAATGGTCAGTAAATTGGCAGATGAATTTTAACATTGACAAATGCAAGGTATTCAAGATAGGGAAGACGAATACTAATGCAAAATATAAACTAGCTAATACGGAATTAGAAAACTCAGACTGCGAGAAAGATTTGGGTGGGTTTGTTAGCAACGATTTGAAGCCTATAAAACAGTGTATAAGCGTTCGTAACAAGGCAACCAGGATTCTAGGGTTCATCTCAAGGAGAGAGTACAACATAGAATGACAAAAATGATCCATAATATTAGAAATTTTCCGTATGAAGAAAGGTTGAAGAAATTAGGCTTACATTCGTTAGAGAGACGCAGAGTTAGAGGGAATATGATAGAGGTATTCAAGTGGGTTAGTGGGATTAATAAAGGGGACACTAAAAATGTACTAAAGCTCAGTGATAGCGAAAGAACTCTTACAAATGGTTTCAAATTAGATAAATTTAGCTTCAGAAAAGATATAGGCAAATATTGGTTTGGTAACAGAATTGTAGATGGGTGGAATAAGGCTACCAAGTGATATAGTGGGATCAAGAACGATAGGGATCTTTAAGATAAAATTAGATAGGCATATGGACGAGATGGGTTGGGTGTGAGGGGGATCTACCAGGTGTGGGCCAATCGGCGCTCAGCAGACCCCCGTAATCTTGTGTTAATCCCCGACCATTTTGGTGGGGGCAGTACTCAAGGTATTAGTGAGTTGGGCCTATAATTGGGCCTTGTAATTGGGGTTGGGTGTGACAGGGATCTGCCTTGTATGGGCCGATCGGCTTTTTGCAGACTCCCATTTTCTTATGTTCTTATGTTCTTATGAGTAACAGATTTGCCGATGTTATCTTGAAACTTTACTTGTCATTAGTGAGACCTCATAATATGGATTATGCTGTCCAATTTTGGTGTCCTTATTACAGAATGGACATAGATTCGTTGGAGAGAGTACAGCAAACAATGACAAAAATGTTTCATAATATTAGAAAGCTACCATACAAAGAAAGGTTGAAAAAAATAGGCTTATATTCGTTAGAAAGACGCAGAGTTAGAGGGGATTTGATAGAAGTGTTCAAGTGGGTTAGTGGGATAAATAAAGGAGACATGAAAAATGTACTGAAGCCCAGTGATAGCGAAAGAACTCGAACAAATGGTTTCAAATTAGACCAATTTCGTTTCAGAAAAGATATGGGCAAATATTGGTTTGGTAACAGAGTTGTAGATGGGTGGAATAGGCTACCAAGTGATATAGTGGGATCAAGAACGATAGGGAGCTTTCAGATAAAATTAGATAGGCATATGGACGAGATGGGTTGGGTGTGAGGGGGATCTGCCGGGTGTGGGCCAATCGGCACTCAGAAGACCGTTTTGGTGGGGTCAGTACTCAAGGAATTAGTGAGTTCGGTTTATAATTGGACCTTGTAATTGGGATCGGGTGTGACAGGGATCTGCCTTGTGTGGGCCGATCGGCTTTGTGCAGACTCCCATTTTCTTATGTTCTTAATGGAGTTTTCAATCTTGGAGAAGTTCGAGATGAACCTTCGACAGTACGAGGCCATTCACTCAAAAGCTCTAACTTCTCTAACCGTAGTGGGTGGAGCACTCTCTGAAATAACCTTCATTTTGTGTGGATCAAGTTGACACCACATGGCCTAAGTAGGCTACCTCACGGGCTCCCATTTGGATGGTTTAAGCTTGAACCCGACACTTTGCATCTTTTCCAACATTTCCCATAGTCGGTTAATGTGTTCTACCCATGTATTTGAAACTATGATGACATAATCCAGGTAAGTAAAACACGTCCGCCAGGGTAGTCCCCTTAGTACTTCATCATTGCAAACTCCAAAAAGTAGCACCGTAAATGGGCAAAGAGTTCATTCACTCGTGACGAATGCCGTTTTCTACTGATCCTCTGGTTTTACAGTTACCTGCTAACATCCGCTCTGTAAATCTATGGTAGAGAACCAAGTGGACCCGTGTAATGATTCTAGCGAGTCGTCTATGTGAGTTAAGGGTTGAGCATCTTTAACCCATTAAAAGCGAAAATACCCTAGGTGCAAGGGTATTTTTTTTTTTTTTTTTTTTTTAAGAGACAATGAACGGAGGAAGGAAAAACACAGATAAAACAAAAAGGTCCATGTGCCTAAAGGCATCCTCCATTCATAAAATGTTTGTAACAACTGGATTTAAACATTTGTTGATTGTAAGTTTGTGGAAAGCAATTCGAGGGAAGTGAATTCCAAAGAGTAGTAGCTCTGGGGATAAATGAATTCTGATAAGCAGAAGTTCTGCATTGTGGAGGAGAAAGTGTAAATTCATGGGCGCTCTCAGCTGCCCTAGTTCTACGGGGAAAGATGTGGAGAGGCGGCACAATTGAAGCAAGTTCCTCGGAACAATTGCTGTGAAAATATCTGTAGAATAATGCAAGGGATGCAACGTTTCTTCGTATGGCTAATGTAGGAAGGTCCTGTGTGATTGCAGGGTTATTGATTAATCTAATAGCTTTATTTTGAATTTTGTCCAACTGCCTCAATGCAACCACTCCACTTCCACCCCACAGAGGTGAACAGTAATCCATCTGAGAGCGCACATGACTTTTATATATTACGGCCAACTGCTCGTCAGTGAAGAATTCTCGAACTCTGTACAGGAGTCCCAGTTTTTTAGAGGCATTCTTAGCAATGCTTCTAACATAATGTGTCCAGCTCAAGTTAGTAGTTAATGTTACACCGAGAATGTCAATACTAGGGGAAGTGGGAATATTTACATCATTAACAAATATATGGGAGTCAGTGAGATTCTGTCGGTTAGAAAATTGAATGTACTTGGTTTTCTGTGCATTAAAGGAAACTAGATTCTCTTGTCCCCATTCATTAATTCTAGAAAGGTCCTGGTTCAGAGAAATTGCAGTGTTTATTTTTGAATTTATAAGATCGGGTTGGGTGAAAGAATTGGTAAATGTGAAGGAACTGTGGAGTGTTGAGTCATCTGCGTAGGAATGTATTGGATTATGAGTGGTAGATATGAGATCATTGATATGAATGAGGAACAGAGTTGGGGCCAAAACTGATCCCTGGGGAACACCAGCATTTATTGAGTGAAATTGAGAATAAAGGCCATCTACCATTACACGTATTTTTCTGTTATGAAGATAAGAAGAAATTAGTGGAACTAATGATGCAAGGCCGTAGTGTGACATCTTCGACAATAAGGATTGATGCCAGACTCTATCAATTTGTGAATTTCTAGCCTTGGATTCTGACAGAATTCGCTATATTTACGATATAGAGCATTATTTGTTTTCAATATGCTTTTATTTTACATATATGATGTATATAATTTATGAACCTTCAAGAGTGCTAAATTAGGTGGAAAAGCATTTGGGTGGTGAAAAACTTAAATATTCACCACCCGGTCTTATTCTCAGGCGAGAGTGAGCCAGGCACAACCCTCCCCTCTCGCTGTCTGTGAGGTAACCGAGGTGAGCGGGGTGGTGTCTCGGTGTTATATATCGATCTCTTATGCAACCCACTTGTGCTACATTACCGCGGGAGAGAAAAATAACCGATAAATTATGAAAATAAGAGGAAAAATAGGTGATAATTGAGGAGGGGGGAGGGGGGGGGTGAAACACATGGATGAGTAATAGAGGGGAATTATCTCACCTAGCGACAAATTCCTTTATTTTGAGAGCCCCTGGGGTGTTTTGGAAGGTTATTATTATGGTGTTGCTTCCGTGAGGCCTATCGCGTTCACTATGGTGACCTTTCCGTGAGGCCTATCGCGCTTCATGGGTTAATGGTCACATTGTTAAATTTTCGGTGGTCAACACAGAATCTGGTGGACCCATTTTTTTTTTCCAGGACTACTGGCAATGACCACGGGCTATGCATTTCTACCACAAACCTCACTATTCTTGACCTTGTACTTGCAACAAAAGAAGAATTGATAGATAATTTGAATGTTGGTGATGAATTCAGTAACAGCGACCATCGTACAATAACTTTCAGTTTAAAGTTTTCTAGTAACGAACCAAATAGAAGCATAGAGAAAGTCCCTAATTTCAAGAAAGCAAACTTTCATAAACTTAGAGCTATGTTGAAAGAAACTGACTGGAGCTTTCTAATTAACAATAACGGCATAAATACATCTTGGGAATTATTCGCAACCACTTACCTAAAAGCAGCGGAAGACTGCATGCCATCGAAAATACGGCATATAGGCCATAATGATAAGCCCAAATGGTGGAATAAAGAGATTTCAGACCATCTGCTTGGTAAAAAGTTTGCTAATGCTAGATTAAAATCCACATAAAATGACGAAGAACGGGTGAAATTTGTAGAACTACGACGTAAAGCCAAAAAGTTAATTAATTAATGTGAAAACGCCTTGGTGTTACATGTTGCGAATCAAAGTAAAACAAACCCGAAAGAATTCTATAGTTATATCAGAAAGAAAAAAGCAATTACTTCAACTGTTGGACCGTTAGTCGATGAAAATGGAGAATACACCAAAGACGAAGTACAAATGAGTAATGCCCTCAATACCTTCTTTGCATCAGTTTTTACAACAGAAGACCTCAGTGATATCCCTACAGCATCGCCGATTCAGATTGATAATTCTGATATTCTAAGCAATATCACCATTACAGAGAGAGAAGTATTGAATTGTTTAGATAAACTCAAGGTAAATGAAACGCCCGGACCTGATACAATCTCACCTAGAGTTCTAAAGGAAGCTAAGGATGAACTCTCCAAACCACTGACATTGCTATTCAATAAATCCTTGAAGTCTGGAATTATGCCTGATCAGTGGAAGCTAGCCAACGTAACACCGATATTAAAAAAAGGCAGCAAATCCCTACCCAGTAACTATCGTCCAATTAGCTTAACCTCAGTTGTATGTAAAATGCTAGAAACACTCAAAAGAGACACTCATAAATCACTTAGAGGAAAATAACATACATGAAGATACTCAACACGGCCTTTCGTAACAAACGCTCTTGCTTAACAAATCTCTTAGACTTCTTTCATGATATCCTCAACCTCTATGATGAGAGTAAAGTTGTAGATATTATATACCTTGATTTTCAAAAGGCCTTTGACAAAGTTCCCCACAAACATTTACTGCTAAAACTAAAAGCGCATGGAATACAAGACGGTGTGTTGAAATGGATAGAAAATTGGCTCAGCGACAGAAAGCAAAGAGTAGTCATAAACGGTAAGGCATCTAAATGGACCAATGTAACTAGCGGGGTACCCCAGGGATCGGTACTAGAACCAATTCTCATTCTAATTTACATCATCGACATAGATGAGGGTCTCACCTGTACAATCTCAAAGTTTTCTGACGATACACAAATTGCAAATAGTGTACTCTCAAAAGAGCAAGTTGACAATATGCAACACAATCTAGATAAGTTGCAATGTTGGGCCCAAATTTGGCAAATGAGTTTCAATGCAGATAAATGTAAATTACTACATATCGGATACCAAAATGTGAAAGCAAACTATTTAATGAATGGCACTCAGCTTAAGAGTGTAGACAGAGAAACCGATTTTGGAGTAACAATATCGAGTAACCTAAAACCGAGTCAACAAATGTTCAGAAATTGCTAAGAAGGCAAACAAAATAATTAGCAATATAGGCAGGTCATTTGAGCAGAAATGAAAAGAAGTTATCCTTACTCTTTACAATGCCTTAGTCCGCCCTCTTCTGGAATTCTGTGTTCAATCCAGGTGCCCTTATTACCAAAAAGATATAGACAAGCTAGAACGAGTTCAACGTAGAGTTACCTAAATGATCTATCCATCTATCTATCTATTGCCTGACGCCGTGATCCCCGAAGGGGTGGCCATGAACGAACCGCCCCCATGCACCTCTGTCCCCATTCAGTCGACGCCCCTCCTCCCAACAAACACCGCCTTCATCCATATACTTCCTCACTCCATCCTTCCACCTCTCTCTTGGTCTACCTCTCCCTCTCTGTCCTTCCACCTCGCTCTCGTACACCTTCTTAGTCATTCTCTCGCTTCCTATACGTTCCATATGGCAGAACCATCTCAAGGCGTTCCTTTTCATACTTTCCAGCACATCTACCTCCACACCACACCTTCTTCTTACTTCCTCATTCTTCTGTCTATCCCTCCATGTAACTCCGCACGCACTTCTCAAGTAACTCATATCCACCCCTCTCACTCTTGGTCTGAGTCTCTTCTCAAACGTCCATGCTTCACTTCCGTAAGTCAGTGTCAGGATTACCACACTGTCATGCAAAGACTTCTTCACTTCCATACTGACCACCCTATTTCTTGTTACTGCTTTCAGCGTTCCTACAACCCTCTTCCCCTGTTGCACCCTCTCCCGCACTTCTTCATCCAGAGTCCCATCTTTACTCAACACACTGCCCAGATACTTAAATGAGCTGACAATCTCCATAGCCTGACCGTTCAACTTCACCTCACCCTCTGTGGCTTCCCCCTTTCGGAGACCATAACCTTGCTCTTCTCCGCATTTACCTTCAAATTCCGTTTTTCGCACACTGTTCCAAACACATTTACCAGACCCTGCAACTCCCATTCATTATCGCTCATCAGCAAACAGCAGTACAGGCAGCTTCCACTCATTTCCCTCCCTTATCAGCGATACACCAACATCAACTGCTCTTCCTTGTATTTCTTTCATGACTCCATCCATATATACAGTAAACAACCACGGGGACATCACACACCCCTGTTTCAACCCAACATTCAGGTCAAAGAACTAGCTCTGCTCATTCTCCACACGTACTGCCGCCTTTGCACCCTCATACCTGCTCTTCACTGCTTTCAGCAACTTGCCATCTACTCCGTATATTCTAAATACTTTCCACATACCTTCTCTATCCACTCTGTCATAGGCCTTCTCCAAGTCCATAAAGGCAACATACACCTTCTGTTGCTTCTCCAGATATTTCTCCACAACACAATTCAGGGTAAAAACCTGATCTACACATCCTCTTCCCTTCCTAAAACCTCCCTGCTCGTCGCCTCTCCATTTCTCCGTTCTCGTTCTCACTCTCACTCTCACTCTCTCAATCACTACCCTACTGTACACCTTCCCTAATATGCTTAGAAGACATATTCCTTGGTGGTTACCACACACTCCTCTTTCCCCTTTGCCCTTATATATGGGAACTATTATGCCAGTCTTACTAGTTTACACATTTTCCATACCCATTCGATCACTATCTCACCACCATACCTCAACATTTCCCAACACACTCCATCTGTTTCTGGTGCTTTCCCCAACTTCACTCTTTTCATGGCTTCCCACACTTCTGACCTACTGATCCCCACCTCCTCCTCCACTACTTCTCTTTTTCTCTCTCCCATACCCCATCCAACTGTTTGCTGGTGCTTCATTCCTTACATTTAGCAACTCGTTGAAGTACTCCCTCCATCTTAATACTCTCTCTTGTTTCTCGGTTAGCATTCTCCCATTCTTATCTTTCACACCCGTACTGTTTCCCTTGCTACCTTCCCTAACTGTCTTTAATTCTTTCCAGAACATGTTCTTACCTAGCCTAAAGAACAAACCATACGAGGAGCGTCTTAGAGAATTATATCTATTTCCTTTAACCCAAGGCAGATTAAGAGGCGACTTAATTCAAGTGTTCAAAATCATCAAAGGCATCGACAATATAAACTGTAGCAAGTACTTCACTATCGACCAATCTAATTACACGCGGGAAAACGATTGCAAAATTATTGGTACATCTTTTAACTCTCACGAATCTAAGAATCTTTTTAATTGAGTTGTCAACTTGTGGAATGGGCTTCCCCGAGACGGTATAGACTGCAGCACCGTTAATTTTTGTTAACTTCGCCTAGACAAATATCTTGCATCAAACCCGCGACTGACTGCGTTTGTAAATTAATAACTTTATTATATTCCTCCCTCAGATTCATAAAGGATTATTGCGTATATATATATTACTAAGACGTTACTCTCCTTTTCCCAGATATAGGAAAGATCACTTATAACTGAGTTATGTTACTAACCCGTCTGTCCCTTACTAACTTCCTAATCCTGCCAAGGAATTAGTTCCCAGTGCAGGAGTTCCCTTTCTAATTTTCCCTTACCGACTCTAAACCACTGTTTGGACACTTGATCCTCAGTCTTTTGGAGGACAAGCAGCTTAGAGGGGTCACTAGACCTGTTGTTGCTGGATTTCCTGTTAATCCTTTGTAGTATGTGTGAAAACATTAAGAATATTAACACCTGTACCGACGACGCCTTTTTTATGTGATATTAGTTACATTTAGACGATTTTACTTTTACGAAGCTTAGAAAGGATGTATGGTAGATAATAGGATTACTTGAGACAGTCTGTAGTCTTTTAATTGGTAGACGTCCTTCCTAAGCTGAATAAAATCGTCTAATAGTTGGCAGAATATAATGTAAAGGATGTCAATGCTACTGAACCGGTTAACAGAGAGAATGTTAGTATCACTATTATTGTATGGTTGTGAAACTCGGGTATGGCATATATAAAAAAAAATCGAGCGTGAGAGAAGTAGAAATTATATTGCTAAGAAATATATTTGGGATCTGAATATTACATAGGAACAAGGACATATGAAGATCTGATGAATAAGAACAAAAATCCTACGTGGTACCGATAAATACCTAACATTACCGAGGAATAGTACTGTAAATAACAATTGTACATGAAAATGTATTTAAAAGAAGTTCAGTCAGTCAGAGAAGATGGTGTGTCCCAGAGCGTTACCAAGGATTGTATGAAGCGAGAGATTTGACGTGTTTACTGTTTTCAATTAATGTGATATATGGTTTGAAATGAGGTGTAGGTGCTTATCGATCACAGTTAAAAGCCTACAGTTACTCAACGAGGCCATCCAAACTTAACAGCTAGAAACCCTATGGAGATATTGATGCACCCTGTCAAGATGGTCCATAGTTACACATCAATCAAACGATCGATCGGACAAAACATGTCAGTCATGAGCCTTCTCGGAGCACACTGATTGGCTAATGATAACAAATATAAATACAACATTTATAAGGAAAAGGAAAGTATTTTATCTCTTCAACTTGACAAACCTTAAATGAACAGTGGTTGAATGAAGCTTTGACTGTTCTTGGCGGTTAACCTTTTCTATTTATTAACTTAATCATTTAATTATACCATGACAAATTATTTCAGTATAATATGGCTAATACTTGACAATAATATTATTAAACTTATGAGGTCTGTTGGAACCAAGAGCGTTAAATGCGAATGTTTTTACTTATCCGCTCCCTACAGGTCCTTCCTAAGCTAAGTGCTAAGTAAAATGATTTGATGTTAGCCAGAATATAATATGAAATATCGGCATTGTACTGAAGGAGTTACTTCGGAGTTTTCTCATCATTCTTAAATAGATTGCTGGCTACCCCATAACTCATTTAGATATTTAGATACTGGCTACTGACTGAATAATTGCTTCTTATGGCCTCTCTATATCTCTGCTTTCATATTGTCATTATATATATATATATATATATATATATATATATAAGTTTTATTTTTATTTTGTTCACATATGGCCAACCTTTGGGTGAAAACCATTTCTCTGCAGGTGACAAATGTATATTGAATTTGTGTATGAATTATTAATGTTATTAGTAACACATATAACTGGGTAACGTCACAGATTATATCATTCACAGGGGGGCTTACGTCGTAGCTTCATTCACCATCCAACTCCATTCCAGGTGGTCTCTCTGTGCAAGTTCCCAAAACGCGACTCAATCCATCTCAAGTAGTGCCCGACATGAATAGTCAATGTTGCTCAACCATGAGTCACATGGTTTTCCCCGAGGCCTCCCCTACTAGGGACGGTTACCTACCAAATCTACTGCATGAGCAGGGTCAACTTCAGGGAGGCAGATTACATGCCCATATAGCCAAAGATCGCTCTCACGGACTGTGCATTCAATATGTCTGGCATCAGTTTCAGAGAGTAGGTGCTGGTTTGATATGTGGTCGTACTAAAGGTACCCCATGAGGCTGCGTAGACACTTGGTACCAAACGAGTTGATATGTTTCTCCAAATCACCGTGCCCGTGTCTCACAACCATATAACTAGATGAAGAGCACAAGTTTATATCTGCAACTTAATCCTTCTGCACTGGTATTTCCATCTCAACTGTCGGTGGTTCGAGTCCAGCTTGGAGTATAAAAACATTTTGTAGCTCACATATATTTATGAGATATACTGTCTTGATAGCGTAATGCATAAAAACGCGGATTTTCGGTGTGAGTATCCTACAGTTGGTTCGAGTCCTTGGAGTGTCGCATGTATTTGTTGATCTCATTAATTTATTTTAGAAGTAAAGTTGGTTGGTGAAAAAAATATGTGAATTAATGACTCTCGTGATTGGCTGGACAAAAATTAAATGTTATCACTTAAACCCAAGTTGCGTTGGGCTACTTGTTAAAATCCTGTATGGTATCCTGGAATCCTACGACATGTGCATGATATCAAATATTTTCTCCATGTAGGATTTCCCTTCTCCTTAATGTAAATAGGAAAAGTATTCTTTATCACCTCGTGGTGTAGTCGATTAAAGCAGGGGCACTCACTGATTGTTTGTGGTTCGAGTCCAGCTGGGAGTAAAAAAAAATAAAAAAAAATATATATATATATATATATATATATCGGCGGCTAAAGTTAGGACATGTAGAAAACGGGACATCAAAAATTGAGAGGCATGGATAAAAAGGTTAAATAAAGGTGAAATAAAACATTAAATGAACTTAACTCACTTTAATAATGAGTAGTATCACCCTTCAGCTTAACCCGGCAAGCGCAATAGGCCTCACGGAAGGCTTCCTATAGGGAACGCGATAGGCCTCACGGAAGCAGGACCATAAAAAAAGCCTTCCATAAAAAAAAAGGGCCTATCAAAACAAAGGAATTTGTCTCTAGGTGAGATAATTCCCCTCCAGTACTCATCCATGTAAATCTCACCCACCCCCCTCCCCTCCCTCCCCTCCTCAATTATCACCTATTTTTCCTCTTATTATCATCATTTATCGGTTATTTTTCTCTCCCGCGATAATGTAGCACAAGTGGGTTGCATAAAAGATCGTTATGCAACACCCAGACACCGGCACACACCGCCCCGCTCTTCTCAGTTGACTCCCAGACAGCGAGAGGGGAAGGCTGCCTGTCTCTCTCTCTCGCCTGAGATTATGACCGGGTGGCCAATATCTTCGTTTTTCACCACCCAAATGCTTTTCCCACTTATTTTAGCACTCTTGAAGGTTCATATATACATCATATATGTAAAATAAAAGCATACCAAAAACAAATAATGGTTTATATTGTAAATATAACGAATTCTGTCAGAATCCAGGGCTAGAAATGCACAAATAACTACCCTAGCACCTACGTCTATATCGCGCTTGTCAGGTTAATCACCTCCTGCAGACGGTCTGGCATACTTAGGGCAAGGGCTTCCCAGTACGATAGATCCATTGACCCCCACACCTTCCTGATGGCGTCGCAGAGGGCTGGCACGGAGGGGGTAGGGATGGCGGAGAGCTCTTCCTTGATCGTCGCCCAAGCATTCTTGATAGGGTTAAGATCCGGGGAAATTCCTAGCCAATCCAGTACTGGTATGAAGTTGTCATTCAAATATTCGTTGATAGACTTGGTGGTGTGGCAAGGTGCCCCATCTTGCATGAAGGTGCCGTGGGGGTGGTGGAGATCAAAGAACGGGTGCATGAAATCCATTAGCACATCCTTGTAATTCTCACCACGCATTGTTGTGTTGCGTGGGAGGTAGAAGAGGTCTCCAGCACCCTTGGCACCACTAAATATACCCCAAACCATGACGGATGCTGGGTGTTTCACAGTCTTCTGGATATATTTTGGGTCGTAGCGATTGGACCCGGGAGGGCGGCGCACTTGTTTTGCCGTCAATCGTATGCAATTAAACTTGGATTAATCACTAAAACAAGTGTTTAGCCACTGCTGCGGGGTCCAATAGATGTGTTTCTTAGCAAACATCACTCGTTTTGCCTTCGTTCGTTGGGTAAGGAGGGGCTTCTTGGCGGCAGTGCGGGAGGGGAGCTGCAAGTCACGCTCCAAACGTTCTCGGATGGTGCGGCAGGCCACGTCTTTCAGCAGTTCTGGGTACATTTTCTTTATTTCCGTGCTGGTTATGAATGGGTTTTTCAATACAGCACGTTTCATAAGCTCGTCTGTGCGAGAACTGGTCTTCTTGGCCCTCCCAGGGCGAGGAGTAGAACCGGGAGGGAGGCAGTGGGCTGCAGCAAAGATGGCCATAACAGTACTCCTTGCTCGGCTCACCTTGGCACAAATATCCTCTATTTTCATGCCTGCCTCCCTCAGGGCTAGTATACGAACCCGTTCTTCCTTGGAGGTGGTCTTCCCTGGCATGGTAGAGGGTTTGTTGGGCTTGTGAAGTGCCTAAATATGGCTGGTCGCTCGCGGCACTATGGGGGAAACGGGGCGCTCGAGAAACGTTGTTCCCCTTCCGAGCTCTGAAGTAGCACTGACGCTTGTAGGCTGGTGATGAGTTGCCGAAGGTTCAGTGAGTTGCCAGATGCCACCACATGGTCTCATTCTTTACCATACGGGGTGTGAGGCGGATGGAGCTCGGACCTTTTTTATCATGCGATTTCTATGGTGCGTCCGAACTTTAGCCACCGACACTTGTATGTATATATTATGTATATATATATATATATACACGGTATATATTGTAAAAAGTGTATGATCGTGTGGATAGAGAAGCAATGCGGAAGATGCTAAGGATATACAAAATTAGAGGATATTTGTTAAGAGCAGTCAAAAGTTTATTTTAAGAGAACAGAGCGTGTGTTAAGAGTAGGGAATGAGTTTAGTGAATGGTCTGAGGTAAATGTAGGTCTGCGACTGAGTTGTGTAATGTCACCGTGATTGTTTAATGTATATAAGGATGGTATGGTGAGGGAAGTAAAAAGGAGATCTCTGGGTAGAGGATAGAGTTAAGTAGGAATGAATGGTGGTGATTGGGAGATGAATCAGCTGCTGTTTGCTGATAACACCGGGGGCGGATTCTGGTGAAAAACTGCAGTGAGTAGTAAACGAATTTAATGTGGTATGTTAGAGGCGGAAGCTGAGGGTGAATAAAGTAAAGTGATGGTGTGTATTAGAGATGCTCTTAGGGATCTACATGTACAACTGGATGGGGAAATACTGGGTAAAATGAAGTGTTTTAGACATCTAGGAAGAGTGAAACGCAGGGACACAGTTATGGGAATGGAGGTAAGGCAGAGTGTGTGTGAGGGAAGAAAAGTTTTCGGAGCAATGGGAAGCATGTGGAAGGTGAGAAATCTCGGATTGAAAGCTAAATGTGCAATGTACCAAAGGGATAGTTGTACCAACAGAGATGTATGGAGCTGAGACATGGGATCAGAATATACAAGAGAAAAAAAGGTTGGGTGTGATGAAGATAAGTTGCTTGAGGAAAATGTGTGGAGTGAGACATAAAGACAGATTGATAATTTTTACTTTCGA
Source organism: Paralithodes platypus (assembly GCA_032716605.1). Classification (NCBI taxonomy): domain Eukaryota; kingdom Metazoa; phylum Arthropoda; class Malacostraca; order Decapoda; family Lithodidae; genus Paralithodes; species Paralithodes platypus. The sequence goes on from CM064540.1 coordinate 13,331,587, forward strand.
CCAGTGTGGAAAGAAGGGTGCTATGCTGGTAAGGACAAATGGACATGTTGAACGAATGGGAAATGAAAGGCTTACAAAGAGAATATATGAGTCAGAGACAAGGGGAAATAAATGGAGAGGATGACCTTGGAGAAGATTGAGAGATGATGTGAAAAAAACGTTTATAGTTAGAGAGATGACTGTAGAACAGACAAGACAAATTGCGATGAATAGGAATATATGGAGAATGATTGTGAATAGATGAGTGATAACACAGTCGGAGGGAGTGGGGGTCAGGTGCCAGTTGGACTAGATAATAGTCTGTCAGGCCAGTGTATGAAGGCATTGAAGGGCCATGACTGGAAGTGATGTGGGCGGGCATTGTGATGCGCAGTGTGTCTGTCTGTTGATACCGGAACCTCTCCAGGAGATATGGGACCTAAGAGTCTATTTCTGTGGACCCCAAATGTGCCTTGGTCTCTGGGTCTTCTCCTGGATGACCTAGATATGTGTGAATTTTGTATCTTTATTAATTTTTGTTGTTTCTGTTTGAGCTCTGTCTCGAGTCATATATATATATATATATATATATATATATATATATATATATATATAGAGAGAGAGAGAGAGAGAGAGAGAGAAAAGAATAAATGGAAGAATCTATCTGGATAGGTTGACCTATTATTGTTACTTGCATAATAAAAGAGTGTGTCAGGTTGGCAGGTGGGAACACAAGCCCTCCACGCCCGGTGAAAGGTTCAGCCTGTGTTTATAAAGTGAGTGACCCCCAACGCTGCATAATGTATAAGGCCAATGCGTCACACATACTCAATTCTGACGCATTTATGAGCGTATTGCGTGTGAGAATGTATTTATGAGCTTGTTTCACGCTTGACGGATGAATGCGGAATGACAAAAGTACTCTGTGTTGATCATGGGTTGAGTGAGTGTGTTTGGGAAAGGTGGTGCATCAGGTGCAGAGTGTGTTAGTGGATGGTGATGGAAAGATGAAAGGACAAGACCTGAAAGTAGCTCGATGAATAGGCAGAGAAGTACAAATGGGGAAAAGTCCTTTGTTCTGCTATGTACCAGTGTTGGCTGATTGTGATCAAAGTAATGAAGAGCTTGACGGAATTGATGAAATGACGATTTCAAAGATGATTTCAAAGATGGTAATGCTACTCATGACTATGAAAATGGAACGTTCATCAACTAGTTGAAGGTCAAATTTTAATCAATAGAGAAAATTATGATCGAATGCATAGAAAGTTGGTCTAATGCAAAGTCACCACTAAAAGAACTCAACCGAATTTAAACTCGGCTCAACTTACAGTACTTACCTTGCCTAACGTAACCGAAACTAAAATACTTTCCAAGTCCATGTTTTTCTTAGAGGCAGAGTTCTCCTGATACCCTTTTTTGTGAAATTGAAAAATAATATGCATTGGGCGAATATGTTGATTATACATGACACTGATGATGTGGTATGAGTTTTGCGCTGCATCAATAAACTAAATAAATATAAAATAAGGTGATGCACAAACAGCGTGATTACAAGAACCATAACTTATGAGTGTTTTACTAATCTGTGAAAATTATAATTTGTAGTTAATTCTCACTGATCAACAAATGTTTTGTTTCTGATGGGATTGAAAATATAATGGTAAACACACGTAATAAACTATGCTTTATATTTAGTTAACATGAATTCATCCGCATACAAGTGACACAAATAACAGCTATGACATAGTTAGTGGGAAGCGTTGATAATCCAGTACATGTTATACAGGGTTGCGCATAATATGCTTACCCACCTTTCAAAAATTAGCAACGCTGTCATTCTATACATCTGCGTAGCAACCCTGTCATTCTGCGTAGTCAAGCAGTAGACAACATGCATCATCCTATTGATATTTTGATTTAACAAGCAATATCTTCAAAGCCATTATATACAATGCTTTGCATTGCCAATTGAGCGCAGAATAATTAGTAGAAGCTATTAGGTCTTTAAAAATTACAATACAAATACTTATATTAACTTTTTACTTTAGGAGTTTTAATCAATTACTTCCGAATTTGTCTACAGCTAACAATGTTTGTAATACGTAAGTACACACGTAGAGATGATTGTTTTTCAAAATTGTTGTAAGTTTCTTACTTTCCGGTATATAGAAATTATAATATATATAGCTTATCCTGTTAGTGTATGTATCATCTATGCATATCACATCACACACTATCAGAGTAGGTTATACTTTAAGGTGGGTATATCAGAAAATAGAAAACTTACAACAATTTTGAAAATACCATCGTCTTCTGGATCCATGTATCTACTTAAGGGGGGTGACCTGCTTTTTGTTATTTCTGTCCTTTTCTCTCTTTCTCTGGCTTGTATCCATTCGGCCCCATTCAGCCAACTATTTTAAGACGTTTATCCCCATCTGGGTGTTGATTTCTTCCTGGCAAGCGATAGCGAGCCAGCATTATATGAAGAAATCCGGCTTCGCCGGAGAAATTTTTCTATCAAAAAATTTACAAATTTAGCCTGCTGTCAAACAAAAATTTAAAATATGCTGGCTCGCTATCGCTCACCAGTAAAAAATTGACACCTGGATGGGGATAAAAGTCTTAAAACAGTAGGCTGAATGGGGCCAAATGGATACAAGCCAGAGAAAGATAGAAAAAGGGCAGAACAAAAACAGGTCACCCGCCTTAACCCTTCCTACCCGGGCGTCCTTCTGGAAGGACACCGCTGCAGAAGGGCAGGCACCCAGGCGTCCTTCTGACAGACAGTAAGCTTGCAAACCTTGCAAGCTTGATCCGAACGCCGTGCGTCGGATGAATGTAAACAAAGTCGGTCGCTTCGTCACCGCACCTCCGAAAACAAGAAGGAGAAGACTCGTTTGTTATTGTACGTCTGTATGTCGTAGTTTCATTAGTGAAAAGATCGTTGTATTGCTAACATCGCCTGAAAATGCTCTCCACTAAAATCGTCAACACAACTGAACCAGTTGACTTAAGAGAGCTCTACTCAACGCCAGTTTACAGATTGGAAACTGCACTACGTTTAGGGATGTGTGGGAAATTTCTAGAAGTTAAAATAAACAAAGGTTCGGTAGCCTAGGCCTAGACATTTTTCGGCCATTTCGCCCGGGTACGGGCGACCGTCCTTCTAACAGGCAGCCCGGGTCCCGAGGGTTAATGAAAGTCCTTTGAACTGTAGAACACTTCGGAAATTAATACAAATACTGAGATGACTGAGCCAAATAGTTATGGTAAAGGAGGGCAAAAGAACAAGGAAGAAGATGCAGCAGAGGATGGAAAGAGAAACACAGTTCCACCAGGTTTCCCGTGCTCTAATACCTGCAGCAGTAACACAGTCTACCCAGCAAGGAAGAAATACCCATGCTCTAATCCCTACAATAATAGGACAGTCTGCCCGCCAAAGGTCACCATATCCGGGACCTACTAGAAGTTCAAACCCGGACTAATCACTGAGATACCTGTCCAGCCAATTACGGAGCCTGGGACAAACATCAAAGGCATCTACTCAGCAACAGCCGGATTTATTATACAGCGAAGAAGACTTTATGCAAATGCCGCATAAAGATCCAGTGCAATACCCCTACAGATGGGACCAAGAGAATCACCTCTACAGTACTTCACTTGAGGAATGGAGTTACTAGAAGAAGAAGTAGGAGGAACCAAAGCATGGCTTGAAATATAGAAAAAGTCAGGAAGAGTGAATCCAAGAAAAAGATTTATCATGCAGCCATGGAAGCCTTTTATATAAAGAGTAACATTTTAAGAGATAGAGAATAACCTTGTACATGTATTATTAGGGTAGATATATTTGTAGAATAATGATTACCTTCACAATAAGAGTAAGAATGAAACCCCCATGTCCCTACTATACTGAGATAGGTCAAATTGAGTTAAAATTATCATCCAAATATAGCCTGATTGAAATTAAGGGAAGGTATGCAACTACGGTTCCTACCTTCCACTGGTTCAGCTTTCAGTGGGTAGATAATAGTGTTGGCTAGAGTCTCTATAGGAAAAACATGTCCCTATAGTAAAGTCCAAATAGGATGGCGAACAAGAGTGTGTTAGAGGAGCCAGGAGCAACCTTCTCTAATGTCCGTGAGAGAGGCAGCTCCTTTGACGTCCAGTCAGAGGAAGAACTACGAGTCCTACGTCGTCCCGATTCTCCCTCATGGAAATTACTTTTCCTCTACCCCGTACCCAAAGTGTCTCTGTGTTATAAGTTTTGGGAATTATTGTGAAGGTAATATAAAATATGAGAATGTTCAACTTAACTTTTTCATAGAGATCCGCTTCTAGGACTCTCCTTGTTAATTTAGTACACATGTGAGATTTATCAAACTTTGATCCGTGCAGTGATCTTATATAATGATGGTGTATTATTTATGTGATTCGTGTTCAAGTATTTGTCGACTTGTTTTTACCTACGTTACATAGTAGATCTTACACGTGATACTTAGTGAATGCTCTCAGATTTTATTCTATTGTGTTATTATTCATTGCCTGTCCAAGTCGAAGTGAAGTGTATAATGTAGGCTATTTTCCTTCTAAATATTTTAAAACCTAAACTTAACTCCTAAACTCAGGACCATATTACGTCCAATTTTACCAAGAGAATACTTAGTGTATAAAGTCGCGACCGCTGAAAGTAAAGAACCTGTCCGTTGAGTTAGAATTAATCTCTATTCAAGATATCTAATTTGTATTAGTTCTTGTGAATAATCTAATCATATACGTTGCCCGGGCTATTTAATTCTTTCGCCACCGATTTAGGAATTCAGATTTTATATTCCTAAACTCAGCAAACCTGTATTTTGGCTATTGATATATTACAACGTTGTTCGGTAATTAAATCATTATAACGATTATTAAAGTTATAGTAAAGCGCTACTTAGTTCTGCGTTCTATTCAGCAGTTTGTTAATTTATTCAGACTCTTTCTGATGCCATCATTTTGGCTATTTATTGAATACTACTTTGTTTTGTATCCAAGATATTATAGCTCTTATTAAAGCTATAATAAAGCGCTACTCCGTTCTGCGTTGCTTTCAGTAGTTTGTTAATTCATTCTAACATACTTGTCTATAGCTATAATACTGCTATAATTTATTCACTATATTTACTGTGAATCTGATTTCCTTACTCAGTGTAATTTTAACTCATTTACGATTGAATTTATTTTTTGTGTATCGTGCGAGAGATTATTCACAATAATCCTTTTAGTTAAATTCAGATTTAAATTTATCATTCCCCCTATGATAAAGCGAAGTTCATATCTTCCAAACTCTATTTAACGTTGCACTAAATCGAAACTATATTTAACCTGAGCTCAGTCCGACTGACCTATACCCCCCGTGAGCGGTACCTTTGAGTGTACACCTGAGTGGGGCACTATTTGAATTTCATGCCGCGCATACTTATGCGCAGCTGAGTAGTTGACCTCAGTTGCCATACCTTGTAATTATTATACCTCGCGTTATACACTTGACCCGTATAGATATTGTCATCAGTGTTTATATTTTGTGTATGTATTTTATGTAATTGTGTATTTCCTATTTTGATGTTTGATCAGTGACTACATTATTTCATTAAAGATTAAACCTTCTTCAACTCTTTACAAGTCACAGTATATTAATATTGGAATCCTACTCATTATGGTAGAAGTTTTAATACCCCATTTCCTGTATCTATGTTTAACCAATAAATATGAGTAATTTATACTGTGTTTATTGTGTTTTTGGGAGAGTAATTGAGTAATCTAAAAGTAATATTCATGAAGCGAGATATGTTCCTGTCTAGCATTATCTAATTCTACACATCCGAAACCCGGATTAATAAAGAATACATAATAAAGCGAGTTGGATTACAACCCGGCGTAACACTGGTAGCAGTGGTGTCTCGATACGGCATATCAGCTTTGTATTTGTTATTACTCGATCATCTTCGGATGCAAAATTCATTATGGTGGCTAAGACCCACGATATTATTGCTGCGTTCAAAAACAGAGGAAAATTACATTAACACTTATTTGGAAGATGTCAAACCAGTCCTGGACATTACGTTCAGGGACGATGGCATGTCCAAGATACATACTGCGGTTATGAAGTTAGGGAAATATGCGGCTAAGATATCAGGGTATGTGCTTGACACTCCAGGGTTAACCTGGGCACAGTTTGAGAGCTATACAAAATTAGCTATCAACCCAGCACTGGGTCAAACCATAGCGGACCGTCACTTTCATGAGGTTTAATATACAGGTAATTTGGACAGCACAATCAGTCAGTTGAGTCAACTGGCGATAACAGCTTGTCCTGAGGACACAATAGCTCAACGGAAGAAAGTAGTGTTCAAAGCATTACTGAAAATACTACCCCTGGCAGTAGCAGATAATTTCTCTATCACAGAGCCCACATAGTATGAGGATGATTTGCCAGTGGTAAGGCGCATCATGGCCTTAAGAAAAACCAGGGAACAGGATAAGATCGCCGTCATCAGTAGGGTCACTACTCACCCGTCAACAGCACCTTCACCTACCCCTGCGGAGCCACGACCCAGTGATAAAGTGGAGGAATGGGCCAGAATTCGCCCCTCCAACTGGAAACCATGTAATGGCCAATGTTCACTGAGGTCCATGAAGAAATCATTTATGGAGTTAACAAAGCGGAGGTCCAGGTTACCTAGTTAGTGGGCTCAGATTCCCTGGATTAAGCCCCGGCGTGTGGCTACAATCACTGAAGACGGAACCGCAGGGATCGAGGACCTTAACGAAGAAGAGAATATCGAAAAGCCGGAAGTAATATGGGAACTACAGAAATTCAGGACAACCTGGATTATTAATCCGCCCCCATCCACAAACTATTGTCAAACAGATGGGACAGACACCGAGAAACTTCCCATCTATAAGAAACTCACTTTAAATGGAGTGAAAGTCAGACTTCTAATTAACACATAAGAACATAAGAAAATGCGAGTCTGCAGAAAGCCGATTGGCCTAAGCAAGGCAGATCCCTGTCCCACACAACCCCAATTCAATTACAAAGCCCAATTATAGGCTCAACACTCTAATCCCCTGAGGATCATCTTACCAAAACGGTTAGAGATTAACGCAGGATTATGGGGGTCTGCAGAGCGCGGATTGGCCCAACCCAGCTGATCCCCCTTCACACCCAACCCTTCTCGTCCATATACTTATCTAATTTTATCTTAAAGCTCCCTACCGTTTTAGATCCCACTATAGCACTTGGTAGTCCATTCCACCCATCTACAACTCTGTTACCAAACCAATATTTGCCTATATCTTTTCTGAAACGAAATTTTTCTAATTTGAAACCATTGGTAAGAGTTCTTTAGCTATCACTGAGCTTTAGTACATTTGTCATGTCCCCTTTGTTAATCCCACTAACCCACTTGAACACCTCTATCATATCCCCTCTAACTATGCGTCTCTCTAACGAATGTAAACCTAATTTCTTCAACCTTTCTTCATACGGAAGATTTCTAATATTATGGATAATTTTTGTCATTCTACGCTGTACTCTCTCCAATGAATCTATGTCCATTCTGTAATAAGGACACCAAAATTGGACAGCATAATCCATATTGGGTCTCACTAATGACAAGTAAAGTTTTAAGATAACATCAGCAGTTCTGTTACTCGCACTCCTAGAGATGAACCCGAGAATCCTGTTTGCCTTATTACGAACGCTTATACACCGTTTTCTAGGCATCAAATTATTGCTAACAAACCCACCTAGATCTTTCTCGCAGTTTGAATTTTCTAATTCTAAATTAGCTAGTTTATATTTAAAATTTGTTTGCATCTTCCCTATCTTTAATACCTTGCATTTGTCAATGTTAAACTTCATCTGCCAATTTACTGACCATTCATGTAAGGTATCTAGATCCCTTTGGAGGCACTCTATATCGCTATCTGAATCAATTGAACTCCCCATTTTAGTATCGTCTGCAAATTTACTTATCCTACTAGTTTACCTAAATCTAGGTCATTTATGTATATAAGAAACAACAGGGGACCTAATACCGATCCCTGGGGGACACCACTTTTGACTGCTCCCCACTCTGACTTGGTACCATTTATGCTGACTCTGTTTCCTACCAATTAGCCATGACCTAATCCATCCCAACAACGATCCTCCTATTCCATGTGCCTCAACCTTTCTCATCAATCTCTCATGAGGGACTGTCGAAAGCTTTTCTGAAATCTAAATAAATAATATCATAGGACTTGTCACTATCTACTGCTTCATATACCTCTGAGAAAAAGCTAAGCAAATTAGTAAGGCAAGAACGTCCCTGAGTGAATCCATGCCGAGAAGAATTTATTAAGTTAAATTTTTCTAAGTGGCTTCTAATTTTCCTAGCAATAATAGACTCTAGCAACTTTCCTATGATTGATGGGAGACTAATGGGACGGTAATTGGATGCTATCGATTGATCACCTTTTTTGAAGATCGGAACTACATTTGCAAGCTTCCAAGCTTCTGGAACTAAACCTGTTTCTAATGACTTGTTAAATAAAAATGCTAATGGACTACTTAACTCATCTCTGCATGCTTTTAATACTCTAGCATATACCTCGTCAGGACCAGGCGATTTTTGAAGTTTCAGTATGTCAATTTCCTTAAGCACATCATTTCTACTTATACTAACTGTACTTAACATATTTTCTATACTATCACTATATACCATATTGACTTCTGGAATCTGTGCCAAAATTTTCATTAGTAAACACGGAAAGAAACTGACTATTTAATGTACTGCACTTTTCTAAATAATTTGTTATTTCTCCTATTGAAGTTTTTAGGGGGCCTATTACATTTCTAACTTTAGATTTATATAGTTGGTAAAAAGCTTTAGGGTAATTTTTTGAGTCACTGGCTATCCTTATTTCATAATTTCTTTTTGCTTTCCTTTTTGACCGGTCTTGATAGTATATATATAGATGATTTTCGCCTTTCTTTATTTTTCTATATATTCCTTTCTTTTTCCCTATAAGATCTATTAGCTTATTAGTCATCCATTTTGGTTGGTTCTGCATCGATCTAAATATTCTTTTAGGGATATATTTATTTTGAGCATTGTGGAGTGAAGCAATAAACTGGTTATAATGTAGGTGGCAAGTTTAACTCTGGCATATCCTGACTTAATTGCTTAACAATAGGGTCCACCCTTAAGTCTCTTCTTAGCCCACCATAATCGGCTTTTCTGAAATCTGGGATAAGTGTCTTATTCTCTTTAGCATTCCCTGTCCATTGTATATTAAAATAAATAGATTTATGATCGCTATTTCCTAGGTGGTCACCAATCTCTACATCATTTATCATATGTTCATTGTTACTGAAAACTAAATCAAGAATATTAATACCTCTAATCGGCGTATCTATGAATTGAAATAAAAAACTATCTTTTACTACCTCAATAAACTCTACTGAATCGGAGTCGCCTATTTGGTGCTGCCAATCAATGTTCGAAAAATTAAAATTAAAAACACGAGGGCTTCCCGTTCAGGTCTCTTCTTTCCTTTCTTCAAACAGCACCACAAAACTTTAGGTCCTATTCAACCCTCTACAATAGTTTTGATAGGAGCTAATGATGACATTATTCCTAACTGTGGAGATACACTTCCACTTTATGTTAGTATCCCTGTCCCTGATCACGGGACCAATCATTCTTTTATGATAAACCCCAAAGAGACCAAGTACGATGGATATTTGGGTCTCGCGTTGTTAACCTCCCTGCAGGCTTGCATTGGCTGTAAATCAAGGACCTTGGAGTTTGCCCCCTTGCTTAAAACAATTAAAACCAACAACGATCAAGAAAGTCACTAAGTCTAATGTCACACCCATTGCTAATTCATTGAGTAACGTAACCCCGACCATAAAGCCTATGATCAATCAGGAGAATCAAAATCAGCCTACCATTTGTCTCATACAGACAACTCAAGCTGCCACTTCCAAATTAGTGACACTTCCCCCTCATCATGATTCATGAACAATGGGTACCTATCCTACCTACACTGCCTAGGGATGTAATTATGACCCCTAACCTCCGAAGCCCTTTTTGACAGGGATTGCCGAGGGGGCTCCAGCCATCATCTCTAATCAACTAAATTGTATCAAAATAGCTAATATCTCCGATCAACTTATCACTTTGCCGAAAGGGTTAACCATTGGGAACTTGAAACTTATGCAGAAGAACTATCTCTACCGTCAGAAGATACCTCTCCTTTCTTTTTCCCTACCTGACATTCCTTCTCATTTAACTTAGTTACAACTGACAGTAGAGGCTTCTAGTCCATGGACTAACACAGACAAGTAAATACTCAGCACCTCCGTAGCCTCAACTCGTAACACAGCCTATCACAACAGGACAGAGCTCATTCGCAACGTCCAGGCTCTCTGGGGACCAAAGGTGCAGACAATCCCCCAACTGGTTCCGAAGTATACTGGCTACCATAACAAAGCCATGGTTGCGGCTCAAGAAACACAGAAAGGAAGAACAACTATATAGGAAAACTCATATAACTCTGCAGGTACAATAGGAGGGACAAACACAAGCCACACACACGTCCTTAGAATCCGTCTGAGTTACGTTAATATACAAAATGAATAAACAAAGAAGTAAATAAATAAGTATAAACAAATGCCAATATGAGAGAATTGCGAGAGGGAGGTCTTGTTCCCTCGAATGTTAAATGCGGACTGACTGGTGTTCAGCGGGTATTCAGTCTATTCACTGACACCACCAGATGGCTCTACCTGAACCAGCTTGGACGATGGTTCCTTTTTGTACAATGTAACCAATGTAACGTAATGTACAATGTAAGGAGGACCACATAGGATTAAATAACTAAATACAAAATGTATGCAATGCATAACATATACATATGCATTGTGTTAATGTATTATTAATATCTCCCAATAAACTAATAAACAATTAAAACATTTGCAGACGACAGCCACTGAGAATGGAAACGCAAAATGACCAAGTCATTGAACGAAATAATAAGAATATGAAGCAGGCGATCATATACTGGGACAGACGATAATATACGGATAATATGAAGCAGGGTTGATCACTGCTTCACGCACTATTGAAATTACCGCGAGACGTATGATATATTCACCCTGCGAATATAATATTATGACCAATGCAACATAGTAATTTATAGGCTATATAGACTATTTATAAACTATATAAAGCTTACGACGAAGGAACATCGTCACACCCTCACCGTGGGGGGGAAATTTTCAAGGCAATGAAAATTTCGCAACAGAACCCAACCTCACTATAGCCAATAAACACATAATAAACACATACTTTTAGTTTTTTTGAGTTTTGACACTATATATATTTGTTTTGTAAAGTTTACTAATGTGCTTACAACTAACTTAAAATAATACCATTCATCTCATCACCACCCCAACACATCCCAGTCGGCCCCACAAGAAATCAATGCATCCTATGGTAGGCTACCCTGCTCGGCCCTTGACTTGCGCAATGGCTGGCGCACACAGCCGTCACGATCACACCCCATGACCTCGTGACAGGCAATCCGCTAGGACATTATCCACTCCCTTGATATGCTTAATTGTAAGGGAATATTCCTGTAGCATAAGGCTCCACCGAGTCAATCGCTGATTCTTGTTCCTAAACCGACTGAGAAATTGCAAAAGAATAAATAACAATATTGGGATCGAAGGAAGGCAAATACACTGAAAAATGTTCCAGAGCCAAAATCAAAGACAGCAACTCCTTCTCAATCACAGAATAATTGCATTGGACCTTATTAAATTTCTTAGAAAAATATGAGACCGGATGTTCAACACCATCCTTGGAGTCTTTAAGCAATACAGCCCCAGCGCCGACGTCACTCGCATCAACAGCTAACTTGAAAGGCTTGGAGAAGTCTGGTGCACGCAATATTGGATGGCAGCAAAGGAGTGCTTTCACATCCTTGAATGCTAGCTCACATTTATCAGTCCAACAAAATGTTACCTCCTTCTTGAGGAGATTAGTGAGGGGGGCCAGTACAGTTGAATAATTTTGTATGAAACGGCGATAGTACCCTATCATACCGAGAAAGCGTTGCACTCCCCGCTTATTCTTGGGCACCTCAAAAGTTCTTATCGCCTCAACTTTGGCGTTCGGGGGAGCAACTCTACCCTGCCCCACGATGTAACCGAGGTACTGCACTCGTGCCTTGACGAATTTACACTTGTCCAAATTCACCACTAGACCCGCCTCACGGAGTCGTCGAAATAGAGTAGTGACATTATTCAGGTGGGCTTCCCAGGATGTGTCATATACTACCACATCGTCTATATAAACTGTGCAATTTGGCACCCCATCAACAACCTGATCCATCAGACGCTGAAAAGTGGCTGGGGCGTTTTTCAGTCCATATGGCATTACCTTACACTGGTATACACCACCTGCCACAACAAAACTGGCAATTTGCTGTGTGCGAGGTGTCAAGGGGACCTGCCAATAGCCCTTCTGTAGGTCCACCTTAGTGATGTACTGGGCAGCCCCTAAGAGTCAACGGAATCATCTACCCGAGGGAGAGGGTAAGAGTCAGTGCGGGAGAGGTCGTTCACGCGTCTGAAGTCAATACAAAAACGCACAACCGACTAAACAAAGCCTGGCTACGGGACTCGTTGAGATGCACTAGCTTAGCCCACAAAGCCTCTGAATTGTTATTACACCAGGCCCCAGCCGACACCGCATCGGGAACATTCGCATGAAACATAACTCCCTCCTCCTCCTTCGTGTCTAATACAGCCAGGACCTGCACTCCAACACCCTGAGACTTGCTGACTGCAACTCCAACGTTCCCTTTCCCCATCCACTGCTCCTTTGAATGTGCCTGTCCAGCCCAAGAATCAGCAAGCTTGGGGTTCCTCTGCACATCGACAGAAGAGTCGCGCCCCCCTACATTGGCGATGCTCTACGCGCACACTTGCCTGCGCAGAGCCAGTGTCAGCCCCATCCCCAAAACCATGGTTTAATGACAATAAGCATGCATCAGAACCAAGGGGAGACACAGTCGGGGGACGATAATAGGGTTTTAACATGTTGACATGACATAACTGGTGTGCCTTCTTGCGGTCAGGGGTAGCTACAAGGTAATCCAGATCTCCCACTTTTTTTATTATCTTGTAGGGCCCACTAAACTTCGCTCTCAACAGCTGACTAACCAAAGGGAGGAGCACAAGCACCTCCTCACCCGGAGCAAACTCCCTCAACTTGGCTTTCTGGTCATACCGTGCTTTCATCTTACGCTGCGCCCCAACAAGATTAACCTGTGCAAACTGGAGAGCCGTGACCAACCGTTCCCGAGTCTTCATAACAAAGTCCAACAAACCAACCTCTGGGACTTGCACATCTCCTTCCCAGGCCTCCCTCCCCACTGCCAGACGACCTCGAACCCTATGCCTAAACACCAACTCATTAGGTGAAAACCCTAGGGATTCCGGAGGGACCTCCCGGATGGCAAAAAGGACTAAGGGAATTGCCTGGTCCCAGTCACGGTCATGGTCGAAGCAGAACTTGCGCAGTGCCGATTTGAGAGTTTGATGGGCTCTCTCAAGTGCTCCCTGAGTCTGCGGATGATAGGCAGACGATAGGATCTGCTCGACCCCAAGTTCCTGCAACAACTGTTTGAACATGTTAGAGGTGAAATTTGACCCACGGTCAGACTGGATCTCTTTGGGGAGTCCAAAACGGGTGAAAAAATCTAGCAATTTAAGACTGATTACTTTAGCACTTGAGCTAGGAACTGGAATAGCCTCTGGATACCTAGTTGTACATCCAGAACGATCAACAAGTACTGGTTTCCGGCCGAGGTGCGGGGCAAGGGTCCCACCATATCAATGATGACACGGTGAAAAGGGATACCTACAGCGGGTATAAGCTGTAAAGGGGCAACAGGAATGCTCTGGTTAGGTTTCCCCACCAGCTGACACACATGACACGACTGTAGGAAGTTTGCTACTGCGGCAGACATTCGTGGCCACCAAAAATACTGAGACAGCCTGCCAAGCGTTTTCCTGACTCCAAGGTGGCCTGCTAGAGGAGCTGCGAGGGCTAGGTGTATCAGCTATTGTCGAAACATCTGCAGCACCACCAGCTGGTCAAACAACTTCTCTCCACCCCTACATCCAGAACCCCCACGTCTGAACAACAACCCTTCACGTACAAAAATTTCCCCTGCACCCTCAGAATGGTTACACACCTTGCCCACCTGGCCAAAGAGAGGTACCAACTCCTCATCTGCCTGCTGGCACCGCATTAATTCAGCTGGAGCCACCGCCGCCAACCCATCCTGCGACATATAATTTTGTTTTCTTTTTCTATGTGATTGAGGGAGGCAAAAGGCATAACTGCCTATAGCGAGTGCCTCCCCCATAGTTGAAAGAGTGACAGGGCCAAAATCAAGGGACGTTCGAGCCAAAATGCCTGGACACACGGAGTTTGAAGCAATTTAAGTCATAGGAAGAGGGAAAGACTGATTCTGGGAGAGAGTTCCAGAGCTCAGCTGTTGAGTAGAAGAAAGTTTGAGAGTAACATTTCACTCTTGGGTTGGAGAGTTGCACAGAGTAGGGGTGGGATTGAGTTGCAAGACGGGTACCACGTGCCCTACGTAAAGGAGGTGGTATGCACTGGGATAGCTCTGAGGAACACTGATTATTATAGTAGCAATAGAATAGCGAGAGAGATGCAACATTGCGGCGGAGAGAGAGAGATTGCAGAGAGTTGGTGAGTGGACGGGATTTAATGATACGAAAGGCATTCCTTTCAACTTTGTCTAGGAGAGCGGTGTGAGAGGAACCTCCCCACACATGTGAACAATACTCAATACAAGGGCGCACTATGCCCCTGTACAGAGCAAGAAGCTGTGCAGGGGAAAAGAACCCCCTAAGGCGGTTGAGCACACCCAGCTTCTGGGAGGCTGCCTTAGCAAGACTGGTAATATGGTCCTTCCAAATGAGAGCAGAAGAAAAAGAGACACCAAGAATATTGAGAGAAGATGAAGGGTTGATTTTTGTATTGTTGAAGAATAAGGGATAGTCCGCTGGGAGATCCTGACGGGTAGATAGATGGAGAAATTGGGTTTTGGAAGCATTAAAGTTAACAAGGTTTTCTCTGCCCCAATTGGAAATAGTATTTAGATCAGAATTAAAGAGTTCCATGGCTTCATTACGTTTGTCGTTGAGGGATTGCTGGCTGGGGCGTTCTGAAAAACTAATGGAGTAGTGTAAGGTTGAGTCGTCTGCGTATGAATGGAAATTAAGGTACAGTTAAGGAGATCATTTATAAAAATTAGAAAGAGAATAGGAGATAGGACAGAGCCCTGAGGAACACCGGAGTTTATAGGGTGAGGAAGTGAACAATGGCCGTCCACAACCGCGGCTATGGAACGGCCGGAAAGGAAATTAGAGACAAAGGCACAGATGGAGGGATAGAAACCGAAGGAGGGTAGTTTAGAAATTAAAGATTTATGCCAGACTCTATCGAAGGCTTTCGATATGTCTAGTGCAATAGAAAAAGTCTCACCGAAGTCCCGAAAGGAGGATGACCAAGAGTTAGTAAGATATGAAAGAAGATCACCAGTAGAGCGACCCTTAACCCGTGGAGCCCCGGCTAGTTTTGTAATGTTTGCGCACCAGAACCCGGCCGGTTTTCAAAAAATGGTTTTATTCCAGAAACAATATCGAATGGGTTAGGAATGAAGGAAAAACCACGAAAAACCGCTCAAAAAGCTTAAAAAATGGTCCTATAGAGCCCCCGAAAACGGATTTTATAAGAGTAAAAAATTGAAGGCAATTATCCCAAAAAACCAGGTTATTGCGTGCTCGCGCGCACGCACGTGGACTTTGAGAGTTTTCAACCATCGGCACGGGTGCGTGGGATACGTACACAGTTCCCATACAAATCTGAGCCCTCTTGAGTGGCTACACCTGAGGTCACGGTCGGCGCAATTGGGGCGACGCGCCAGACGCGTCTCTGGGGCTGTGCGTTACATACATCGCCGACGCGTCAGGCGCGTCGCTGGGGCTGTACGGGTTAAGGAAGCCATACTGGTGATCTGAGAGCAAATAATGAGAAGAGAAATGCTTAAGAAATTTGGAAGCAACAATAGTTTCAAAACCTTTAGAAAGACAAGAGATAAGAGCAATTGGACGATAGTTGGAGGGTTGAGAGCGGTCACCCTTCTTTGGGACAGGTTGAATGTGAGCAAACTTCCAGCATGAAGGGAAGACGTTAGAGGATAGACAGAGACGAAAGAGTTTGTCTAGGCAGGGAGTCAGCACGGAAGCACAGTTTTTGAGAACAGGAGGAACACCATCCGGACCGTACGCCTTATTAGTGTTAAGCCCAGAGAGGGTAGAAAGTACATCTTTAGAAGATATTAGGATATTAGGCATAAGTAAGAGAGGAGGGCGGAGAGGGAGGAATAGCACCGGAATCATCCAAGGTGGAGTTTCTAGCAAAAGTTTGAGCGAAGAGTTTAGCTTTGTCAGAGGAAGAAGTGATGGTTGTGCCATCAGAGTGGGAAAGGGGAGGGAAAGACGAGGAAGAGCAATTGTTGGAGAGGTTTTTGGCTAGATGCCAGAAAGCTTGGGAAGAGCTAGAGTTGGATAGTTCAGTGCATTTATTATTGATGAAAGAGTGTTTGGCAAGTCTAAGAACAGATTTGGCTTGATTCCGGGCAGAAACATAGGAAGAATGAGAGTCTTGAGTTTTAAGGTGTCGGTACCGTTTGAATGCTTCCTCCTTATTGCAGACAGCAGTAGAACAGGCGTGAGTAAGCCAAGATTTTTTAGCATTAGTCTGAGAGAAAGAGAATGGAATGTATGCTTCCATGCCCGATAGGATTACCTCGGTAATGCGTTCAGCACTCTCCGAGGGTCCTCGGCCATGTAAGCAGAAATCATTCCATGGGAAATCAAAGAAGTACTGCCGAAGAGCCTCCCAGTCGGCGGCGCCAAAGTGCCACAAGCGCCGCCGGCTAGGATGATCGGGTGGCCGTACTGGAGAGATAGGACAGGTGACAGAGATAAGTTTATGGTCGGAGGAGCCCAAAGGAGAGAAAAGATCGACAGTATAAGAAGAAGAAGTTAGAAACAGGTCAAGAATGTTGGGCCGATCTCCGATGCGATCCAGGATACGGGTGGGTTGCTGAACTAACTGCTCTAGGTCATTTAGGATAGAAAAGACGTAGGCTTGTTCACCAGGTGGATCAGTAGTGTGAGAGGAGAGCCATTGGCGGTGGTGAACGTTGAAATCTCCTAAGATGGAGATTTCTGAGAAAGGAGAAATGGATAGAATGTGTTCCACTGTCGAGTTTAGATAGTCAAAGAATTTTGGAAAGTTGGTAGAGTTAGGGGAAAGATAGACAACACAGAAATATTTAGTAAGAGAATGACAGGAAAGTTTGAGCCATAAAGTTGAGAATTCAGAGGAGTCGAAATCGGGAACACGAGAGCAAGTGAGTTTGTTGTGCACATATGCACAACATCCGCCTTTGGCTTTGAAACTAGGATAGATAAAGTAGGAGGATACAGAGAAGGGGTTGCTGGATGTTGCTACACACACCTGAGTTTTGGTGAGGAAGAGAAGATCAGGTTTGTAGGAGGAGAGATGGTGCTCAACAGAGTGAAAGTTAGAGGAAAGTCCGCGAATGTTGAATGGGGCAAGGTTGGTGGCGAAACGATAACTGTGCCACCCGTAGGGCCCCCATTATCGTCTTCCTCACCACCTCTGGCACCAGAGTCTGCTAAAGGATCTAAGTCAACAAGCATCCCAGTATCACACAAATCACTCTGGGCACCAACACAGTTCGTGGGAGATATTGGTAGTGCGCCCTCTTGGCTGTCCACTCCCTCCTCTGAACTATCTATCACGTCATCCACTCTGTCTTCCTCCTCAAAAAATTCATCCTGACTCGCGACCTTGGCCATTGACCGCGTTACAGCACATACAGGATAAATCATAGAGTCGTGGTCCTCGGGAACATCAGGCAGAATAACACTGGAGACACACACTGGCGGTGGGAAAACCTGGTCACCCGCCATATCAGCACCAAGCAAAAAATGCACTCCTTCCATGGGGAATGTCTCCACGACTGCTACAGGTGCAGAAGAAGTCACTACAGGGCACCTCAATGACATCTGAACCAGGGGGTGACATGCTTCAGAATTAACCCCACGCACCAGCACAAAGTCGTCCCCTTTAGTGTCCATCCCAGGCAACTGAACACACAAAGACTGTCGGGCCCCGGAGTCCCTGAACACCTTAACAGGGAAGACTTGTCTATTCTCCAGCTCTACCTCCCAGTCATGCAAAAAGGCACGCCCCCAAACCTGCGGGTCTTCCGAACTACTACCAGCGATACCCGGGGAGTCCCCAACTGGGTTCACAGTCGACTGGCCTGGGAAGGTCCCCTTCCCAGACTTAACATAGACAACGCCCTGCAACACCCCCCCCCCCCCCCCCCCCCCCATAGCCCGAATCCCCCATCAGCTGGGAGGCCCACCAACAATGATACGGGTTTGCTCACCGACTGCTTCCATTTTTGGCAATTAGGCTTTATGTGCCCCTTCTGCCGACAAAAGTAGCATACCACTTGACGTGAATTATAAGTACTAGACTTAGTAGCATTTGTATTAACCGCACCCGTCCTCTCCCCACCTGCCTTGGGAGCGGACGGTGTACTGACGGGCACTACACTACCTGCATGCTGCCGATGCGCACCAGCTGATGTACCTGAACCCCTGCCCCCAGTACTGCGCAAGGCCAACATCCTATCATCCGCCCACAATGCTGCCTCCCGAGTCCGCTTAATTCGCTTCTCTCGGATTTTTGCACAGATTTCTTTATCCACCCCATTGCAGAAGTGTTCAAGGAGGAGCAGTTCCCAGAATTCAACATAGTTGGTAATGTTTTCACTCAGCAACCAGCGATCTAGAGCGTCTCTTAAATATTTCTCAAACTAGACGTGACTGTCATGAGGTCTTTTACGAGCATTTCTAAACAAAAGACGGTAGGCCTCGGGCCTTAACTCGTATGCCTGTAGTACACATCTTTTGAAAAGCTCATAGTCGGCCAGTTCCTCTGCCGTGAGTCTGTCATATGCCTCTAGGCCCTTGCCTTTTAATATGCTGGCTGCTAGTATGACCCACCGGCCCTGATCCCACCCAAACTCGTGCGCCTTTTATTTGAAGCGAAGGAACCACTCCGATACCTTCACTTCGTCAAAAGCGGGCACAAGCTTGAGGCTGCGGACCAGACATGTCTCCACCGACTCAACCCGACCAGTTCCACCCCGTGCACCTCACACCTCTCGCTGATACTGCCAGCGATCTCTCTCTAACTGTGCTTATCTCTCCCTTTCTTTGGCCTGATGCCTCATTCACTCTCTCTCCAACTCTATCTTCAGCATGCGCACAGAAATATCAAGATTAACAACAGAAGGGGGGTTAGGAGGTACCATCGGGCGAATTATCTGGGTTGGGTGAGCTGGGGTAAACGGTGGGCACTTCCGGGCAAAAAGCGAACTGGGGAACGATAAGACAATGCTGATGGTGTTGTTGTTGCTGGTGTTGTTAATGGTGTAGAGTGTGTGACGACATGGGTCACTTGAGTGGGGAACCGTCCCGCGAGTGTGACAACGGCAGCAGGCAAGCCCGGGGTCCCCAAACCAGGCGAGTCCTCTGACAACCGGCTCATGCTGCTTGGGGGACTTATGATGCCTGCTACATTGGACACACTCACGGGCGGTGATGACCTGTCACCCCCCCCCCACCCCCCTTGGGACATCACCCACTCAACCACCAATGCCTCACACTCCTCCTTTCGGAGCTCAGTGCAACTCCTACCAGTCAACAGAGCTGCCACCATCTCTAGTTCCTATCGTCCCCGGCGAGTAATCTCGGACCGATCCGGCTGGGCGAGGAGGAATACCCTAGCATCTGACTCGGTCACGAGATACAATGGAACACTACTCGCCATGGTTGAGTGGTCGTATTAAATGCAATATAAACAAAAGGACTGTGTGGGCAACCCTCAAAAACCACAAAAAATATTACAGAAAAAGAAAATTAAAGTGGTGGTTGATATTATACATAAAACAAAAAGTTATTCAGCTTAAAAAGGATCCTGGCGAGGTCGCCACTGTTACGACTGACAGTAGAGGCTTCTAGTCCATGGACTAACACAGACAAGTAAATACTCAGCACCTCCGTAGCCTCAACTCGTAACACAGCCTATCGCAACAGAACAAAGCTCATTCGCAACGTCCAGGCTCTCTGGGGACGAAAGGTGCAGACAATCCCCCAACTGGTTCCGTTATACACACTGCAGAAACTGGAACCCCTAGTTGTGGTGAAAAGATATCTTGAGCTACAACTATCAACACAACTTAGTACCGAATGGCAATACTGAGGAGGAACCTTCCTAAGCTGCACAAAGAAGAGAAAGCTCTGATTTAAGTTACGTTAATGCAATTACGTTAAATACATGCCAATAATGAATGAAAACTTAATTAATCAAACACTGGTCAAAATAAAACTCCAATCAACCATCACCCACTTAAGCTGTCCAGACCATTGGTTGGCTCGGGCCGAAGTAATCCTCCCTGTAACAGAAAGACTAATGAAGTCCTCGACCCTCTACTTCGAACCAGGCGCCCCAATAGTCTGGACCCCAAACTGAATATATGCACATCAAAGAAATAAATAACTATCAGCTGGTAATCAACACACGCCACTGCAGGAAATAAATAAATACTCTCATGCCAGTGAGCAATATTTTCGTATCCCTCCACCAATACCGAAGTATACTGGCTACCATAACAAAGCCATGGATGCGGCTCAAGAAAGACAGAAAGGAAGAACAACTATATAGGAAAACACATATAACTCTGCAGGTAAAATAGGAGGGACAAACACAAGCCACACACACGTCCTTAGAATCCGTCTGAGTTACGTTAATATACAAAATGAATAAACAAAGAAGTAAATAAATAAGTATAAACAAATGCCAATATGAGAGAATTGCGAGAGGGAGGTCTTGTTCCCTCGAATGTTAAATGCGGACTGACTGGTGTTCAGCGGGTATTCACTGACACCACCAGATGGCTCTACCTGAACCAGCTTGGACGATGGTTCCTTTTTGTACAATGTAACAAATGTAACGTAATGTACAATGTAAGGAGGACCACATAGGATTAAATAACTAAATACAAAATGTATGCAATGCATAACATATATATATGCATTGTGTTAATGTATTATTAATAGCCCCCAATAAATTAATAAACAATTAAAACATCTGCAGACGACAGCCACTGAGAATGGAAACGCAAAGTGACCAAGTCATTGAACGAAATAATAAGAATATGAAGCAGGCGATCATATACTGGGACAGACGATAATATACTGATAATATGAAGCAGGGTTGATCACTGCTTCACGCACTATTGAAATTACCGGAGACGTATGATATATTCACCCTGTGAATATAATATTATGACCAATGCAACATAGTAATTTATAGGCTATATAGACTATTTATAAACTATATAAAGCTTTCGATGAAGGAACATCATCACTACGTACTGCATCATCCTATACAAACTGTAGGACATCCGATCAAACAGCCGCTTCGGAGGAAAAATCCAATACAGAGACAGGAAGAGGAATCCCAGGTAAAACACATGCTAGCAACTGGAGTTGTACATTATTCCACTAGTCCTTGGTCATCTCCAGTGGTACCCGTCCAGAAGAAAGATGGATCCACCCGTTTCTGTATCGATTATCGACAGTTGAATGAAGTAGCAATCAAAGACGCCATACCATTGCCTAGAATTGATGACTCTTTAGATTCCCTGTTAGGAGCTAAATGGTTCACCACTCTTGATCTGCAAGCCGGATATTGGCAAGTGCCCGTACTTCCAGAACACCAACAAAAGACGGCTTTTGCCACAAGCCAAGGACGATTGTATGAGTTCACAGTATTGCCGTTCGGTCTATGCAATGGACCTGCCACCTTTTTCCAGGTTGATGGAATCTGGTCTACATGGATTAACCTGGGAAACTTGTCTGGCATACTTGGATGACATTATTGTGTTTGGGAAAACCTCGGCTGAACATTTACAAAGGCTACGTCAAGTATTTCAGAGGATTCGGGGAACAAACTTGAAACTCAAACCCTCTAAATGTACTCTGGCTAAGAAAGAAGTTCACTTTTTAGGCCACATAGTCTCAGAACAAGGAATTGCCCCTGATCCAGACAAACTACATGCCATTAGTACCATAACTCCTCCCACCAATGTAAAAGGAGTCCGAGCCTTTCTCGGCCTGGCATTAAAGTATCGCCGATTTGTGAAGAATTTTGCCACTATTGCAAAACCACTACATGACTTAACAAAAAAAGAAGAACCATTCCTGTGGACAGACCAACGCCTAAAAGCCTTTGAGTCCCTAAAAGACCTGCTAGTAGCATCCCAAAATAGCTATGGTAAAGGAGGGCAAAAGAACAAGGAAGAAGATGCAGCAGAGGATGGAAAGAGTAACACAGTTCCCCAGGTTTCCCGTGCTCGAATACCTGCAGCAGTAACACAGTCTACCCAGCAAGGAAGAAATACCCATGCTCTAATCCCTACAAGAATAGGACAGTCTGTCCGCCAAAGGTCACCACATCCGGGAGTTCAAACCCGGACCAATCATGGAGATACCTGTCCAGCCAATTACGGAGCCTGGGACAAACGTCAAAGGCAACTACTCAGCAACAGCCGGATTTATTATATAGTGAAGAAGACTTTATGCAAATGCCGCATAAAGATCCAGTGCAATACCTCTACAGATGGGACCAAGAGAATCACCTCTACGTACCTTACTTGAGGAATGGAGTTAACCCACTGAGCCCCAGCGACGCAGGGTTTGCGTCCACAATGTATGTAACGCTAAACCCCAGCGACGCATGGTTTACGTCCTGGCCTGTCCGGATCCCAATTACTCCGGTCCTATGGCACCTAGAGGGCTCAGATTTGTATGGGAACTGTGTAAGTATCCCACGCACCTATGCCGATTGTTGAAAACTCTCAAAGTCCAACCGCGTGCGCGTGAGCGCGCAAAAACATGTTTTTGGGGGGAAATTGCCTTCAATTTTTTACTCTTGTAAAATCCGTTTTCGGGGCTCTGTAGCACCATTTTTTGAGCTTTTTGATCGGTTTTTCGTGGTTTTTCCTTCATTCCTAACTCATTCGCTATTGTTTCTGGAATAAACAAAAAATCAGAATCATCCGGTTCTGGGTGGTACATTTATAAATATTTAGCTGGTACTCAGCGGGTAAATAGAAGAAGAAGTAGACGGAACCAAAGCATGGCCTGAAATATAGAAAAAGTCAGGAAGAGTGAATCCAAGAAAAATATTTTTCATGCAGCCATGCAAGCCTTTTATATAAAGAGTATAATTTTAAGAGATAGAGAATAACCTTGTACATGTATTATTAGGGTAGATATATTTTTAGAATAATGATTACTTTCACAATAAGAGAAAGAATGAAACCCCCATGTCCCTACTATACTGAGATAGGTCAAATTGAGTTCAAATTATCATCCTAATATTGCCTGACTGAAATTGAGGAAAGGTATGCAACTACGGTTCCTACCTTCCACTGGTTCAGCTTTTAGTGGGTAGAGAATAGTGTTGGCTAGACTCTCTATAGGACAAACCTGTCCCTATAGTAAAGTCCAGCTAGGGTGGCGAACGAGAGTGTGTTAGAGGAGCCAGGAGCAACCTTCTCTAGTGTCCGTGAGAGAGGCAGCTCCCTTTGACGTCCAGTCAGAGGAAGAACTACGAGTCCTACGTTGTCCAGATTCTCCCTCATGGAAATTAATTCTCCTCTACCCCGTACCCTAAGTGTCTCTGTGTGTAATCAGTTTTGGGAATTATTGTGAAGGTAATATAAAATATGCGAGTGTTCAACTTAACTTTTTCATAGAGATCCGCTTCTAGGACTCCCACGTGTGAGATTTATCAAACTTTGATCTGTGCAGTGATCTTATATAATTACGGTGTATTGTTTATGTGATTCGTGTTCAAGTATTTGTCGACTTATTTTGACCTACGTTACATAGTCGATATTATCCGTGATACTTAGTGAATGCTCTCAGATTTTTGTCTATTGTGTTATTATTCATTGCGTGTCCAATTCGAAGTGAAGTGTATAACGTAGGTTATTTTCCTTCTAAATATTTTAAAACCTAAACTTAACTCCTAAACTCAGGACCATATTACGTCCAATTTTACCTAGAGAATACTTAGTGTATAAAGTCACCACCGCTGAAAGTAAAGAACCTGTCCGTTGAGTTAGAATTAATCTCTATTCAAGATATCTAATTTGTATTAATTATTGTGAATAATCTAATCATATACTTTGCCCGGGATATATAATTCTTTCGCCACCGATTTAGGAATTCAAATTTTATATTCCTAAACTCATCAAGCCTGTATTTTGGCTATTGATATATTACTACGTTGTTCGGTAATTAATCATTATAACGATTATTAGAGTTATAGTAAAGCGCTACTTAGTTCTGAGTTCTATTCAACATTTTGTTGATTAATTCAAACTCTTTCTGATGCTATCATTTTGTCTATTTATTAAGTACTACTTTGTTCTGTATCCAAGTCATTATAGCTCTTATTAAAGCTATAATAAAGCGCTACTCCGTTCTGCATTTCTTTCAATAGTTTGTTAATTCATTCAAACATACTTATCTATAGCTATCGTACTGCTATAATGTATTCACTATATTTACTGTGAATCTGATTTCCTTACTCCGTGTAATTTTAACTCATTTACGATTGAATTTATTTTTTGTGTATTGTGTGAGAGATTATTCACAATAATCCTTTGATGGTTAATTTCAGATTTAAATTATCATTCCCCCTATGATAAAGCGAAGTTCATATCTTCCAAACTCGATTTAACGTTGCACTAAATCGAAACTATATTTAACCTGACCTCAGTCCGACTGACCTGTACCCCCCCCCCCTTCTGTGAGCGGTACCTTTGAGTGTACACCTGAGTGGGGCACTATTTGAATTTCACGCCGCGCATACTTATGCGCAGCTGAGTAGTTGACCTCAGTTGCCATACCTTGTAATTATTATACCTCGCGTTATACACTTGACCCGTATAGATATTGTCATCAGTGTTTATATTTTGTGTATGTATTTTATGTAATTGTGTATTTCCTATTTTGATGTTTGATCAGTGACTACATTATTTCATTAAAGAATAAACCTTATTCAACTCTTTACAAGTCACATTATATTAATATTGGAATC
Source organism: Paralithodes platypus (assembly GCA_032716605.1). Lineage (NCBI taxonomy): Eukaryota > Metazoa > Arthropoda > Malacostraca > Decapoda > Lithodidae > Paralithodes > Paralithodes platypus. Next base: position 13,356,993 of record CM064540.1, read on the forward strand.
CTACTCATTATAGTAGAGGTTTTAATACCCCATTTCCTGTATCTATGTTTGACCAATAAATTATTACGTTCTCTCCACCAACCAACTTTACTCCTAAACTCGATTAATGAAATTAACAAACACATTTGGCAGTCTGGGGATTTATACTGTGTGTTTATTGTGTTTTGGGGAGAGCAATTGAGTAATCTAAAAGTAATATTCATGAAGCGAGATATGTTCCTGTCGAGCATTATCTAATTCTACATATCCGAAACCCGGATTAATAAAGAATACATAATAAAGCGAGTTAGATTACAACCCGGCATAACAAATACTGTACAAATAAAACATTTATACACATTTATTGTGCTCTTATACTCATCGTTATTCATAAAAGTTAGATTATTTTTCAATATGCTGTATCTTATTTAAGTTCATCATCATAATCATTAGTTTCCAACTGTATATAACATAATCTTACTCTTTACCTTTCCTACATGGTCGTTTTTCTGTATATTTTTCTTCTGGTTTTCTCCTTTCCCCTCCTCCAAATTAATTGTAAGCTCTCAATCTTCCTTAATACATGTTGTTACGTGTCTCTTTTTCTCTCTTTAAACATACCTAATCTCCCCATTTAACATTTCCATTATTTATTTTTTTTCTGTCTAACCTGCCATTCAGCTTTTCTATTTTCTCTTAAACTTGTTCCTAAACTAACAATATTTTTGTATTCCTCTTCCTATCTTTTCCATTTTTCTTTACCATGTTTTATTTATCTATCAATGTATCCATTTTATCTATACACTATGTATTATTTATTAACCTATGGAATGCGAAGATCTTTCCGAAATGTTTTACTGGGCAAATGTGACGTACCTTCCGGAAGATGATAACAAAAAATACACCAATCCCGGGGAAAGGGATCTAATATGTGATTTGGTGGCATGTCTTCATAACACCATTTCCTCTCTTCCCCTTATATGTGTCGCCTCCCCCCCCCCCTCCCCCTTTCTCCCTCAACTTGCCCCTCCTCCTTTAGTCTACATTATCCCTCCCCCACCCTATACTTCTTCCCTCCCGCCTCCAATACGTTCAGTCATTTATCTCTAAACCTCTCCTACCTCCCCCTTCCTTCACATTATTTGTGCGAGAGAGTAGCCAGACAGAGCCAGTGTGGCGAGAGCGTCAAGACAGAGCGGACCTACTGTATATTGCTCTGCCTCCTATGCACTGGCTACCCTCCCATTACAAAAATCTGGGTATTGACTGGATAATGGCTATTTGCATGTATTTTCTGGTTCTTCAATGTTCACATGATCATTATACAAGTAAAATATGCATATATGGTGTAGTCATATTGCTTTATATGGTAAATATAATTTGTTTTGGTCTGAATTGAAGCTAAATCTTTCTCACTGGCGGTCCTGTCAGAAACAGGTGTATCGCATTTGTCAAGTTAATTATATTTGTTCACCAACCAACCTAGGACACTCACACCGAAATTCCGCGCACTTATGCATTACGCTATCAAGACAGTTGAATTAATGAATATATGTAAGGCATATACCAGTATGTAAGTATGCAGGCTTATGAATGAATATTTTTTGTATGAATGTATACAGGTGGATGGGACTCGCTAGCCTTGGTCGGCAAATAATCTAGGATAGACAACCTTATAATAATCCAGGTGGATGGGACTTGCCAGTCATTATTGGCACCCTGTCTAGGGGAGCAAACCTTGCACAAACTTTCTTTACATGCTGCCTTGCAGGTTATGCCCCTTTGAGCAAAGGCTAGGCCCACAGTTAACAACTGTGGTTGGGGTCTAGCTAGAACAGGCACCCCATGTAAAAAATGTTTCAAACTCTGCTTAATGGTGTCTTGCTGGCATGGAGAGACCTGCCTCAGGCCCAGCTCTGGCACCCTGGGAGTACACTTTGGCCAAGAGGACCTAGAGGGTACAGGGCATAGTGTTTGCTGACTGGCACATTCCACTTAGTAGCACAGGTGTCCGAACCCGGGAGGCTGCTTCATATTCATAACTAGGTGCATTATACTGGGCCAGCTGTAGTGCTGTGTATGCACAGGGATTATGTTCCTGCATTTTTTCTTTTTCCTATGTGAGTGAGGGAGACAAAAGGCAGAACTACCTATAGCGAGTGCCTCCCCCAGCGTTGAAAGAGTGACAGGGCCAAAATCAAGAGACGTTTGAGCCAAAATGCCTGGACACACAGAGTTTGAAGCAATTTAAGTCATAGGAAGAGGGAAAGACTGATTCTGGGAGAGTTCCACAGCTCAGCTGTTGAATAGAAGAAAGACTGAGAGTAACGTTTCACTCTTGGGTTGGAGAGTTGCACAGAGTAAGTGTGGCATTGTATTGCAAGATGGGTACCACATACCCTACGTAGAGTTGGTTCTGGTTGGGTGCCCCGAGGTCCCTAGGTCCCACCCCTATAAAGATCTTTATGGCTTCTGGGTGACAACCACCTAGAAGGTAGAGTGCATAGTGTTTGGTGACTGGCACTTTCCGCCTAGCAGTACAGGGGTCCAAACCCGGAGGTAGAGCTCCGGGAGGCTGCCTCATCACTAGGCGTATAATTCCGGGCCAGCTGTAGTACCATGTATGCGCACGGATTATGTCCATGTGGTTGTCTCTGGTGGGGTTCCCCGAGGTCCCTAGATCCCACCCTTAGAAAGAATTTGGGATGACCTCTGGGTGACAACCACCCGGGGGAGCCTGGAGCTGGATACATTGGGACAGTGACCTCCAACCCTTGGCAATCTTAAACGAACATGACAAAAACTTCTAAGAAGCACCGAGAGTCTGTAAATACAAAATCGCAAAAGGTCATCTATGCTGATGGTTGGATATTAGGGCGTACAAGGAGGTCAGGGATATGACCGAAGGAACCTAGAAGGTAAAATATACATACTGGAGCATTGTGCTGCCATGGGGATGGTGGTGTGTAACACGATGTTCAGGAAGAGAAAGAGCTACTTGATAACATATGAATCAGGTGGTTTCAGTAGCCAGATAAACTACTTCATTATTAGCAAATCTGGCAGGAAATGGGATAGACATACTAAGATCATACCGGGTGAAGAATGCATCCCCCACACAAGCTCCTATTGTGTGATATGTGCCTGCCTAAGCAGAGTTCCTGTCAGAAAGAAAGTAGCCTACATTTGCCAAAAAAGGAGAGTATGGTTGTTAGAAAAAGAGGAGTACAGAGACAGATTCCACAACAAATTATTGAAATTTGAAGAAATATGGGTGCTAGGTCAGCTGACGTTGGCAGCCAATGGAACTGTATTAAACGCAGCCTCCTTGGTGCCATGGACAAAGTCAGTGGCAAAGCTAAGGGGCCACCCAGACATAAGTTCTCCTGATGGTGAAACAACGACGTTGAAGCCGCAGTCAGAGAGAAGAAAAGATGTTTCAAAGTATGAAAGGAAAGTGGCAGCAAGGAAGAATACCTGACTGCAAAATGCAATGCTAGAAAGCAGGTTTACAGGGCACAGAAAACCATTAAAGATAGTATACTAGAACAAGTTCGTAATACAGATAATAACAATGATAAATTTAAGCTTAGAATGTGAAGGACTGTAGCAAGGACATTGTGGGTGAACGATGTACAAATAATAAAGTGGTATGGCTTTTTACTCAGAAAACTATTGTAAATAGGTTGTTTCTTGATAGTGGTGTCCCGAGTTCGAATCCCGGGAGGGCCATTTGCTTTTATTAGTTTATTCAAGTACATTGGGGTTTGTATTTGATATTAATATTAAAGAATGGGGTGTTACTTATTTCTATAGGTTCAGGAACTAGTATAGCGAGGCCGGTCATTAGTGATCTTGGCCCCATTCTATGTACTTTCCTCTCACTAAAACATTACGCTTTCCATAATGCAGTTGGGTCTGAGTACATGATTACATTGATATCCAAAATTCAAAAATGGATATTAATCGTGATTGTGTGCTCTTAACTGTGTTGGTGGTGTAATGGCTTAGGTGCTTATGTTCTGGGTGTGGTGTCCAGAGTTCGAATCCCGGGAGGGCCATAATGCTTTCATTAGTTTATTCAAGTACATTGGGATTTGTATTTGATATTAATGTTAAAGAACGGGGTGTTACTTATGTATATAGGTATATGTAGTATTTGGTTGATTGTAGATTCTGGTAGACTCTCTTATTATTTTTGTAGATGTTCTGGTAGGTATAATTATGACGTCACCATCCCTTACCATAAACGTAATGTTGATACTTATAGGCAATGGGAAGTTATTAAGATCTTCTATACCAGCCACAGAATATTTATTATGGATATGCAGACATCTTTAATAGAGGAAGTATGTGCATTACAGGAATAATCTTAATTGCAGGAACAGTATGAGTTGCAATAATGATTTATACCTCCAGAGACTACCTATGTATGAAGTATAGAACTCTCTAAAACTGAACTTGGCAACTTGAAATCTATTGCCCAAGTGTATATTCTATCTCCTCTTCACCCCAAACCCCAAGTTAACTTCTGCTAATTCAGCATGACCTAAGAATATTGTACAAAGGAGTACAAAGGAAATCAAGCAACAACAGATCTAGTGACCCCTCTAGGCTGCTTGTCCTCCAAAACACTGAGGGTCAAACCGAACACGTTTACAATAGCACAAAATAGGCATTCAATCAGGATAATGCAGAACTCAATGACAAGACACATAGAACATATAAATTTTATTTTAATTTAAGTAACATCTATCTTGAAGTATCATTGACCGTCTCAACATAACCATCTCAATTTCCAACTCTCGAATATAGATCCGTAGTCGGGGATGGTTCCTAGTCTTAATAACAATAATAATACACAAATAATAGGGTGCATATGTGTTGAGAGTCTTATAATAATAATTCATAAACAATTGTGGTCAATGGTATCAGCTAGTAAAGTGGCAACCCAAGTAGAATACGAACATAGAAATAATACCCACTAATAATAACAAACGATGTGGGTCGAGTGTCTTATGTGAAAAGAAACAACAAGGAAAATAAAGTACAGTCTCAGTATCGGAGACACGGGGGTAATTGAGAGCAAAATAAACACTCAGGTAAGCTGGGTGAGTCACACGGTTGAGGGGTATACTTAGAGGAAGTCTCTGTATTCTCAAGAGACCTTCTTACTTAAACAAGGGAGGTCAGGTCACTGAATGGACTGCGGTGGTGGGAATTTATTTCAGAGTTAATGCAACTAAACTTGTAAATTTGTTAATGGGACTCTGAAATTGGTGGCAAAATAGGTTTTAATTAAATACACAAAAGATTAAGAGGGCGGATTAAATTATGTAATTTCTAATGAATATCTTATATTCACGTCAACGATCATATGTAAGAATAACGAAACGAGCCGAGGAATTCAAATATAAAGCGGTTGTATAATTAGGAATGAACTATAGAATCTATCTATCTATCTATTGCCGGACGCCTTACTCCCCTTACGAGGGTGGCCATACACAGAATGCCCCCAAGCAGAACCTATTCCCTGTGAGAGGGACAACCCAAGCCAGTTTAGTGAAGGACTTACAGGATTGACCACTCAATTTAGGATCCGTCCGACTCAGAGGCCCTCTGTGTATCTTGTTAGCACTATTTTTCTACAGTGGTGTTCGGCTAATCCATCCACTAACCTGCCTTACCCTTAGGTAAGCAGTACGGATTTGTATCAGGTTTACTCCCCTAGACAGGTTGCCAACCAAGGCTGACGAGTCCCATCCACCCGGATTTGTATAAGGTTGTCTCCCCTAGATGAGTTGCCGACCAAGGCTAACGAGTCCCATCCACCCATCTATAGAATAAATCTATTTAATTATACTGGAGAACAAATTATAATTAACTAAAAGAAGTGAGTCAACGAATGCTCTGGAAAAACGCTTAGGATTGATAGCGTACAAGGATAATTAACAAAATCTTAGTGAACAAGAGAACTGGGGCGCATACGACGAAGTTATGCTAAAGAAACACTTATATCAGTATTCCTAAGAGGTCTGAATAATATTAACAAAGTCTTTCAAGGAACATACACTAGATTAATAGGTATATGGTAAGTGATGTGGAATTAAGTAACAGAATCTATGCAATGCTGGAATTCCTGAGCACGAAGAATCAGAATTACTTACATCAGTAATCAAATGAACGTCAATACGAATTCATAAAATAATTACAAAGGTGATTATGTAATCGAACGTAATCAAGGAAGCTCTGGGGGGGGGAGGTATTCAGAGGGATATGAAATAAGCAAGTGCGCGTAAATTCGTTATAAAATTGGGCGTAGGTTCTAGGTAAAGTCAGTTAGGAAGGGAAATCAAATCACATAATACACTTCGACCTCAACTCACAAAATACATAACAGAATACATAAATAGTAAGATCTGGGAGCATGTGGCAAGGTGAATAACTGAACACAAAAACGTATGCGTAAGACATTCTGTAAAAGATAACTCAATTTACAGGTTTAGGGCTTATAACAGTTGTTAACACAGGTAATAAGTAAGGTTCAGAAGGATTAACACAATACGCAAATAAGGATCTTGGGCACAGATCGCTGAGGTAATTAACACAACACGGATCACATATCTCACTTTACCTTCACAACAATAACACAACGAAAAACACACAGAAACACTTATGGGATATTTGGAGGGCAGGGGAAGAGAGTACAGGTCTGGCCAAAGTAGGTCGTGGGTCCGAGGTACAACACTTCCGGGGTGTAGGGTAGCACTCGAGCAGCACTTCAGGGAGGTAGGGCTTCACTCGAGCAGCACTTCAGGTGGACACACTCTCAGGGTAGGTTAGGGGCAGGCTGGTACAAGCTACACTGTTGCTTAGCTACTCGGTTTCTGGGTAGGGGTTGAGCAGTGGGGTCGTGTATTTTGCATACTCCCCTACAATGTTCTTGAGATAATGTGCGGCTTTTCTTTTGACTCAGGTTTATAGGTTTTCGAAATCAGAGGGGTATGGGGAAATGGTTGTGATGAAGTTGTGAGGTAAATACTTATCGTAGGTGTACATAGTGGTGGTTTATATGAATACACATATGTTAGGTAGTTTATTATTTACTTAAGGCCTAGTATAGTTATCTAGTTTAATAATAGAGAAATGGGAGATGTACGGAAACGTCTATGAGCTGGCCTCCTAGACAAACACTGTTATAACTTGTCTCATAGTTCTTGGTAGAGACTTATTATATCTCTTGGTCCACCATCAGGTGTCCCCTTGCCTCCATTCATTTGTTTCTGTAGATTTCGGGTCGTTGATGTTTTGTTACCATAACCATCTTTGCATTGTCAGCCAGATCCGGGGCTGAGGAAATGCTAGGTTGTGGTTGGCTGCTGTGAGGGGGAAGAGCAGGGTTTTGATTGGTGTAGAGAATTTCCCATTCTCGAAGCTAGTGGCTGTTGTCATAGAAAACGTGGAAGCAGGGGTCGTTTAGCTATTTGTTCAGGGATCGTACACATGGTTATTTCTGGTCTAATAGGTGTTCTTGGTAGAGGCTTATCATGTCTCCAGGTCCGTCATCATGTGCTCTCCCGTCTACATCCATTTGTATCTGTAGACTTCGGGTCGCTGGTGTTTTATCTGCATAAACATCTCCTCACTGTAAGCAAGATCCGGGGGGCTGAGCAAATGCTTCGCTGTGGATGGTTGGTGTGAGGGGGGCGGAGCAAGCTGCTGCTTGGTGGAGAGCATTTCCCATTCTCGAAGTTGGTGGTCGTTGTCGTAGAAAACGGGGAAGCAGGGGTCGCTCTTCCATTTGTCCAGGGATCAGAGCATGGGAAAATTGGGGTGGCTTGTCTATTTTCCTGGTCTTCTCCTGTGGCTTCTTGGTTTTGATAGGGTCTTGGAGTTGCAGACTGGCTATTCTGCAACTGTTCCTTGGTGGGTCCGGCTGTCAACCTGTCATTTCAATAATCCTTGATGAATCTGAGGGTGGAATATAATAAAGTTATTAATTTACAAACGCAGTCAGTCGCAGGTTTGATGCAAGATATTTGTCTAGGCGAAGTTTAAAAGAATCAACGGTGCTACCAACATTTATTTATCCCCATAATTTCTGCTCTCTGGTATTCTCTTCCTTTGAGTTACTTTCCACATATTTATAACCCACAACAATTTAAGTCCAATTGTTACAAACATTTTATGAATGGAGGATGCCTTTAGGCACATGTTTATGAATGGAGGATGCCTTTAGGCACATGGACCTTATTTGTGTTGTCTTTCTTTTTCCTTCCTCTATACATTATCTCTTACAAAAAAAATAAAAATAAAAATTGATTGAGGGTACGGCAAACAATGGACTAAGAGTTAACATAGATATGACAAAGGTCATGATCAGTAGAGTGGGGCACGGAACTATGGAAAGAAGCAGTAGCTTTCCATGTACAGTTTGTGGGAAGGGGTGAGAAGTAACTTAATTCAATGTTGCATCTGTACTAACTGGGTACACTATAGATCTAGTGGGGCGAGTGTACCTTTGACAAGAATCATAGACTTTGAATGTGGGAGAATTTGTGTTGAATGACTCCCCTGTTAGCATTGATTGTGGCAGTGTAACCCTGGAGTGTGTGAATAAAGTCTGATACTTGGGCAATACGGTTTCCGCCGGAGATTGGCACTCAAGCTGGCTGCATTGCTAGAGTCAGAAGTAGCTGGGGGAAGTTTAGAGAGCTGTTGCCACTCTTGACCATAAGAGGACTCCCACTTCACCTTAAGAGAAAGGTGTATTCCTCATGTGTTAGAAGTGCAATTACCTATCCCTCGGAGATGTGGCCGATTAAAGTGAAGGATACTGATAGAATGGAACTGATTCAGAAGATAATGGCGAGATTGATATATGGGGTTAACCTCAAGGACCCAGTGAGGAATTAAGAAGGTGTCTGGGAATTAGGAGTATCAGTGAAGTGATGCACACGAGCTGACTTGGTTAATTTGGACACATAGCGAGAATGTATGATCAGAACTGGGTGAATAAATGCTGGATGGTGAACGTGGTGGTAGCTGCGTGTAGGGTTGACCTAGGAAGACGTGGGATCAGTTACTCCAGTCCAATCTCAAAACAAAAGACTTGATAACAGAGGCAGCCCTGTCATGCCGCCATTTAGGACGTAAAACTGTAACCACTACTATGTGGACAAAACGGTCTTTAAACTTGTATGTATGTATGTATGTATGTATGATTATTATATATATATATATGATGATGATGATGATGATGCGGTTTTTACCACCATGCACTCCCTGCTCAAGAGCTGGGCTAAGGTGGGTGCCCTGATCTGATGATCAGGGACTTCAGTGAACAGTTGCCACAGATAGCTAGACCGCGCCGTTCACCAACAACACTGGCGTATGCCAATAACAAACTGGCTGGCCCGAGACTCGAACCATCAGCCTCAAAGTTTGCAGGTGAGTGCTCTACCAACAGCGCTACAGCCTGTGGCCGAATATCTCACAAATACATGTGAGCTACTAAATTGTTGTATACTCTCAGCCGGACTAGAACCACCGACAGTCAGGACAAGTGTTTTAATATGGTTTCCTGGAATATGGATCCTACGACTTGCGTATGTATTGAAATTTATTCTTCAGGCATGATTTCCCATCTCCTTAATAGAAGAAGGTTAAGTATCCTTTACATCGCTGTGGTACAAAGGAAATCAAGCAACAACAGATCTAGTGACCCTTCTAGGTTGCTTGTCCTCCAAAACACTGAGGATCAAGTGTCCAAACAGTATGGAGTGGTTCCCTGTGGTGTAGTGGTTTAAGCATGGACACTCGTCATGTCTGTCGGTGGGACAAGTCCGGGTGAGAATATGAAAGACATTTTATATATATAGGGAGTTGTGGTGAAGTGGTCTTGCCACTGGACTGGTAATCCAATGGACCCGGGTTCAAATCTTGATATGTCAATGGGAATATATTATTGGGATGGAATTTGTGCTGTACCTAGTATAAGTGCATTACCACAAAGCCCACCGAAACACCAAATAAATACCCTCATTGTTCCCTGAATAAATAGCACTGTATGAATATTTCCATATTCAAAATATGATATAGGGGTGCAATGCCTAGTGAGTTCATTGCTCAATAGATGGAATTTTGATAGTGAGGGTCTGAGTCTAAGAGATGAGACAGTGAAGCACTGGAGCGAGGCAGCTTAAGAGATGGGACTGCTTCTAGCCGTGAGTGAGCAACTAAGCCCCATGCATCCTGCGAAGGCAAGATGGCAGGGGCTGCTATCAGCTAAAAAGTGCTTCACATGTCTCACCCCATAGACTGGAACGAGACCTCACGGGCTTCTCCATTCAATGTAGAACGGTTGAATGTACAGGCTCTCAGCCTATGACCGAGAGGGAGTAGTTGGAATATATATATTTAATTATACAAAAGAAAAAATACATATACAGTATATATAGATATATAATTATATATATATATATATATATATATATATATATACTGAATATATCGATCGCCTCCCCCCCCCCCCCCCCCACACATACATACACATTGGGTGGTATACGATATATATGACGGGTCCGGGCTCTGACAATTCAACAATACCTCCTCCTCCTCCTCCTGGGAACTTATTAATATATTCTTGCCGCCGTAATAACCTCCGAACCCCCGACTACCGTCCAGGTATTATTAACTGTATCCGGATTAGGGCCCCCCTCAGGGTGGGTGGAGGAAGGGGAGAGAGACAGAGATCGTGTAATTGAACGATGCTTAGTTTGGGAGAGAGGAAGGGAGGTATGAAGGGATGAAAATAGAGAATAAAGAGGTCCTATTTTCGAATGCAAACAAAGTATTTCAATTGAGGGTTTGTTTAATAAATATAGCTATCTAGAGACAGATATGCATAGATAGATAAATATATTGATAGGTAAATAGGTAGCCAGACCATTAAAGAGAGAGAGAGAGAGAGAGATAGGCGGGGGAGGGAAACATGCCTGAGTGCATATTCGAGAAAAACAGGTTCACATTTTATTTTTCAAAACTACGCCTTCAGAGGACTGGTACACTTAGAGGGCAACTTTTGTCCTATTAGAGATATGGTGCTCATTTGTGTACAGGTACTTGTGTGCATCTTGAGAAGTATGTATACCAAATTTGATCAAAATCCATTAATTAATAATTATATGAAAATAATTATATATTCATAATCGCGCAAATATATCACATAATTTATTTTTATCTACTCAGCAGCTTTTGAAGCTAGAGCCTTGAAATTGTTTAGAGTGAATTAGTAGACTTGCTACTATATCCTCTGCTGAAATTATTAGTGTAGATGCAATATTATTTATCCTATCATGTTTGAAATATGTACATATGCATTTTCTGCGTTTTTTTCACATGGCATGTTACATAAACCATCACTGACAATCAGAAAATCAACTTATATATATAATTACAACACATATTATAGAGGGGAGCATTAGCTTTATAATAAAACAAAAATCATGTAAATCAAGCAAAAACTCCCGGAGCAGTATTGAAAAAAATTATCATAATTTCATAAAAAAAAAGTTGCAGCATAATTTTGTTTAGCTCATCATGAGGAACTATTATTAGATGACTAAACCTACATAGTAAAATTCGTCATAGAGCACTAATAATCTAGGACAGTGTTGCCAACATATCTAGCTACTTTGTAGCAAGTTTTCGCTATTTTCCCAATTTATTTAATTTTTAGCTCTCTAAGGGTACCAGTTCCCTACATAACATTGGTAAAGTATTTGTTTGGGTGTAGATTACCACTAAATCTGCATACGTGGTTATAGATATCACAGTCAATGAACCCTTAGGTTGTTGTATTCAGCTTATTAAGAACCTCAAAGACCCCTTTTTTTTCTTTTTTTAATTAATACTTGTTAAAATGGTACCATGCCACCGCAATTTCTCCTCGCAGCCGTACACCAGCACCCTCAATACTCCAGACAGTGACGATAAGACAGCTAACGTTGACACACTGCACTTACTTCTCACCTTTCACATCTTCATCAGAACAGGTATTTTGGACGACAACGTCTTGGACTTTCCCCCTTCACCCTCGATAGAATTTCCCATCGCCCCATCTTCGACCTCAGACATACCAAAGACCAAAGACAGAATTAATCAATTGGTCCATCTTGAACCTCCTACCCTTCACCCTCGACAGAATTACTCTTTTCCCCAGAGCCTGTTCCCCTCATGTCCTTGAGATTAGAAGCTTCTACACCTCACTAGGCAAGGACCCGCTCACTCCCACACCAAACGGAGCAGGGGAGAGTAGGAAGCGAGAAACACGACAGGTGAATGGTCAGCCCAAGTCACACAAACCCACCACCCTACTTGCCGGGGAATTCCCCTGTTTCAAGGTCAAGAGGACGAGACCGACAAACACCATGCTACCAGTTGGTCCGTTAGAAACACCACCGACACAAAATGATACAGGACAGGCGTATATGAGGCCCAAGACTCCCCTCCAAAAACCAGAAAGAGATACACTTTCGACAAGCCCCTGCCCTGCTCCTCACACTCCCTTGCTACTATCTCAGCAATCACCCTTCCCCGATACTGGATACGACCTGTAAAGCCGGTATCGCACAAGAAATTTTATAGTCAACATTCGATGATCAATATTTTCCTGGTAACATTCCTGGAGTATTTTGCACTGGTATCAGAAACTAGACTGATGATAGATGAATTTAGATAACAGTAAAATATTAAATGTTTACGTGATGAGCTGCTAGACCAGTGCTGAGGATAAATGTTGAGTGAAAAAGGGCTTGTGTGATACTGGCTTTAAAAAAAGAAAGTTTAGATTTGTTTAGGCCCTCATCCCAGTCACTCTAGTTATCGAGATTAAGCCGTAACCTTCAAGCGTGGAGAAATGCAGGAGCTGAAGTCACTCATATTTTAGGCATCCAATGATTACTTCTGGCACCTGACCGAGTAGTAGAAAGCAGAACTACCAAGTAAGTTATAATACTGTAAGTAGGATTCCCCTGTGTCTGAAGCGACAGTCTACAACCTGTGCTAAAGTCTAACTGAGTGTGGTAGGCCATATGTGTCCTACCTGTGGTATTCTGAAGTACACCTGAGTGTGGTGGGCCAACGTTTGTGCTGCCTGAGGTATCCTGAAGTCTACCTGAGTGTGGTAAACCAACGTGTGTAGTATCCGACGGAGCCTGAATCTACGTGAGTGTGGTAGGCCTACATGTGTGTTGCCCGAGGTAACCTGAAATCTACCTGAGTGTGGTAGGCCAAGCTGGCCAACGTGTGTGCCGCCCAAGATTTCCCGCAGACCCTCCAATGTTCACGTTAATTAATGAGGGTTTGCAGTTAGTAACCCAGTGTGTATTTACATCCCCTCTCCCCTTAATCAAGCATCTATCACACCCTCTATTGTTCAGGTTAAATAATGAGGGCTTGCACTAGTTAAACCAGCATAGAAACCCGTCTCTAGTCTTTATGTTAATTAGTGAGAGCTTGCACTAGTGAAATATTGTGCAACGACATCCCATGGATGTCTTTAATTGTTAATTAATTCAAGCTATATTCTCCCAGTAAACATGTTAAAATAACGACGATCTGTGCGAGTCAGGTGTTTTCCTCCTTTCCCCCAACAGTAGATTCATCCTAGCTTACTTTTAAATATTTATGTAAAGATACCGCCTTGTTCCCAAGGTCAAACTCTCACCCACCCCCCTTCCCCGTTTTCTCTCCCTACCTGTCTGGCACCGATCACCGCATATTAAATTGTCTTTCAAAGGTATAATAGATCCTGGGTAGATTGACACACGGGTAGCCTCCTTTAAGGTCACATGACACCCACTCTCCAGGCCGCTTTGAAACTCCATGCCCAACCTTTCCCTCCGTTCTTGGACATAACCCCTTACTTGCCTCCATCCCTCGATCCTCTCTGTTTTCCTTCTTTCCAGGACCTCTCCTTTGTGTTTGTGCCCTCGAGTTATTTACTCGCCGAGTCCTAATGATCTTTTAATAACTGGAAGAAAGAGTAGGTAGCAGTACCACCACGACTAGTGCATAAAGATAGACATGAGGCTGTGTTGTGAATATTTTATACCGATGTATGTACACTGTTTTTTTTTGTTTAGTTTTTTCTATATTCCAACTACTCCCTCTCGGGCATAGGCTGAGAGCCTGCACACTCAACCGCTGAACACGGTGAGGCCCGTGAGGTTTTGTTCCAGTCTAGGGAGTGAGACATGCGAAGCACCCCGGCTCGAAGCAACTCCATGTCTGAAGCTGCTCCGCCTCTGCGCTTCACAGTCTCATTCCCCAGACTCGGACCCTCACTCTCAGAACGCTACCTATTGAGTAATTAACTCACTAGGCATTGCCCCCCTGTAGCATATTTTGAATATGGGAATATTCATATAGTGCTATTTAATCAGGGAACAATGAGGGTATTTTGGTTTAGGCATTTCGGTGTGCTGTGGTAATGCACTGAAACTAGGTACAACACAAATTCCATCCAAATAATATCTTCCCGTTGAATTATTGGGATTCGAACCCGGGTCCATTGGATTACCAGTCCAGTGGCAAGACCCTTCTGCCACACCTCCGAATGAGTTGTCTTTGATGCTACTGTCTAAATTCCATGATTCACTTGTGTCTTAATGTATGATATAAACTGAGTATGAAAACTCTGTATGTAAAGAAAGCCTATATAGCGTTGATTATTTGTATGTCTCACCCAGTCAAGTACCCATTGTAAAGCACCTTAATACTACCAAAGCAACAATACTTATTGATTATATTTCACCCAACACAAAATAACCATTTTCAGCTTAGGAAGATTTCGTAATGGATTAGTTTTGTGACATCATTATTAAATACCACTGATGGTTAGATTTGAAAAGTACACTATCTTGTAGATATTAGCTCAACTGCAACACAATTGGCTCATATTACTGCATAATCAATTCATCATATAAAACAGTGCTTGTGTACTCCTTTATGTATAACACAATGAGTGTTACCCATTTTATTCAAGCACTGTTATACACGAACAATGTTTAGATGGTAACACTAGAACGACCACATTTAATGCAGATAAGTTTCCAATGTATCCTAAATTGTCTATGGGCATATAAATGCAATTATACGCCAAGCCTCAGTGGTTTAGTAAGAGGCCTCAAACTTCATTCAGGTGTTATTACATTGAATACAGAGACGGATCTGCTGTGAAGCGATCAGGTTTTTATTTAACATACAACAAAGCGTCCTGCATGGAATGACAAAATAAGAGTGTTGTGGAATAGATTATTTTGCGAGTTACGCTACGGTATATTGTGATAAAAGAATAAAAGTCATATTCGTTTACATTTTTTGAACATTCAAAACTTATGTGATAGTTTAGTGATCGGAATTGTGTTCAAATACTGTAAAGTGAAACCACACTTTCACGATTCCCTAAATGATGACACTAATATGCATCAATCGAGTGTTATCACTTCCACTAAATTATTCAAATTGATTATTTTGCGTGAAATAACATGGCAACAGAGGAGCGTCCTGTCCCTCTTACTTGAAACTTTCATAATATACTCTTTGCATAATCAACCATAACAAATCATGGGTCATGTATGTTATATAGCAGGCAAATATATGTTGGCATTGGGAATATTTTATATAATTAAACGCAATTAGATTAATACTAAATTGTGTGTGTCTGTGTTACCTGTTTTAAAGATCGCCACCTGTAAGTGGCACCGATTAGCGTGTCGTACGGCATTTCGACACAAACTGATCAATTTGTTAAAGAGATGTGTAAGAGGACCAAAGACCATTCTAAATTTTACGTGTATGTAGTATATCATATAATCATACCATATTTATTGTTGTACGTATATGAAGGATATCGTATAATTATCATACCATATTTATTTGATTCCTATTATCGGCTGCCGCTTTAATTCATGTGCATGCTCTTTTATTAATTATTACTATTATTTTGTATACTGGCTAACATTAATTGAAAATATTTAGCTTAGGAAATATCTCTCGTGGTGTACAAAGGAGTACAAAGGAAATCAAGCAATAACAGGTCTAGTGACCCTTCTAGGCTGTTTGTCCTTCAAAACACTGAGGATCAAGTGCCCAAACAGTGGTTTAGAGTGGGTAAGGGAACATTGGAAAGGGAACTAATGTCCGTGGCAGGATTTGGAAGTTAGTAGGGGACAGATGGGTTAGTACCTAAGGGGAGGCTAAAATATAGTTATTCATTTACAAACGCAGTCAGTCGCGGGTTTGATGCGAGATATATGTCTAGGCGGAGTTTAAATGAATCAACGGTGCTGCAGTCTATAACGTCTCGGGGAAGCCCATTCCACAAGTTGACAACTCGATTGAAGAAGAAATTCTTAGATTCGTGTGAGTTAAAAGATTTACCAATAATTTTGCAACCGTTTCCCCGCGTGTAATTAGATTGGTCGATAGTGAAGTACTTACTACAGTTCATATTGTCATGCCCTTGATGATTTTGAACACTTGAATTAAGTCACCTCTTAATCTGCGCTGGGTTAAAGGAAACATATTTAATTCTCTAAGACGCTCTTTGTATGGTTTGTTCTTTAGGCTTAGGTATCATTTTGGTAACTCTACGTTAAACTCGTTCTAGCTTGTTTATATCTTTTTGGGAATAAGGGCACCAGGATTGAACGCAGTATTCCAGAAGAGGGCGGACTAAGGAATTGTAAAGGGTTAGGATAACTTCTTTGGATTTATGCTCAAATGACCTGCCTATAAAGCCAATTATTTTGTTTGCCTTCTTAACAACTTCTGAACATTGTTGACTCGGTTTTAGGTTACTCGATATTGTTACTCCCAGATCGGGTTCTCTGTTCACATTCTTAAGCTGAGTGCCATTCATCGAATAGTTTGCTTTCTCATTTAGGTATCCAATATGTAGTACTTTACATTTATCCGCGTTGAAACTCATTTTCCAAATTTGGGCCCAACATGACAATTTATCTAGATTGTGTTGCATATCGTCAACTTGTTCTTTTGAGAGTACGCTATTTGCAATTTTTGTATCGTCAGCAAATTTTGAGATTGTACAGGTGAGACCCTCCTCTATATCGTTGATGTTAATTAGAAAGAGAATTGGTCCTAGTACCGATCCCTGGGGTACCCCGCTACTTACATTGGTCCATTTAGATGCCTTACCGTTTATGACTACTCTTTGCTTTCTGTCGCTGAGCCAATTTTCTATCCATTGCAACACACCGTTTTGTATTCCATGCGCTTTTAGTTTTAGCAGTAAACGTTTGTGGGGAACTTTGTCAAAGGCCTTTTGAAAATCAAGGTATATAATATCTACAGCTTTACTCTCATCGTAGAGGTTGAGGATATCGTGGAAGAAGTCTAAGAGGTTTGTTAAACAGGAACTTTTTTTACGAAAGCCGTGTTGAGTATCTTTAATTATGATATTTTCCTCTAAGTGATTTACGAGTCTGTCTCTTATGACCGTTTATAGCATTTTACATACAACTGAGGTTAAGCTAATTAGACGATAGTTACTGGGTAGGGATTTGCTGCCTTTTTTTAATATCGGTGTTACGTTGGCTAGCTTCCACTGATCAGGCATAGTTCCAGACTGCAAGGATTTATTGAATAGTAATGTCAGTGGTTTGGAGAGCTCATCCTTAGCTTCCTTTAGAACTCTAGGCGAGATTGTATCAGGTCCAGGCGTTTTATTTACCTTGAGTTTATCTAAACAATTCAATACTTCTCTCTCTGTAACGGTGACATTGCTTAGAACATCTGAATTATCAATCTGAATCGGCGATGGTGTAGGGATATCACTGAGGTCTTCCGTTGTAAAAAACTGATGCAAAGAAGGTATTGAGGGCATTACTCATTTGTACTTCGTCTTTGGTGTATTCTCCATTTTCATCGACTAACGGTCCAACAGTAGAAGTAACTACTTTTTTCTTTCTGATATAACTATAGAATTCTTTCGGGTTTGTTTTACTTTGATTCGCAATATGTAGCTCTAGGGTCTTTTTACTTTGCTTAATTAACTTTTTGGCGTGGCGTCGTAGCTCTACAAATTTCACACGTTCTTCGTCATTTTGTGAGGATTTTAATCTATCATTAGCAAATTTGTTAGCAAGCAGACAGTTTGAAATATCTTTATTCCACCATTTGGGCTTATCATTATGTTCTGGACGCCGTATTTTCGATGGTATTCAGTCTTGCACTGCTTTTAGGTAAGTGGTTTCGAATAACTTCCAAGATGTATTTATGTCGTTATTGTTAATTAAAAAGCTCCAGTCAGTTTCTTTAAACATAGAGTACTCTAACGTGATAAGAGTACTCTAGAAGAGCCCCATCTCTAGCAATGGTTGTGTACCAAAAATAATCAGGCATACACGTTTGCATAATTAACCCTATTTGGTGGGAGGCGGGTCGGTTTGAATATTTGTTGTTTCCATCGAGTAATTTTGAAATTTTAAGATGTTTTACCTCAGCTGTTTAGCGATTACATGACAATTCACCCTCATTGAGATGTCGAATATTTTAGGGTGAATGACATCGACCCTGTAGTTTATGAAAAATCGGCCATATATTTGTATAGCTTGGAAGGGGTCTGGTGAAGGTTAGTCTAGGGGGCACACTAAACGTGAATTGCTCGTAAATGGCGGCAACAATAAAAATGTTCAATAATAATTAAACAAAATACAGTACTATAAAAGCCCCCGAGACATCGCACTAGGTAGTGTTAACGGGGTTGTAGCATTAATATAACTCCGGTCAAAAAACACCCCTAGTGTCCACCGAGGAAATATATATTATTTTTTGTTAGCTATAAGTGCCGGAAGAAAATTGCGTGTGGGATTTCTGATTTACGGGGCAGTTAAAATCATCAATGAACAAAGGCTGTGCCCACATATTAATACATAATGATCAAAACTATCATCATCAGCATCAACATATCTATACATACGCAGACAATCAAACCATTATCATTAATATTGCACATGCTTTATGGTAGGGTTTCTACATAAAAATACTTAATCACCCAGCAATCCCATAATATTGTCTCCTTCACTAAATCACCATCCGTCTTCTGCATTTTAATTTTACTACTTCTATCAACTACCAAATACACATGTCATTACCACCAATAGTTACCCTCTCCATCATATACTACTTATACTGTTACACACACACGTTCCATTAAAAGTAAACAACCTCACCACACCACAGTTACCACTAATGCTTCATCAAAAGCTCTATGACACACAATCATTTCAATATACCCAGACACCACCCTTTATTGTCACCACAAATCATATTTCCGCCATTTACTAACTTCACCATTATCAGCAAATGACCCTTCCACATATAGTCCATGAGCCAAGACCCGAATTTTGGGATATCGGTACCACCCGGGGTGACTAATTCTCTTAGGTGTTTTTAGCTTGCTACATGTCTCTAGTTTATGTTTTGATATGATAGCCCTTGCACATTGGTAGCTTAATGGTCGTTATCACTTCTTGAATAGACATACCCTACCGAAAATTCCGAAATTTTTTTAAATGTCAAATTTGGGGACAGGAATGCCTAAATGTCAACAAAATGCATATAGTAATTGTCACATTTAATACAAGTCCTGTAAATACACACTAAGCATGCCATGGGCTTGTACATACTATTATGGCAAATTACTACTCCTAAATATCATCTACGTCAGACTCGGAATCTGACTGTTGTGCCACCGGCTCTTCTTCAATAGCCTTGTTCTGACATGTCTGTAACCTGCACATGTCCGTGCATTTTAGACCATTGCTGAGGCAAGTACACTTAGGGAGTTCGCATGACCGCACACACTTGCAAGACAGTAGCTGCATAACAGCATCTGGTGCTGGTGAGCCTCGCATCCAGTTGACGGCAAGCTTACCGTCCTCATCTGTCATCCAACCGCAGTCTGTTGGGTTCGCAACAAATGGCTGGCTCTGAAGACTTCTCCTCCAGATCGCAGCCTGGTAGTTTGCACGCAGTGCATGCATGAAGAGGCAGTCCTCACAAGGAGGGAGTTGACTTGACTCTACCTCTCCACGTCTTGCACAGAACAGCTCATACCGAAGCTTGTTTACCTTAGTTGTGTGGGTAGATGGTAGGTACATGTGGCAGGTGATTTCCTGTAGCTTCTCAAAGAGTTCAGGAGACACTTCCCATGAGCGTCCAAGTTCGTGAAAAGCATGCTGGTATGTCTTGTCCATCTTCACCTGCTTGAGTGTCGTCATCTTCCCTCGGCCAGCGAATGCACTGACGGTATCACAGCCTGTAAAGGCATGCATACCAATCAATGAATCACACACGCTGCCTCCCAGTGTGCGGCTCAGTGTGGTGATATCCAGGAATCTTGTCCGGTTCTTCGTCCCGCACTTCTGGAACAGATGGGATGGGATCTTGTGGCACATGCCAAGACACAACATCATGACGTCTGTATCTTCTGCAGTGATGATGACAGACTTGTTCCCAGATTCTGCTGCATGAAGTGCATGGAGAAGAAGGCGTGTGTCTGCTTCTTCTTGAGTTGACTTAAGCTCAGGAGCCTCTTCCCACTGCTCTTTGGTGATCTTGAAGCAGCGCTGCTCACATGTGACATACAGCTCCTTGTCCTTGAGCTTCTCCCTGTGCTGTGGTGCCTTCCATTCTTCTACCAAGAACTTGATAAGACTTGCCTTGTTGGAGGAACTACCGAGTAACTTTCTCCACTGCTGGATGTTGTGCCCAGGTTGAATGTTCTTGGAATGAATTCCTGTGCCTGCACTTCTTTTGGCTCGTTCTGCATCCTTGATGGATGTCTCCTTGTAGATATCAAACACAACATCAATGCGCCTGCTCTTAGCACCTTCATGAACAGCGTGACTCAGTGCTGTACCTGCAAGCTGTGAAAAAGTTTTGTCGTTTCCCTTCAGTTTGTGGACCAGGCTCATCCCATCAATTATGGTAGCAGAGGGCTCGGGTATCACTTCTGCAGGAGAAACATTCCTCTCTAACTCCTTTGCGAGGGCAGCCTTGTTGGTCTTGCGGAGAGACCCATCACCGCTGGCAAGTGCCCAAGGCAAAGGCCCCAGGGGATGAGCCAAGACATCACTCATTTTGAGCTTTCTGTTCTCGGCAACAAGGATCATCTGGCCAAATAGGTTCCTGTCAGCCTTTAAGATAACCTCCTTGGCATGGTCTTGTGAGCGTGGCTTCATTCTGATGTTAGTGAACGTTCTCAGTTTCGTCTTCGTCATCGTGTCATGAAACTGTATAGTTGGCGTATCGATCTCCAGGCGCTCTTCCTTGAAGGCTTGATATGCATCCTCTCCTATTCTGTAGGCCCCTAGAAGGTCTTTGACAACTTCTGGTGGTGCCATAGTCGCAGTTGACAAACTGACAAGATCTTCTTGCTCTGCGTTGAAGGGGTTCAACCAGCTGGTCTCCATCAGTTGAACTAAAGATTGGACATCGGCCTCATCTCTTCTAATCCTGGGCATCTGTAGGTCTGGGTGGCTGAAGTCAGTATACTTTTGGCCTACTACCATAGTCCTGAGCTGCCTTAAGTACCTGCTGCGATACTCCGATGTCAGGTAGTACCTGGCGACAGCTCCGCCTTTCAGGCTGAAGCCTTTTGTGCCCCCTGGTGTCTGGGTGTCTTTGTTGATCGTCTCTTCGATTGTCTGGTCCACAGGGATCCGTCCAAAGGGATTCTTGCTACCGATCTGGACCGAAAAGCCACCTTGCATGAAGTGTTCATGGACCTCTGGGTGTTCAATGGGCAGTCGAGACATCAAGGCATAGTAGTAGGTTAGGAACCGGGCATAGTTCACTTTGTCATAGGCAAAACACCACGGTATCATCTGTCGGATTGCTCCTAGGTGGAGCATCCAGTTGCCTTCTCTGGAGGCTCGAATTAAGTCCAGCATGATCTCAACCATGTCCAGGTATGACATCCAGAATGCTGAGAGGTTGTGTTCATCTCTGAGGGTCTCAAGATAAACTTGGAAAAGCTTCATGATATGTGTGCATGATTCACTCTCCATCAGCTCTTGAAAGAGTCCCTGAGACACATTGCTGTGAAAGCTGTTGATGTCCTTCAGTGTTTCATCTAGATGGTGTATGTCCCTTGAATGGTTTTCTTCTAGCCATGAAAGGAAGCCTTTCCATGCAAGCCTCATCAGTGCTTCATACACGAGCTTGTGTAGTCTCACTGCTCTGTTGTACCTCTTGCCGTTCATCACTCCTGACACTGATCCTTCTGCGATGATACCTGATTCCACACACAGATCTCTAAGACCTGCATCTTGAAACCTCTTTCCTATGGTGGAGATGAGATTACAGATTGTGTGGAAGACGCCCATCCTGATGATAATGTTCTTGAACTTCTCTTGTTTCCAGATAACTTCGGCAGCTTTGGCATAGAGTGCTTGATCAAACACGCACACAATCTTGTTAAGCTGTAAGGACTGCATGATAGCATGCGTTTGTTCCAAGATTTCATTAACGGTGGACATTTCTGTTGCGGGAGCATTGATAGTGGGCAGGTAGCTTACAGTGTCCTGAACCACTGCAATGTCTCTGCGCATTTTGATGTTGAACCCAGTCCAACTGCTGATGGACTGGTCCTCATGGTCTGACATTCGAGTAAGAAGCCAGATATGGTTCTTTGTCTTTGAATCCTGGACTTCCTTGGTAGTGTCGACATACGCAGTCTCAATCCTAGGTGGCCCTGCCCGCCGCCCAACATTGTATATTGGCAGCATTGATGATGTCTGAGTGATGCTTCTTATCTTGGACTTGGTAATCTCTGGCAGGACTTTCTCTGGCACAGAGCCTGCAACCTTGGACTGGACAGCAATGCCATTGACTCTATGAGAAGTACCTGCTCCACTTAGGGTCTCTTCAAGTCGGTCAATGTTATCCCAGGCCAGGGTTGTGAACACACCAGGGTAGATGTTTGCTGGCAGTGGAATGTCATCCTTTGAGCATTCCAGCTTCTGGATACAAAGGGCTGTATCGATCTCCTCAAACATTGAGTAAGACACACAGTGACCAAGACGATTCAGAGTTCGGATCAGTTCTGTGTTTCCTGTCAAAGACTTTACAGCATTGGTCAGCAGTACGTGCTTGGGTGGTTTTGTCTTGCCACTGGTAACAGCAAAGACCAAGTCACTGCCAAAGGAAGTGGCAAGACGTTGAGCTCTTTCAGAGGGAGTTTCACACTCACACTCTCCTGTCAGCAGGGTGTGCAGGAATTGAGTGACTGCTGCAGGAATGACATTCTGATCTGTATCGGGAGGCCATGGCTGACTCACATCTTGTTTATTGATCTCATTCCTCAGCTGCATTCCTGCTTTGGTTAAGACATCTTCAGAGTTAGCTGCTCTTGCTTCTTGCAGGTCTTTTGCCATTTTGTGTGCTTGCCGGGCAAGGTCGTCCATTGAGAGGCTGCGTGGATAGATTAGAAGCTTTCCTTTCTCATCTGGGACAAAGCGTAGTGATTCTCCAAACTCGGTTTCAATCTTTCGGCGAACATGTTTCTTTGTCGCTGGTTTCAGTTGGATAATACCACGGGACATCATGGATCTCTCAAGCCTAGATGTGAGGTTTGTCATAGGCAGTACCTCTGGGTTGGGGAATAATTTGGTCCTTATATACAAGCAGAGTTCCTCGAGGGCTTCTGTCTCAACCTCTTCGTAGCGTGCTTCCTCGCTTTCTTCCTGATTTTCACCTGCACCCGACCTGGCGGCCGCTGGGAAATCATCTTTTGTGAAGAGTTTGTAGCACGACTTGTGGTAGTGACCCTCTGCAGCAACAAGGTCTCTGCTAACTAAACCAAGGATTCTCTGGTTGAGTTTCCTTATTGCTGCTCTGCGAATCTTCTCATCTGCTCGTAGCTCAACACACTGTATGAGTGGCTCCCTTGTCTTTGTTGTTTTATGTACTTGCTTGACTTCTCGCAGAAGATACATACTTTGGCATACACCCTGCTAGTACTAGGGGCATCCCTTGATGCCCTCCTCCTGGGGTCGCCGCTTGCTGATTCTATCTTGACACCCTTGGCAAGGATAGAATCCAGTGACTTCTTCATTGTAAAGAGACTACGACATTTACGGTGATAATGTATGTGTGGTATTCCTCCTTCTTCAAGGCCCTTGGCTGCTTCCAGGACTGGATCATGCTGCCTGATTTCTGCAGCCCTGAGCAATGTGTTCCAGGAGTCCAAATCCTGTGGTGACACCAGAGCATCGCTGTCATCATCAGAGCAGTGGATGATACAGTCGATCCGTGCTCTCTTCCTCGCAGATGGTTCCATCCTGCCGTCAAACAGTCGACACACACCTGCAAAAAATATCACCATTAAACCATGAACAAACAAACACATTACATGGAAACCACTCTACATATGTTTGCTCCTTCCAATAATAAATTATCCCAAAAATATAACAAAAAATCCCCAATATGAAATAAACCCCTAAATATGGAGAAACTTGAAATACACATCGGAATAATTCTTGTAGAGAATCAAATAAGCTACAAGAGCTGTTAGAATATATTTTTCAATGTTTCCCATATTTAAGGATTTATTCTAGATTTAGAGGAAAATACCCAAAATATAGAGTATATTCCGAAATATGAGGAAATTTGAAAAATACCTAGGAACAACTCTGGTAGAGAATATAATTCTACATAGGTGTTCAAAGTTTCGCGATGATTGTGTGATGGATTTTAAAGAAAATGAGGAAAACGCCGAGCGTCACGCTAAAAATCTTTATTTTTGGGTAGCGCCCCTATTGCATCAAAAAAATTAGACTAAGCTACCAGTGCGAGAAGGCTATCATATCTTAATGTACTTACAGTCACTCTATAAACATTTTAGTACCATTCGTGTTTAGTCACCCCAGGTGGTACCGATATCTGGCCTGGCTCATGGACTAATAATCTTAATCACTTCAACTCACCAACACCAACTACGCAAACACCATCACATATAGACGTTATCCTATTGACCATCCTTCCGTTGCTTCCTGGCCTCCACAAACAGAGGTTGGCCATAAACACATGAAAATACACCCCTTATTTACATATCAGCATATAGCCTAAAAGCAGCAAATGTTAGCAGGGGAGGGGGGCAAGTGGGGCGTCGATGCTTTGTATACCCAATCCTTTAAAAGCTTTCAAGTTACCTGTGTCAATTGTCGCCACGTCCAAGAGTCATGCCATACAAATAGATGAAAGTGGTAATTTCAAATTAATTTATGTTAATTATCGCTCTATAAATATTGTATTTGAGGGGTTGGCGGCAGTTGGTAAGGAGGGGGTTGGCTATAATAACCGTTTCGGCCTTGTGTGCATAACTCAGTCCTCTCATGTTAACAATTGGCTTAATCATGACTAAGTGACCTAAAATAAACACACAAACTCACACGCGTACTCTCTCTCTCTCTCTCACGGAGACCGCAAGGTTTGTGTGGTCTGAGTATCTG